>PTEX01000152.1:104245-331571 GCA_003342815.1 Eudromia elegans | reverse complement strand
AAGGAAGGAAGGAAGGAAGGAAGGAAGGAAGGAAGGAAGGAAGGAAGGAAGGAAGGAAGGAAGGAAGGAAGGAAGGAAGGAAGGAAGGAAGGAAGAAAAAGATTTTGCTTTGCTTTGTTTTGTTGCTTTAAATGCAGTACTTTTTATGGAGAGGTTTTGGTTGGAAACATAGAACTGCCTGCAGCATAAAGTAATCTTCTGCAATAGCACGCTCCTACAGATACCAGCAGTTACCGACTGGCATTACAAGTGACAGGACCAACCTCAGGCCTAAAAATATGGGTATTTAATGGTGTAATTCCTTTAGGTACACCCTCAATGAAACACTTATATTTTTCCTTGAAGTAATTTTGTACTCCGTATCGTTCCTTTCTACCTCAGGTCTCACTGGTGGAGCTGGTTAGTGATTGTGCTCCCTCTTTTCCCCTGGACATTTTTCCTTTCACAAGGGATGAGCCCTCGACCTCACAACACAGCCCTGCATAAAGTCCCACATTCATTCAGTTCACACCTTTCAACAAAATACAAAGAATACATCCCTATATTTTAATGATGTGGTGTAGACACTGCAAGGATGTGAACTAGACTGACATGAAATGTCCAGAACAAAAGGGGTTAGGCAGAAGTGGAATATTATTGCAGTTAAAAGAAAACTAGTCTTCTTCTACCCACACTTCTTATGGTGAACAAAGGTTTCAGATTTGACTAATAATCCAGAGCTTGCATCAGAGTTTGGCTAATGAGTAATCCAGTTATTCACAGTGATAAACAAATGGACGAACATACAGGTAAGAACCGGTCCTTGATGCGCTACTGGTGGAACAGTGATTAGATCTGTGGTCTCCTGTCTCTATTTCTATGTCTTTTATTTATCTGCTTGCTACCTCTAACCATTGGGAAACCATCAGAGACGCAATTTTAGTATGAAACTAAAATTTAGTATGAACTGGGAATATGCAGATCCTTTAAACTGTAAAAGAAATTCTTTAAAAGAAACCACATAGGTGCAGAAAATCTCATATTACTGATATTAGCTATTACTCACTATTAGCTAGTAGTCACTGTTCCTAATGGTGTTAAGGTGCTCGTCTAGACTACAGGAGATCCTTAATCTCCATTTGGAGAGGCAGGAACATACATAGTGATTTTGCATGTCTTACCTAGAGGTCTTTGAATTATAAAGGATGGTTTCTCTCATGTGGTTTTCACAACTGTCTGTGACTATATGTCTGTATAGCTTGTGACTTCATTTCTGTTCAAACTCTTTAAACAATTAATCTCAAAAATATGTAACAAAATGCAGTTTGTGCTTTCCTGTCTCCTTTGAGCAAATATGCTTTGCTCAAAGAAATGAGATAGATATTATTAAATATAGAGCATATTTAAGTTGTCTTTCTTTCTGAAATGCCTTTTGAGTGATTGAAGATTTGTATAAGAGGGGATTACAACATCAGAGCTTGAATACCATCTCTTTTACAAAATGTTGTTCATATTCTTCTTAACCACCTTGCTTTTGTAACTAAGCTGTGCCTGTGAAAGGTTTTTCTTTACAAACCAGTCAATATTCTGTCTTGTCTTTTACAAATAAAACAACTCATTCGCTATTGGTTTGGTCACAGCTAGAAACAGAAAAACCCAGTCTGTAAAATAGCAGTCCCTGTGTGGCTGACAGAGTCATGTTGCCTTAAGCTGAAGATGTTAAATCTGTTCACTGTTGATAACCAGCTTTCCGAGCATTGAGCTTCAAAGAGCACAGAGGGCAGCCCGAAGTTCTTCTTCTATCCCACAACAGACTCCCAGGAGCAAACCACCTAAAGGCTTCCGCAGTTCAGAGGACAGGTCTCTTCTAGTGTCCTGTGCTGAAGTGGAAGAACTGAGCCTGTCAACAAGCCATTACTTGTATTACATTATTTTAACATTTATATCTATCCTATGAAGAGCATTTTCACATTTCATATTCCTTGGTGGTGCTTACTTGGGGAACTTGTATTAGCTGATTCATCCAAACTAATTTTAATAGTCCATAGATACCCTATCACCAGAAGGTAATTGAATCCATTTGAAATTTGAAGTTAACCCTTTTTGATGGGACGGTTGTGGTCACTGTGACCTCTTCAGAAGATGAACTTGTTGGCTTCTAATGATAGGACTTATTATCTAAACTCATTGCCATGAGTGAGACGAAGTATTTGGCTTAATGCTGTCCTGTACAAAAGCAGACAAGTTCATGTACTAGGGCTGCCTATATCACTCCTTTTGTAGTATCTGTTTTAAAAATAAGCAGGTGTTGATGTGCACATGTTTTGTTAATACGGACATACAGAATTTAACAACATTATAAACTAAGAGCCTCAAAAACATGAGTGGGAATGTATATATCACAAAGAGAAAGTATATCAATCTCAGTATTTAAATATTCTTAATGACATTATATATTGTTGATATTGATATTATATATTGAGAGTGTTATAATGTAATAGCTGCATTGAGCATAAAATGTGCTAAGGAAAGGATTCATCATCCTATTTTGCTGTTTTCACATATTTACAGAAGGCACAGGACTTCCAAATATGCTTTCCTGAGGAAATATATATATATATCTGCATGCATATTGTTAGTGAAATGATTTAAAAAATGGAGATCTTGTCTAATATTGTCTAGATTTTCAGGTACTTGACTTTTTATCTCAGTCAGCCAACGTTAGCCAAAAAGCAGCCTAAAGGCTTAGATGTTCCAGTGGTTACTCCAGCACAATCTAATCTGTGACCTCTATCCCTTCAGTTTTTATAATATCCTTATAAAAACATAGTACATTTAAGTATGCTTAAAGTGCTACTGGCTATAATTAAAGTTCTGTCAGCCTTTCCATTATAAATCCCTCTTTTCAAGGTTTAATATCTCAGCGGTTTCAAATCCCACTGGGTTAAACTTGATACAGAAGGTGTCAGCACGAATGCAAATCCCTCCCACCTTCCAAAATATTTTCAGTTCATAAGTTACTGGTTGTTATTGAGTCCTACAGTCTGCAAAAATATTTCTGATCAGCCATCCTCCCAGAGTGTCTTATGCTTCCTCATTTGATCTTAAATAAATAAAGAAATAAATGTGGTCTAAATTTGAAATG
The DNA here is from genome assembly GCA_003342815.1 of Eudromia elegans. Taxonomy (NCBI): domain Eukaryota; kingdom Metazoa; phylum Chordata; class Aves; order Tinamiformes; family Tinamidae; genus Eudromia; species Eudromia elegans. The sequence continues at coordinate 328,447 of PTEX01000152.1, read as the reverse complement.
CAAAAGCACACATAGATGGAGCTTTCTTTCTTTTTTAAAAATTTTTTTCCCCTTTTCTTCCAGGCTATAGATCAACTGCAGCTTCCAACCATGTTGAAAACTGCTGACTTTATCTCCAGACTATCCCAGCCTGCATCTGCTAGTCCACTAGTTTCTGAGGAAACAATAAAGTTACGTTGCATTGGCCATAAACTGGAATACTCATACTCTTCTCTTTTCTGTATTTGTTTTGTAACATGGAACTGCACTGGCAAAGCCAATGAGGATGACAGCTTCCATGAGAAGGAAATAATGTGATAGAAATTAGCACACGATCTCTTTAATGAATTTCTAATCTTAATGATTAGCCTGATGCTGATTAGTGTTGTTGTGCCTGATCATTTGCTATCTATGTTAGCTATATCTATATAAGAATAAAAAGGTTATCAGTGGGGGAGTGGTTTATAGCTCTGCTCTGAACTGACACATCTTCTGAGATTTCACTTTTCTCACTGTCATTTCATGTATTATTTTATTTATTGTGTGATTAAATAACATCACAAAGAACAAAAATTATCTGGAAAATTATCAGATAAACTTTCATAATCTTGCAAAGTTACTCTTTTGTGATGCTTCTAGACTTGATAATTACCCATAACTTCAGCTAAAACTTCAGACAAAAATGAAAAAGCTATCTCTTTCCAAAAGCTATATATTTTTTCAATGGGAATCAAGATATGTGATGCCCTTTCCACCAATTATAATTCATGAGCCAAACTTAAAGCTACTAAATTCTCATTTAAAAAAAAAATAGATTAAAAAATTCAAAAATAGATAAGATACATTTTAAAAAATGTAAAATAATATTCTATTAAAGACCAAGATATTGACATCCCCGAATGATCACTGGAACTGGTTTCAGGTTTTGGAGCTAGTCTAGACCTCGGGTTAGGTGGGAAGCAGCACTGGTAAGAGAGGAAGAGGCAAGAGATGGAAAGAGGCAGCGAGTCTATGAGAGTAAGGAACACCAGAGAGACACTCAGGCCAGTTAGAAGTAATCCCTCTTAAATTTCAAATAAAATATGCTAGGCCATCAAGAAAAGTTCCGCGTCCTACTTTTGTGAAAGGAAAGTTGAACGCGAAGTGTTGCTTTTGGTCTAGTTCGAGTCGAGCCCGGTGCCAGGCTGCACAGGCACTTTGTTGGCTCAGAAGCCTACAGCTCTTGTGCTTCTCCGTCTGGTTCACTTGAGTTCTTTTGTCACTCAGGTACACTGCCTTATTGAACTAAATCCCCACGTATTTGGAAGTCGCTGAAAAGAGGCTGCATTTGTAGGCAGTCTTACTGTGCTTGTTATTGTTTGTGACTTGAAGAGGGTTCATAAGATGGTGGAATAAAATATTAATGAAAATGCATGGGAAATGTGTTAAAGCAACCATTTCTGAAATATCTAAAAAGAGATCTTTTTTGAGGGGAAGGCAGCACTTTAGTTTTAGTTTTTAAATATATTTATACACACATAAGTACACAAACTAACACGCATATCTCCTAAACAGAGACAACTTTCAAAGGAACAACTGAAATTCAGTTACAATCACAGAACTAGGTAATAAAGCACCTTTCATTTACTGGATTGATTAACTTTTTGATCTACAAATAATTTAATAATGATCATAATGTGTGGGAAGAATGAACTGTACAGAGAACACCGGATTTTTGTAAATCTTTTTAATATTGGCAAGATCTAACAAAGATGCATGTTCCTATTACAAGAGTTACACAATGCTAAATATTTTTAGATTGATTTCGGAAGAAGATCTGAGAGACAGCTCATGCAAGAGTCTCAAGAGGATCTAGCCTAGTATTAATTTTATACAAATTAAAAAAATGCAACAAATGTAATACAATTTGAACATTTAATCTGATTACCTTTTAACCTCTATGAAATGGTAGACCTTGCATTTTCAATTAATAGACGATGTGAAAAAAATGTTCTCTAACTTGTCTAATTTTTCTTTTTTTCAGCAATTGATTCTGGTTTAATAGCTTTGAATGTCTCCTAAAGAAACAGTGGAGGAAGTATTAACATGAAGAAAGTAATCTAATGATCACACACAGGTTAGTTTTTTTGTTGCTTGTGAATGGAAGAGAATTAAACTAGAATAATTCACATCCAAGAAAGAGAGCTCAGCTCTATCCTTTTAATTTCAGCTCACATCTAAACATTTGTTTGCAACAAGATATAGAATATACAATAAAATGAGAATATACCAACTCATATGAAACCTATGAGGAGAGACTTCATCTCATTTTGTGAGGCTTGTGGCTTACAGTGAAGTCAGCTGGTAGCTGGTAAATGTAACATTTCTCTCATACTGTCTTTTTGCATATCTCTATTTTCACAGTGCAATGTTTTCTCACTAAAAAATGTATCGAAATGCAGCTTCTTGCAGGGGCAGACAGTGAAGGCAAGGATTTATATTTTGATTTATATTTTGAGCTTGTATCAGTTTTCCACTTGTTCTTTAGTTCATCTCCTCTTCACTTTGTTGAAAGTTTTAACCAGGGCCATATGCCGCCCATTCAGACTCTGAAACCCAGAAGATTAGAAGAACACTAGCTTAACGCTAAAATTGTTAGCTTTATTGTTTCTGTAGCATGTCTAGATCAACATTAGGCTGTGGTTTCTAGGAAATGGAACAAATATCTTCTTGTAAACGTTAGTTAAGAAAAAAACAACAAAGATGTGTAAATATTTATTTGTGATTAATCAAAATATCGAAATCCAGTCAGCTTTGTTGGTGTAGACCTGTGCTATTGATTTGATTGAAGAGTCTCTGATATTCCAACACTTCTGTAAGTGTGACACGTAAAATCATGAGTGTCTGTTCTCTAAAAAGTGATTTTGGTGACTAGGATTCCTCAGATTAATATATTTTGCAGAACTGTGCTTCTAGTATTTCATTTCTACCCCTTGATCCTGTGTGATGTTGGGAACTCAATAGCCTCTTGATTCCTATGCAACCAAAAATGTGTTCTCAAAGCCTTGCAAGTACTCACAGTTGCAAAAGTTTCCATCAAATTGTTTACAATGGCCTTGTCCCTATGATATCCAATGTCCTACTGGTCTGTACCTAAAAGTCCAGTGTGCTCGTAATTCTAGATTAGGTGCTTATTAGTTTCCAAGGTCTTTGAAGTGTACCAAATCACCTATGCTGATATAATAATAAAATGAGAGATTGTCTTCATACACCCTCTGAAGGTAATTTGTATTTTCAAATTATGTGTTCAGAGTTACTCAACACATAAAGACTGATATACTTTAACATTGTTTGAAATCACAAGCAATTTTTGTGGTTCTGACATAGGGGTGGAGCAGAATCAGCCAACTTGTTTGGTTTGTCTTCAGGTGATGATAAAGTATTGGAAAGCTCTCACACACACACACAAGTCAATGAATAAGCAATTGATTTTTTTTTTCATGTTTCCAGAAATTGAAACTAATTTCTCTTTATCTTCCATTTGTTTACTTTAGTGCTTGTCTGGTAGATAAAGTTTCACAGATGCGGCTGTATTTTTGTGAGAAGCTCAAATGCAACAGCAGTTTTGATGAGCAGGAGGTAGGATTCAGAAGCACTTGGCCCATTTGGTGTTTCTGTTTCACCCTTTCTGGCATTTTGTTGCATACACACACAAAAGCAAATTACCACAGTCTAATGTAGTAGGTGTCGTTATAATTCATTAGCCTTTCCACAGTTCATGCTCCGTGCTCCTGCTTTGATTTGTGTAAACAAGCAGAGAGGTGTGATACCTTTATCTCTGTAAGCCGTGCTTGCTGTTGAGTAAAGGTATAAACACAAACTGTACCGTAGCTAAGCACACTGACAAAAACGTTCTTCCTGGCATTTCTCATTGGTATCTGATTTCAATGCACATGCATTAAATGTTTCTCTAGCATTACTCTTGTCAAACTGAATAACCAGTCAAAGATTCAAGATCTTCCAAGGAGGTGACTAATCTTAGAATCATGTTTTTCTTTCCATTCTGTCCATTCAGTTTCCTACAGGGATAGAAACAAAAAATTGCAGCTCAGAATATTAAACTTATTTTGGTAAACAACTTCCAAAAAGACTTCTGTGCAGGTTTTCTTCTCCTAGGGCTTTCCACTCTCTCCAGCATGCTTCCGTCCACTCTCCCAGTCTCTCAAAAATCCTCTTTGCATGCATTTCAGTATGGGAATCCCAGCACAATTTTCCGTATAAAAATTAAATTATGGTATAAGTCTTGATGAAGCCGGTCAGGGACAGATGAGGGAGAGGGAAGAAAGCGGTGACATGACTCTGTCTCTATCATCTAGTTTCAAAGAAGTTGGATCTTCTCAGCTAGAAAATGTCAGACTGGGAGCAGGTCAAATGAAAGGCCATCACGCTCCCCACTTCTTTTGGCTCCCATATTTGTGTAGATGATCTTATACAGGGGCTGTCATATGTGTCCTCAAGAGGACACTGCAGCAGCAGTACGTGTTGGCCATGGGCTGGCATGCCCTTTGGATACTCCTTGTGTCAAGAATATAAAACTGTGGCATTGGTGAGGGTGGAGAAAATTTGCTTCGCTTCCTTCTAGTATGGAAATACACTGTGTAGATCTATAGATGTAAGAGACCTAAGGAGAAGAAGCATTTTTGTATTTCCTTTCTTTTTTTTTTTTTTTAAAAAAAAAGGAAAGAACTATGAATTTTAGCATATTTCTGACCGCTCTGTTAAAAATTAGTTAATTAAGCTCCAGAGATAAAGAAGACCTATTGAAATACTGGAAACATTGACCTTTCCTTTTGACTGTCACCTTGTTTAAATAATTCCAAGTTTAATTAACTGACTTGGAATGAATTGATAAAGGGTTACTGTCATTTACAATTTCTCCTCTTTGAAATGCAGCAGTTCTGTGCAGTTGCTGCAGCCCGCTACGTTCACCCTAATTATTAAAGTGAACCCTTTTAAAAGTTGGATTTTTACTTTTAAAGTTCTAATCACTGGCTTATAAAAGCAGTAGAAAAGATGTGATGAATATTATATAATATGGGCAAACATATATACACACCAATATAGAAAAGTATATAAAAATTATTTGGATTTCCCATTAGTAAAAAGTTCAACTTTTTTTGTGTGTGCATATTTTGTTACCATAAATATGCAAAAAAGGTTTTTTTAAATAACTCTTCATGATTTTTTAAAAGTCCCAGCTCAATAAACCAGGTGAAAATACCAACCCAAGATTTAGTGAGTGCCTTTAAAATGCCTTAGACAAGATCTGTCTGTATTGCTCAAGACATTCTGTAGGTTGAAGTTAAAATTTATCAGAAAAAAAAGGGTATTTCTCTTTCTAACCTTCCTTTTTCTTGTGTGCTTACAGAAGTCTTAGCAGGGAAGCGATGGCCTGATTGGGAAATGTAAAATTCGTTACTCTTGAAGTTGTAGAGGGTTATCTTTGCAGAATACACAAATGTTGCAGACTCGGGATGTTGTGCTCTGAGCCAGGCACAGCTCTGCTGGTTAAAGAAAGCCTCTAGGGTGGTAGCAGTAGCACCACAACTGCTCTTCTGCTGCTGATTTAATGTATCTGCCTTCTTACTGAGGGCCTGTAACATGCTGTTCAGGCAGTTTCACTGGTACAAGTGATATTCACAGACCAACTATTCACAGTTAGGGATCCTGCTATTGAACACCGTGCCTGTTGTTCAGACTTGGCTGAAGGTGCCAAAGTAATACATCATTACAGTCTGTCATGGAAATCCATGGTAAAGTCTTCATGGAAATTATTCCTTCTCAATCTAAATCTCACCCCTCCCCCCCAAAAAAAATATCCTAATTTTGTAGGTGAAAGATATATCCAGACCCTTGACCTGAAAATGATCAAAAGCATACAGACACCGCTAAAGTTGCATGGTTCATTTATGTATGGTAAAATCGTGTGGCCTTTTCTGAAAATTAATGGCACACACCTTTCCCCCAGCTCATAGTTTGATGGGATTTGAGAGTACGTGACAGCTTGGAGAGGCTGATACTTGCAAAATGGTTCTTGTGCACATGCAGATTAATCACTGTGTATGGATCTGAATGTGTCAGATCCCCCGTGTTTTCACTGAGTGACTGAACATTGCTTGCACAGTAATGTGAACTGGGCTCTTTCAATGCCCCTCCACCTAAAGCACTCTGTAAGTCTTTCTGATGTCTTGCTGCTGTGAGAAAGAGGACTTCTTGCTGGCCCCAAGTAGGGTGGCATGGACTGGATATCCCCCACACAATTCCTCCTAGAGCATAGTGGCCAAGTCTTCATGCCCCATGAAGACTTCCCTTGACTCCATGTGGTGTCCTCAGGGTCCTAAACCGTAGATTTTATTTCTGTGCATGTTTGTCTTCAGATTACCCAAATTAATGTGGAGATGATGCTACAGTCTGCACACATGAGGAACTAAAGAGCAGGAAATCAAAGGTATGTGGGAAACATGGGGGGTCTGAAAGCACCAATCCTGCACTATGGGAGGAGAATAAGGGAGATTTCAACAGCTGCAGCCTTGCCCAGCATGCCCTCTCAGGCTGATTCCCGGAGTTCCCCAGTTCCACATTTCCCAGACAGTGCTAGGAAAAGAAGTAGTTGCAGTAGCTGAAAACATAAAGATGGCAAGTAACATTTGAACAGCACGGGCAAGTAGAGTACAGTACGAAAGCTTTCTTTCCTGGACCTTCTGTTATGTAGTAGGACTGATAAAGCCTGTGAACACAATAGTCAAGTTTTCCAAAATCATTTAAACAATCCTTCTAGCTTTATTTCAGTCTCTTGCTCTCTTTGAACACATGTATATGGCGGTGCGTATACATACATAACTATATTGAATATGATATGTAAGTAATGTCATACATGTATGAAATATCATTTATGAATGTGCTGATGTATATGCATGCATATATGTGTAATCTGCCAGATTACTTTGAACTGTCAAATAAAGGTGCTTGTGCTTATTATTCATGATACAGGCAAAGGAATAGCCTTAGGAAGAGCAAAGACAGATGCAGAGCTTACAAAAAACACATCTCAATTTTATAGATAGGGATTTCAAAAAATATTACTCGCTTTATAGTATGTCCGTATCATGAACCATCAATTACAATAGCCAGGAAAGTGATACCACAGCTTAATGACATAGCACATTATTATCTGACCTAAAGAGCTGCAAGACATAACCTCCATCAAACCTGCTCTTATTATCACTTTGTACTTCCTGATCATGTGGAATGGGTTCTCTGTCACCCCGCATAACTTGCAGGGATTATTTTGCATTTTGCTGGTATCATTTGCTGTACTTCATCGTTGCCTGATGAAAGAAAATAGAATACTGATTTTGTTAAACAGTAAATAAAACTCAGGGTGAAAACAAAACATCTAGCATGAATGCTGATAATTACTCTCTCGTTATGAAAGAATCTCTTTGTTATTTTTTTCACGTACCTACCAATGGTGGTTAAAGTTAGAAGAACTTCCACTCTGCTTTCTTTACCAATGCTGTAAATGATAATATGATTTTTCTTCTTTTTATTTATTTTTTGCTGCTTTTGATTGCAACACATAGTGAGAATGGTTTTTTTTTTATATACAGTCAAAGTTAAGTCCTCATCGTGAAAAAGATTTATAACCCTTGGGAAGAGATTTAGTTGCATCTAATATGCCACTAAACACCTATATTTACACCTATTTATAACACCTAAATATAGGTGTTTAGTGGCATATTAGATGCATATGGTATCTTTTTTCAAACTCTGCATATTGGTCTTGTAGGTTCTAAATCATATCTGATAGCCCAGGTTCCTAGCTCAGTCATTTGAAACAGCAGAGAAGAGCTATTTTTGGGTGCCTGAATCATTCCTCATGAGTATTTTATACATCCTTAACACGAGAAATGTAACAGTTCATCCCTAATGCAATGCCATTTACAAAGCACAAAACAACTTGGGCAAAGAGGAGTTATTCCCACACCCGGACTGTGGGACTGAGGGCCCCCCTCACACATCTGGTCTCACAAAGATCCCCCTTCTGCATTGCAGAACCCACCTCATTTGGCCAGAAGCACAGGATGGTTGGGGTGGGAAGGGACCTAGTCCAACTCCCTGCACAAGCAAGGACAACCAGAGCGCGCTGCTAGGATCAAGTCCAGGCAGGTTTTGAGGATCTCCAGAGAAGGAGACTATGGCCAGAATCATGGGACATTCACCACAATATTAATGGATAGTCAAACTACTCAAAGCAATGGTGATATAAGCACCAGAGGAAGGTAGTCCTGGAGTGAATTCAGTGAAGGTTTGTTCACCACTCTCTGAGGATGCTCTCTCTCTCTGGCTAATCCACCCTGAAGACTTTGGACGTCAGACTATTCTGTCCTGGGTTCTCGGCTCTGAGGTCAAGTCTTTTCTTCTGCCTAAAGGATCCTGCCTCCTTTTTCTTCTACCTAAAGGATGTAAGACAGTTCTGCCTTTTCAGCTTTGTTTTGTGGGAGGTCTCCTCTTTGCTAGTAGTCCAAGTGCTCAGAGGCAGAGCAGCAGGCAGAAAGTTGCAGGAGAGCCTGATATCTGGAGCAGCTGCGGTGCTATGAGAGCTGTGTGAATCTCTGCTGCTTGGTTTGACAGAAAGAAAAGAACGTTTTAAAATGTTGTTTCAAATTTATATTTATTCCATTTTTAACCGGAAGAAGCTCTTCACTGCAGCAGTTTTCCCCAATTTGAAATAACCTCTGCATCTCTAAATAAGGGCGTTAGGTAATTTTAAGGAAGAGCTTTTCTCGCAGCTGCTCCTTGGGCAGAACCAGCACTGCCGGCAGGAGAGGAGATTCCCGACGGACTCCTGGTGACGCGGCCTCATTAACCAGGTTGGGAAATAGCGTGATGGGGGCGTCGCACTCTCTCCTGTAGCGGCTGCTCCATCCTGGGGGTTAATCAGTCATGCTGCAGGGGTAGAACCAGGTACCCAGCCTTCTGGGCAAGCATCTTTACTACTTGGCTAGCAGGTTCATTCTTATTCTTTTGGATGCCTCAATCAAATAGGATAAATAGGGTAAATAAATATTTTCCCTCAGCAATTCTTTTTTTTTCTGGGTTTCAAACACTCTAGCAATGTGAAATGTGAACCATCTTTTTACATTCCAGTGGTGATACACATGGAAAACAAACTATTAGATTATAAAAATTTATAGAAGTTACACTGCACTGCACCTGTACATTTATGAATATTATTGTAATATTTGCTTCAACTGAGTAATGTTTCAGGAGTAAGCAACTAAAGAGGACAAGACGTTCCAAATAAAACTGATGTTGTTGAATGATTTTTCACTATTTTGTGTCTGTTGCATTCCAGTTCACCAAATATAAAATCTGTTGCTGCCTGCTGTGTTTCGAATGGCAGATTTCTATAAGTCACAACTTTTGCATCAGGTCCTAAACAGCCTGACGCATTTTTTGGATGCCCAGTCTTTGAGCAAAAGACTAAGTGGGATCTTTCTCATCCTGATGAAACTGATTGACAAGGAAGACAAGATCTCCTTTTTCAACCTCAGTAACCCCAGCCTTCCAGGTGCTGGTACTCCACCTTTCAGGAACTGGGGCAGGCAATTTGGTTCCTCTTATTAATCCCAGTGGGAATGGGAATTTTGCAGCTATTTGGCACTAGCAGGCACTGGTCTGTGTGTGCATTAGTACACAGAACTAGTTAAACTGGATGACTCTGCGGGCTTTAGCAGATCAATTGCCATTCTCATCTGGGACAGCAACTGAAATCCTAATGAGAATAGCAACACTTGTAATTAGAAGTCTACAAAATCTTCTAAAATAATCACTTAAATTTAAAATGTAAATGTGCCTGTAATTAATTAGCCTATTTAGAATAAAGCTTTCTAATTAACAAAATGTAAATTGGGAATTTTCAGTAGATTTCATGAGGACCAAAGCGTTTCCCCCGGGAGCCGCACGGCGACGCGCGTCTGTGTGCGTGCACGTGCAGCCCCGCGCGCTCGCACCTCGGCGGCGGCGGGGGGCCCGCGGCGGCCACCGCGACGCTCTCTGAGACGGGCGCTACCGATGCCCGAGTCACAGGGGGTCTCTCAGCTCTCGCAATACAAACCTGACTTGCTATTTTAAACTAAGGATTATGGGTTTTGGGTTTTTTTTTTTTTTTTTTCAAACATGAAAAACTGGCTGTTCTAAAGTGCCCAGAAACAACAAAGAGCTGGAATGAGTGGTCTTGAACTCTGCTCTGGGAGGTGACGGTCAAGTCAAGAGGCCTTCACCTCTTTACTGAAACCACGGGCTCATCATAGAGGTCAAAACAATATTCTCAGGGATTTTAAACTTTTGAAATATAGTTTATTTACAAATCAGAATCACAAAGAGAATGAAAACCAACAAACCTGGAATTATTTTGATCTGGATTTCAGACCCTGAAAAAGGTCTACTTGGAGTTTAATTTCTGCATTTATTTTTCCATTGGGTTATATTTTAATATTTTCCTGATGTATTAAAAGTCCTGCCAGTTATACTCTCTCATCCCAACACAGATAGGAGAGTTATATCTGCACACTGTCAGGTATACACAACAACACTAAGAAGTAGTGCAAGTTAGTCTATGTGCAGCTGCATGCTGCCATGACATTAGATGCTTTCTGCTGTCTAATCTGGTTTGAAGCTAACCCTGGCACATCAGACATAATGTGGGAAAGAAAATAATAGGCTGGGCCTAATTTTGGGGTTCTCATTGTAAGTGCAATATTTGCATTTTTGCCCCAGTGTGTTTTCTAGACTTTCTATGTTGTTTAAGTCCAGTAGCAGTCAGTGGAGATCCTGACTTGATTTATTTATCCAGTTATCCCTCATGGATGCAGAGCATTAGACTGCATTAGGGGTCTGTGTATGGGCAAGGGACTAGTCAGTACCATCAACGGGGTCTGGAGAACTTGTCAGCTTCTTCTAAATAAGCACAGCTGAGTGGCTCTCCTGACTCCTCTGCTTGTGTTGACCTCAGTCAGCCGTAGCAAGATCTTAGGAACTTCTTTGTCAACAAATAGATGCCTTGTAGACACCTAAGTGCAGATGTCAGACTCTGCAGCTGAGTCTCACAATCACTGCTTATCCATGAAACAAAGCAAACATTAAAAACACAGGGAAGCACAAAATCTCCAAACTAAGAAACTCTGCAACATTTTTTCCTTTGCGGTTTTTAGCATCAAAAAGTGTTTTGATTCTGCAGCTGTTTTTTTTTATTTTATTTTATTTTTGCTGAAATAGCTCAGAGAGAAAAGGGGAAAGGAAGGAGAAAGGGAGAAGGGAAGGAGAAAGAGAGAAAGGGAAAATGCTAAAAAAAAATGTCCAACTAGGACTATGTGCTATTTATGATGTTACTCTTTTGGTGGAGTTGACGTATCCTTTAATAAATAATTTTCTCTGTTCGTTTGAATTAAGGCACTAACCGCCTTTAAAATACAGTGATTCCCAGAGCTTACTGACTAGGATCAAATTAAAACAATTGCTATAGAGATAAAGGCACATCTTCCATTATCAGTCCCCTTATTCTGGCAAGCTGATCCATTAATTGGTATGCATCTTTTAAAGTTGCATCATTTTAGTGATTCCCCTATGGTATGATAAGCAGATAAATGTCAGCTAGACAGTTCAAAAAAGGTGAATGGAAGCATTTTTCATGGAAGAACATGCACTTAAATTATGAACCTTTTTTTAGCTCTCGGAAGCACACTGACTTTTCTCCTTCTCCTTGTGTAATAACAGCAGACCAGTAGATTTTCTGATGTCAAGTTGTCAAACAGTAGACTGCAATGTAAGGGGTCTTACATTAATTCTTTAAGAATAAGAATTCTTTAAGGATAAGAATAACACAGAGAATATTACTTACATTTTTAATATTGTATAATGTGACTTCAGCAGTATAAGAAATTTGGTTGCTTGCACATACTGGAAGTAAGATTGCTGTGTGTCTGCAAGTCCCAGAAGTTCCCATGTGGAAAGCAAAGATTAATTGTACCACATTTACACCTTTTCATTGATAACTAACACCATAAAGCTGTACAAATTGCAATTTGTTTCTCTTTCCCATGATCCCTTTGGTTTTTAAGGGATGTTCCTCAATTAGTTGAGCTGTGTTTCCTCTTGCTTGCTAAGCACTTTTGGTCAAACAAGGAATGGCAGAGGTCCACAATTAGATCAAAAGATCAATCCTAATGTACCATTTTCTCCTTACCCTCCTGCTTTAATAAAGTGGCTGCAGTTCTCCAGGGGACAACTCAAAATCTGAGTACTGATATTTCTAAATTAGCTGACTCTGTGACCTTGCTAGTAATTGCGTTAGTTTATCAATGTTCAACACAATTTATTACTCTCCAATATGTACCAAAGTGTTTATCTCTCAACACTAACAATATGAAAAAATCTAACCTATCTGCTGAAAAACAAAGGACTATTCAATAAGGAAAATGCATAATAAAATGGAAAACACTACTGATAGGTAATAGCATTAATCTAGTAACTCATCATAATTGAAATAAGGAAAGAATGTTTATGCTATATCACATTTAGGGCACTTCTAAAAGTAAAGTTTCCTTCCCTTCTCCTCTCCTTCCTTCTCTCCTTTCTTCTTCCCTTCCCTCCTTACTTCTTCCCTCCTTTCTTCTTGCCTTACCTTGCCTTGCCCTGCCTTGTCTTCCCTTCCTTGCTTTCTTTCTCTCTCTTGCTTTCTCACTTTCTCTCTTATTTCTCTCCTTTTCTCTTTCTCACTTTCAACTAAGAATGTCAACAAGAAAAACGAAGACCGATAAAGCTTTATCTAAGCTTTTAAAAGTCATCTGGACACACTGATGAAAACTTACTGAAACTGAAATTAAACATATTAAATTTAGATAGAGAAAAAAAGGTATTAAGTTGATGGAACCCAATTTTTGTATGAAGCAAACAAATGGCATCATTTCACCAACTTTCTCATCTTGATCACATCGCTATGCATTATATAAAATAAGCACTTGATTTCAGGATTTAATAAGCTATCTGTAAACTTGGTGCAAATTTGATTGTGGGCAGCGCTCTCGTAGTTCCCACAGAAGGATTATTGATTTGTTTTTATTTCTGTGAGATGCGAGCTTGTGGCACGGTGCCACCAGCCATGAATCAGTGTAACTATCTCTGTTCATAGTGAGATAAGAACGGTAAAGAGCAGGAGTGCACGGGGAAGATGCGATCTTTTAAATGACCCAGTTTACTTAGAGCTGTCAGCGGCTCAGCAATTTTGTACAATATCAGCAGGCATGACTGATTTTGTTGATTTAGGCATAGAATACTCCAGCTTTGGGTTTTGAACGAACCCCTAAATAAAATAGAAGAAAACGGATACATTTTGCCCCAGTCCACAGTTAAAACAGTGAAAACAGCCAATGTCCCTTCTGAGTTCTGATGTCTGCCATAGAGAGACACTAGTTAGGTGTTCTGAAAGGCTGCAAACTCCTGTGCTCCTCTGGAAATCAATCACCTTTGTTTACTTTGGTAAGATATGTAGATCTTTTTCAAGGTTCACTAGGGCTTTGTCCATGTCAGGAAAAGTTCGGCACAACAGGAGTAGATTTGCAGGGCGGAGCTGTTGCAGCTGGTGGACCTGGTGTCCCCACTGCCCGGTTTTGGGGAGAGAGGGAGCCTACGCTGTGATGTGAACCCAAGCAAGTGTGAATGACAGACAGAGGCACTTCAAAAGTGCATTTCCCATCTGAAGTAAGCAGTAAAGCAGACACAGCAAATGAAACCTGCCACTAAATGAGTTTTGACAAATTTTATTAAGATTCTCTCAAAATCCATTTCAAACAAAAATGTTGTTAATCACATATCATGTAACATTCCTCAAGAAGATTTTTTTCTTCTACAGCATTCATAACATTTTTACAGGAAACATTGTCTAGAGTTAATGTAATATCAGTATTTTAGCAGTTAAAAAAAATCGGTGACATTGTCAGGCCCAAGTCCAGGTTCTTAAAACAGGAGCAGTGATCTTCCATACTCACATGATTGTGCACATTTCTGCAGCAAATCTTAGAGAGAGAGGAGTGTTACAAAGACACACATCCGAGCTGTGAATTTCACTGTCAACTGAGATGATAGATCTAGAATCCACTTGCAGAATCTTTGCAACATTTTAATTCTAGTGTTCACTGTCTTTTGAGATATAGAAGTCTACTTACTACTGTAAGGAAAGATTAAATTAATATTATCTATCTATAGCTGTCTAAGACTGAAAAAAACTCTGGAGGTGATCATTTCTCTTTATTGACTGTAATGGAAACCTATTTGTCTGACTTAGATATCAATGAATAGATTTTAAATTGTGAAATACATCCTAAGTTACTACATCTTTTAAGCTGGGAAAAATGGCTCTTTTTCAAAATCAGAATTTAGTAAGTAGATCAAGTAGTAACAGATGCTTCCAAATGTGCAGCAAAATTAGTAATGAGATATGCAAAATTGTTTTGTTGTTCATAATTCTGTTTGAGAGAACACTTTTACTACTTTAATGCCATTTTTGTTTCTTCTACTTTTTTAAAATGCAGTTTATTATGAAGAGTGGTTTTTAAGAAATATGCTTTTCACACAAATCCAAATTTATGTAGTTTTGAATTTCAATATACTTTTCACTGGTGTTTTATATGCTAATGRAAAAAACCCTTATTTCTCTCATTTCTGTGACTGAAAAACATTCTCAATCTAGAATTCCAAACGATCACAGGCTGTAACATCTAGCCTTCTTCATGTGTATCATTTTCCTCCTCCTTTCAGGACCCATAATATCAGGGATTTTTTAATATCTGTGTGTAGTCTGATGAACATGTTAGATTACTATGACCGGATATAACAGGACATGATGTCATATTTCACAAATACACTGAAAATAGGAGTAAATCTCTCTGGAAACATTTACTTTCCTAGAAAAATAAGCCACAGGGAACTACAGGTATTTTTGAGATAAAAGCAACAAGGGTTTGATTTTATTTTATTATTTATTTGCATTATTGTACCAACTGATGGAGGATCAACACTCAAACGTGATAGACACTGCACAAAAGTGATTTATACATCTGATTGGTTGTGATAGAGGGAATCACAAGAAATTATGGAAAGACCTGTTACCTGTTGGCTGGCATAGACTAGCCAGAGAAGTTGTGGAATTTCCTTTAGTAGAGATTTTAAGAGAAAGTCAACTAACAGCCATCAGGGGTGGATTAAGTAGAGTTCACCCAATCCTGCTGGGGGATTGAGAACTGACTGGATGGCAGGGTCCAGACGGTCATGATAAATGGGGCCGAGTCTAGTTGGAGGCCTGTGGCCAGTGATGTCCCCAGGGGTCAGTGCTGGACCCAGTGCTGTTCAACTTGTTCATCAACGACTTGGATGAGGGCATAGAGTGCACCCTGAGCAAGTTCACTGATGACACCAACTGTGCTGCCATCCAGAGGGACCTGGACAGGTTGGAGAGTTGGGCAGAGAGGAATCTCAAGAGGTTCAACAAGGACAAGCGCAGGGTCCTGCACTTGGGGAGGAATAACCCCAGGCACCAGGACAGATCAGGGGTTGACTTGCTGGAAAGCAGCTCTGCAAAGAGGTATTTGGGAGTCCTGGTTGACTAGTTAACCATGAGTCAGCAATGTGCCGTCATGGCCAAGAAGGCCAGTGGGATCCTGGCCTGCATCAGGAGGAGCATTGCCAACAGGTGGAGGGAGGGGATCCTGCCCCTCTCCTCAGCTCTGGTGAGGCTGCACCTCGAGTATTGTCTGAAGTTCTGGGCTCCCCAGTACAGGAGGACATAGAGCTCCTAGAGAGGGTCCAGTTATGAGCAACAAAGATGATCAAGGGACTGGAGCACCTACCGTGTGAGGAAAGACTAAGCCAGCTGGGCCTGTTTAGCCTACAGAAGGGAAGACTGAGAGGAGATCTGATCAATATGTATAAACACCAGAGGGGTGACTGTAGGTAGCAGGAGGCCAAACTCTTCTTGGTGGTGGCCAGTGACAGGACAAGGGGTATTGGGTACAAATTGAAATCCAGGCAGTTCGATCTCCATGTGAGAAAGAACTTTCCTGTGAGGGTGCCAGAGCCCTGGAACAGGCTGCCCAGAGAGGTTGTGGGTCTCCTTCTCTGAAGATCTTCCAAGCCCGCCTGGATGCCACCCGGTGCCCTGTGCTCTAGGGGTCCCTGCTGGAGCAGAGGGGTTGGATTAGAAGATCTCTAGAGGTCCCTTCCAACCTCAACCATTATGTGATTCATTCTATGATTCTGTCTTTTATCAGGGGTAAAAGTGTATAAACATATTGTATAATCTTGTTGGAATTCCTTCTAGCTGCCTTCTCGATGAAAGATAGCATTATATTAAAAGCAAACCAACTGCATATGGTGTCATTTTGATCTAAAACCTTGTCTCAGAGAAGAGGTATCATCATTCTAAAAAACAGTGGGAAGAAAACCTGAATGCTTGGATTGTTGAAAGCAACTGTATTTTTTCCGCTTATACAGAAAGCGAAGCAGGCAGTACAGGCCTCTATTGATACATAACTTCTCTGAAGGTCCAATAACATGAATTGATTTGTGTCTGCCCTGATGAGAGCCAACTCTCTCTCTCCTAGATGAAAACACCCAAGATAATACAGTATTTTGCCTTGGACCTTCTTTGGGCTTATATGGTGTCCACACAGTCCTGAAGCATAAATACCTCCTTTTTTCCTTTTTTTTTTTTTTTTTTTTTCTGTTTAAATCTTCAGAAATATTGAACTGTGTATTGAAATTGTAGTGGTGTATGAGATCATGTTTGAGAACGCAAAACTTGTTGGGGTAATCCTGGATTCTCTGGGGAGAAAGGAGCCAAACCTGGTGGGTATTAACTTTTCGGAACATTCCCTGGGGTCGGCTATCCATTAAACTACCTTCCAATATCTCTTGGACACAGCGAGCTGAAGCAGTCTGGAACAGAGAGTGTGAGTGTTTTGAGGATCCAAAGCAGTAGCACAGCTTCTGACAACTCTCCCCTACAACTGGCAGTTCTTTGATCAAAAAAGGAACTAGTTTTCATGTGTCCCCCAAAAAATTCCAGCCTTGCAATGCTTCTAGAAAAGTTTACCCTGTATTGACTGGACAGAAACAAATCTTCATCTCAAAGCCAAAAATCAGGAAAAAAAAATCCCTAAGAGTGTTTCCACAATCTCTAGTCTACTTCACTGCTTCACTTTGCAATCCACCTCTGCAAGGCACTGGGGAAAAATGGTTATGCTCATGGTGTCCCCAGTGAACATTTCAGTCATGGCCAATATATTTTTGGGTGTTAACTGGGCATTAAACACAGTTCTCCCTCTGGTTTTCATATGCAAGAATTGCAAAGAATTCCCCTGAATTTCTTGTGTCAGATCTGCTGAGCATGGCTCACAGACCAGATTTCACAGGTGGATTCTGCAAGAGCATGAAGTGGAGGAATGACTCTCCTCCCATAGAAGTGAATAACATTTTCATGGTTAACTTCACTTAAAGGGGAGCTCAAGCTCACCTCAAAGTTAAGCTCAGTGTTTTTGAAAATTGGACCCTAAATATTTAAATGCCTCTGCTGTCTGTTCATGAGCTTGATTTCCATAACACTTTTGCTTCTTTCTCTGGGAAGACACTATGTACTATCCTCATGAAATGTAATAACAAAGCAGTTTAAAAAATAATGATGGTCATGTCTTTTTATCATCATTTCCATCTATAAATTATTTTTGCTGTCTGTTAAAACGTCTGCATTGCCTCTCTCTCTTTTTTTTTGATCCTCCCATGAATGCATGAAGATATACATTAATACAACAAACATCATAGCTTGGAGTGGTTACTATATGGAAATCAAACCAATATTCAATCATAATAAGTCAATTAAAGAAAAATTCTTAACATGCTAAAATACTAGTACTGGAAGATGTATTTGCATGGCTTATAGCATTGCACTCAAAGTAAGAAGACATGCAGGATTCACTTCCTTATGAAGTAACTCAAAGAACAATAATGACATATTAATGGTATTTGGGGGGGAAATATTATTAGCTGAAACTAGAGCCCTTTTTTTTTGAGTTAATTGACAAGTAGTTAAGCACATTTTGGGTATATTCGCATTTCTTCCATCCAGTAGAAAATGTTACATCACAGCCCTTAAAACTTGGCTCATGATTCTCACAGGATGCAGTTGGAACAGGTTACATGGATGTTCCTCTTGAGCATCCGTCACGATGGAACTGAATGCCCTAAGAAATCATAGAGATGAGAGATCTGTGCTTCTGTCTTTTGGTCAGTTCTCTAAACAGAGTGAAGAAAACAAGCTCACGTTCATGGGCAATGTGCAAACTTCTCCCTTGGTAGTCCATGCCACCTGGCTAAGTTGTTAAAATTCAAACAAGGCAACTTGGGTAAGGACTTGCCTGAAGTTTGGGGGGTGAAACTGAGAGAGGAGAAAGAGCAAAAGTGCTTTGACAGGGCAGGAAAGTGGTGTGCTTGACTCCAGCTCCATGTGCCTGCAGCACTGAACCTTTGTTATTGTACTGAAATTGGCATCTTAGTGACATAGGATGTAAATCTTTCAGTGAAATGGAAGAGACGAGCTGAAAGTCTCAAAGTTCCCTTTTATTCAGCTAAAAGTCACCCTGACAGATGGAAGAGTTCGGCTTGAATGGCAGGAGAGGGACAACGCTGGCTTGTCCCAGGTGGAAACAGATTCAAACCTAATGGATGGAAATCACTGAAGTCTTTGGACCAAAACAGAATAAAAGGAAGTGTCACAGTATGGCATATGGCATGGCAGAGTTTATCTCAGTCAGAATTAAGCAACATTTCCCCTGCTTAAAGCGGAGATGAGCTTCTCTGAGTGCATTCATTTGTTCTAGGACTTCTCTACATCCCAAGAGTAAGCCATGAGCTACATGAAAATAAAAGAAAGATGAAAAGGCCTAAAATGTCAACGATCCAAATACATATTCAGTTCTACCTTGTTGTCCAATTCTCCCACTGCTTTCTTTTTAATTATATATTTAGAGGCAACCTTCATGCAGAGATTCACATTTCTGTTAAACAAAACTGTTTGTGCAAGCTCTTATCTGCAGGATCTCTTACCTCCTTCCTAGTCAGGTGAATATAGACATTTATAAAAAAAAGTATGAAGTAGAAACATTTGAAGATGGGAAATTGAGAGAAGGTATCTGAAAATTTGCTATGACCAGTGTATAGGGCCACTCCCTTAGAGGAGATGCTCTTAGAATTGATGTTTCTAATCAGACTAAAGGAAAAGCACGAACTCAGCTCTCCCTGACCTACAGAATAGGATAGTATCATTTCACTTCAATTTTCTAGAAGGAAATGACTGATTTGGTGCCTCAACCAAATTAAGAGCTCAGAATGATAAATAAGGAATAGAAATAGATCTCTCTCTCTTCACCTTAGAATTAAACATGTATGTCTGAGGACTGATACATCCCTCTCTTCAATATTCTCTATTGACTAATTCAAGCATCTCCCTTTTAGTATACTATCTTCTCTATATTTTCCATTAAAATCCTCATTCTTCGTTAGATTTGTATTTGTAGCGGAGGGGTCAGCAAATCAGCTTAAACACCAAAAGATTTCTCAGTGTCAGAGTTATCCCCAGCATTACTAAGTCTATATGACCTTTTTTGAGATGTAAAGTAGGATTCGATAAAACGTTTTGGCAACCTGAATGCTGTCTAAGCAGAACATAAACATCTCAGTCGAGAAGAACACAATGACGATCTTTACATTCTTACCTACTTTGGTGCCTGGGGCTCTTCAAATAATTCCTTAAACTTCTAACATTTTTCTACTCGTCATGACCAGAAAAGGTTTTATGGAGCTGACGTAGCAATGCTGGAACCACAGATCTATTTGATATCCTCTTGGAAATGCTTGTGTGAAGTCATCACAAATCATTTACACCATTAAGTGGCCAGTCACTAAACAAGAGATCCCAGAAGAATCAGAACTCTGCCTTGGGCCAATGCAACACTCAAATGCCAAGTACTCAAAAAAAAATACAGCCCTGTCCAGCTGGATCCTCAATGTCAGAGGGAGTTTGTACATGAAGTCCTGCGGTTCATCAGTTTTCTGCTCAGAAATGAGATAGTTCTTTTTCTCATCATGAAATGCGAGGTGACACTCATTAGTGTTTGATTATCACCACGATGCAAAAGCTGATGACAACAATGAAGGTTCTGTCTTTACCAAAGGGTTTGAATCTGTAAGAGGATTTTTTTTTTTAAACTCAATTTCACCCTGTTTGTATTTTCAGCAAGATTCAATATCAATATCCTTGGCATAAATCCGCTTACTGCACTGTGTTACTACCGAGTATTATAAGCAGTTGCTACGCTCCACTCAAGAAGTGGTTGCATTTTGGCACCAACGAGTTACCTCGGAGAGGTGTTGTAAACCTAATTACTTCATGTTTGCTTTTGTGTTTTGACACCACCAGGTGAGAGGTGCTGTTAGTGTGCACAGCATAGCTGTCATTAAAAATAACTGAGCTGAATGTTTGATGAAGTGTGGGGTGGTAGCGGCAGAAGAGATAAAGCAAAGCAAGCACGCAGAGTCAGACCTTTAAAAACAATCTTGATGCAAATGAGGAGAGGCTTTGTTAGCAGATCAGCAGATTGTAGAACTGTTCATCCCCAAACAGTCTGCAACGAAAGCACTTCATGCTATGCTACGGTAGCACGATAATTCTAATCCTATGGTTTTATTGCTAACGCTGCGCTGTTATGTGTGCATGTATGTAGGCATATAAGCAATCCTTGTACAATGAGATTAATAGAAACAACAATAAGTATATTTTCAATAGCATGCAGCTGGCAAAAATGAGGATCATATCTAGAAATGGATTGTGTCTGCAAAAATAGGTTAATTTTTTGAAGCATTTATTGTTATTGTTATTATTATTATTATTGTTATTATTATTTTTATTTCTAACCTTTCCTAGACTTCATTCTTTCAGATAAAAACATGCATATCAGCTTTGCACTTTGATTGCCTTATGGGCATAAAGCTTTGCATATTTACTGCCCATGAATCATACAAGTATGTGAAATCCAGTGAAGATTCAATTTTTCCTGCTAGATGCACCTCTAGCCGTTTAATTAAAATATGTATTATTAATAAAACTAGATTTAAGTCATATTTTTTACAGATATGACTGAAACATTAAGGGCAAATTGTTTCATACTTTCACAGTAATTTGCTTTTAATGTTTCGTGCCTTAATCAAGGTAATCGTAGGATAAGGTTTGTGGCGCTTGTGACTTGATGATGTTTAAGTTACTGAAAACAGATTTAAGGCTATTTCGAGGCAGAGACACATTTGCTTATGAAGTGAGCTCCAAATTTTTTTTTCTACGTGTGGAACCCTATGTATCATCAGAATACAATGAAACATACCCATTTAGAAAGGTGTGTTTTGTGCACAGATTGCAGCAGTCTCTTGTATCCATCCTCACTGACTACATGCCAGCGTATTGTTTTGCTCCAGCTGTTGCAGTGTGCCTTTAGATGTCATAGTTGTCCTTCTGTTCGCCCAACTCTTCTTCGACTTGACTATAAATTTCTCCAGCTCACCAGTATTTAGTATACTGTATTTAGTAACACTGATAGCTACAGTGTAACCCGTTCACGTATCTGTTGCTGAGGGATCAATAACAGCCTTTGCTTACAATATCCTGCCGACAGTTTAATTCTGCATGTGTACAGTTGTTTGTGGGTAATGGAGCTTTTGGCTGCAACAAGCTTATTAATTACTTTTAAGGAAGATTTTCATTTTTAATTTTAACTCCTAGGTCGTATTATAAACATAATGAAAGTGTGAACAGTGGGAATTTGAGAGGATTTCTTTCCTGAGAAGGTTATAAAATGTAATTAAAGTATATCACTCAACTGTGGTAAAAAATTTCAGATATGAAAGTCTTAAGTACATTTTCTAATCTGAGAGCAGAGATTAAGTGAATTAGAGGAAAAAGTCCTATATTTTACGTTCAATTAACTCTTTTTTTGGTCTACAAAAGTGGATTGCATGTCTGTGCACAAGACTAGTGGTGTTCACTTGTTGTGTTTTATCCCTTTATTACTTGAAGCAGTGCATCAGTAATTTTGCTAGACATTGCAGATCTGAACAGCATTTTGACAGTCAGGGGAAGAAACCTAACTGACCTGAGAGGAAACCACAGCTCTGTGATGAGACCCATCTGCCTACCCCACAGAACTCATGAAAAAGTGTAGCAGAGAAGATTCATGCTTTTATCTCTATTTAACAACACCTCTTAATATTATCTCTAAAATATTTTTTGTGACCAAATACAGGATGATAATTTATATTCTGAAGTATATATTTGCCACTCTGTTATATTTCCATATAGAAATTATACATTACATTTTTCAAATACTAATGTATTAACTGACTTTGTTCATTATTCTCTCGTAACTCTCACCTTTGAAGGGCAATCTGACAATACAGGCTATGCCAAATGCAAATACTGCATATTAGAAAAAGGAATAGAATATTTTTAAAAATCTAGAATCATCTCTTTTTTATCAAAAGCATGAAATTTGCTGAAATATCCACAAAGTATAAAACAGAACAAAATGACATAGATTTTTTTTGTTTGCCTATGTGGTTTTTGAACCTCCAGGGTTCTCGTCTTCAAACTTTTCTATGCAAATGTGATAACTAGGAGTACATTTATTTTAGAAACAGAAAATCAAGACTGCTTGTCTAAGGGCTTCAGAAACTGGAGTTTTAAGAAAAATCATCGTGAGAATGCCAATAAAATTGTAAGAATAAGCACTGCTGGCCTGCCTGTCAGATCACAGATGGATCATTCATTTCCACTAGAAAAAAAGAAAATGTGCACTTTCTAAGTGGAGGAAATACTATAAAATTACAAGCAGAACACAGACAAAATGATTTCAGGAGTGCAAGTTTAAGTTTAATTTTAAAGGGAATTTGTTACTTTACTGTGGGGGGTCACATAGAACAAAAGCAAGAATAAGTCTTTGAATTTCAAAACCACAACAAAATTAGAGTGATAAATGATACTACAATTACATAGATATATAATTGCTATATAACTGTATAATTTTGTATACCACTATCCAAATATTACCAAAATGTTTATTTATTTATATTTAATATATTCAATATATTTAATCAAAAACCAATTGACATGATCCCTCAACTGAATCATTTATAATAATACATTCAGAATCTGTCATATTTGCAAAAAACACAGTACACTATAAATGTTATAGATAATATTCTAAAATATATACTCTAAATTCCGAAGACATTTACATTGTCAATTTTTTACCTGTGTTTTATGTCTTTGCATCTTTGAAGGTATCAACCGGATTCTCAAGAGTGCTAAATGAAAGCGAAAGTTAAACCCACATGTCTAAGTCCTTCTGGGTAATTTTTAAATTAATAATTCATTCATAAATATTCATTTTAGATTTTTTTTGTATGATTTTACAAAGTAAAACTCTTATTTCATTTTTCTTCGCTGTTATCGCAGAAAGGATATTTAAAATGGACTAATTAGATTACAGAAACAACATATTATCTTATTTACCAATCACCTTTATGAAACTATCATCACACTTGGAATAACAGTCCATAAGTTTAAATTTGGATGAACTGTTACTGAATAACAAATACACTCACAAACACTTGTGATATGTTTGAGAGGGTTAGTTAAACAAACAAACAAGTTAAATTCATGATATACATTATTTTGTAATGAATTATTCACTCAAGTCTACTTTTTACCTTATTTCTCATTGTTTAAAAGAGTTATGGGACATTAGAGCTTTGGTGGGAAGCAGTAAAAATAATGCTTTCCTGTCAAATTTGGTCTTGAAAATGCAAAGACAAAAATCAGTGAAATCGATACTATTGTAATCACACCTACCAAGCTATGATTTTCCTTTTGTATTGATTTCTGCTCTGACTTAGGAGATATCTGATTTCAAGCGTCTCACATTTTTCCAGTGTCAATTCTGAGCATCTCATCTCTTATATTAAGACTTAAACTTTAGCAGTAAAATTGAAAATGCAGTGCTATTTTACTGAAAACCAGGAAGACATATTTATTAAGTCTCCTGCTTACAAAATTACAGTTGTGATTAAATTTATGAATTTACTTTGCCTACTGATTTATTTGCAGATCTTGGTAGTTCTTACATCCCAGGATTGCTGCTTTACAGTGGATCTTGTGATTAGAGTTCTTTTGGTCAGGCACAAGTGTAATATCAGAAAGATTAGATCCTATTTGAGATTATCTGTACCATTCTGTACTTTTTTTACCTGAAATATTACACAGATCAAATGAACAATAGCTTATGATTGTAATGTCCAGTGTTATGTTTATTTTATAGTCATTACACAGCACAACTTAATATGTCTTTGGTGACAGTTATATGTGTTTTAGCAAATCTATTTAATTCTGGTTGCTTTTCCCATTAACATTATGTTTTAAAGAAAAATCAGGTTCAAGGTTTAATTTACATTTCCACTCTGTTTTGCTCATAACTTCTTAGTGGTTACTGCAGAGAAGAATAATTGAAAATACTACAGTGACATTGATATATGTGGTAAATAATGACTACTGCAAATTTTATTCATTTTTTTAATATCTGCCACTAGCTGACAAGACAGTGAACTACAGACAGACAGGCAAGCAGACAAATTAAAATTTGGCTAAAAAACCTGACCAACCACAGATATCCGCATCTAAACCACTCTCTAGTTCCTCCTTGAGGCAACAGAAAGGAAAAAGGGCACTTCTGTGGCTTTTCATTTCACCTAGGGCAGAAACACAGGTCAGCTGAGAAGAGCAATGCTCCAGAACAACCTACTGAGATACTTCTAGATAGGTTGGATACTTCTCAATAGGTAGATGTCGGTATCTGCGCTGTAGACACTTAAGGCGGGTGGAATCGATAGCCTCGCTATTGTTCTTATGGGACTACTTGTGACTTTGATGTGTTAGGTTGCATAGTATCTCCAGCTCAATGGTCCCACATGGCTGACTGCAAGAAGGTGGGAGGAGCATGTTGGAGGGAAGTTGCTCTGTACGTGTCCCACGTGTTACAGTTCTTCCTAAAATTCTGTTCCTGATTACCACCAGGAACAAGCTACAGCTCGTGAAAGGCCAGATGACCTGGCCAGGGTGATAGTTTTCATTTTCTGTCCTTTTGTCATGACCAGTGGTATACTGTTGAACTATAACATGCTTGAGTAGTAAATTAATTATTAATAATATTTATTAATTATAGTAATTGATAACATTTATTTTAAGGCTCTTATTTGAGTGCACCGAAAAAATCACATCTGGAGAATATATCTGAAATAAGTATCTGTTTTACAGAAAAAAAACTATCCTATTCCATATGATAAAAGTATCAGAGAATGTAAAGTGAACTAGTAGAAAATAAAAAAGGAAGAATAAAAAATAATTAATTAAATAAACAATAAACAAAATAAAAAAGGACGATCCCAAGCTTAACCAAGATTGTCACTAAGACTACGACTGTACAGCCCTGTGAAAAACAGATGGGGTCTGACCCTTGATTCCTGAGCCAAGTGGGTTGGATAGGCTCACAGCCACCCCACCTAGGGCCTGGCCCTGCTATTAGTAGTTTTTCCAGTTGCAGTAGTCCAAAACAGAGCTAGAAACAGAGCTAACAGCTACATAGTGTTGGGGGTGGGTGTCTTTTCTTGCTCCTCATTCCTCTTCCACTTACCACGGTGCCCATGTACTGCCAGCGCTGTGTAGGACTCATGCCCGTGCTTCCATGCGAGCTGCTCCCTAACCAGCCTGCGCACAGGAGAGCTGGTTAGAGCCCGTGTGAGATACAGAACTAACTGCACCAGTGTGGAGACCTGTTGTAAAGCAAAAGCTATTGAAAAGTCCACACATACATGACTACATATTAATTAACTTTAACTTTAGAAACCTGTAAGGCCCGTGTTACAGTTAAGTTACATGAGTCATCAAAGATCTGGCTTTATTGAAAGAGGAGGGATTAACCAAGTTTAGGATAAGGAAAGAGAGTTAACAAATGCTTGCCCGTGTTTAAGACCAGTCAACTCTGATTTTACTCACATAGCACAATTAAAATGGAGATTCCCTTTAAAACCTTTATTCAGTGAAAGTTTTTTCATAGCTAAATGCAATTTTTAAATGTCCATGTCCATATTGTCATTTCCCATCTTTGAGTGAAAGATTTTTGATCAATGTGAAAAAATCCAAGGAAAATCTTTACTTAGTTCAATGTCTTTACACATAATTTGCTCTGAAAAAGGGAAAATCAGTCAGTTTCTCTCACTAGGCACATTCATCATTCATCTCTGGTAAAGCAAAAAAGAGTTGTTGTGGAAAAAATATTTGCTGGACATTGAGAAAATCTTCTTGTCTTAAGGAATGGATTGCTCCTTTTTTTTTTTTTTTTTTCCTGTAGTCCCTATAATTTACTTAGGTTTTTTTAGTTTATTTGCTTTTAATGAGTGCACTGTTTGGAGGACAGACTATGTCTTCATGCTTTACCTCTAAGTGAGCAGGCCAAGGGCTGCAGGTAACAGGATTAGAGTTGTATTGGTTATTTATGTTTAGGAAGTAGAGGCGTTTGCCTGTTGCTAAATAGATGTCCACTGTTTTTACTGATCACACAAGGGCTTTGGCATCAAGTGCACAAATCAATACACGCACTATTCCTCCTTGCACAGCAATTTTATTGCACTACTGGTATTTTTGACCTCTGAGAGGGAGCTCAGTGCTCTTGGTGGGCCCATGGGCCCACACATTTGTAAAGTGCACACTAATTCACTGCAGGAACAACTTCCTGCTCTAATAGAAGATACTTTAAATGAAAACAGACCCTCACTCCAATCCATCAGTAGTGGAACTGAGTTTATTTTCCTTTGGATTGTATCTGGGGCCTCCCTATATTTTCACTATGAAAATCTTCTGTTGAGGTAGCATCTTTACTGTAGCAGCTTGGCTGTCCCTCACACCATGGCACCTCTAGGTGCCAATCTCTTAATTCATTGAAAAATATACCTAGGAGTTTATTGTAATAGTAGCTGATGCTGAGCTAGAAAACTTGTGTGGCTGGTGATAAACTTAATTAAGTTATTTAAATAGTGGCAATTTACTTGGCGTAACAAGGGGGTTAGTTCATACTTAAAAAGAAGAAATGATTTTCCCAGGAAAATGGGGGAAATTCAGATCTCCTGAATCATCTGAGGTCTGAAAACTGCTCTGTGATCTATTGCAAAGCAAATTTTTAGATCAGTCAGACTATGAACTACCTACTATGAACTATCTACCTACCTACTACCTATGAACTACAGAATCTGTGCTACCACACCTGATTTTACACATTGTTCAGTATTTTCTAATTAGTTTGATATGGGAACTGATCCCATCACGGTGGTCACTGGAGGAATAGATGCTTCAGATATCCCCCCGTCCTCTGCATACACTTCCTCCTGCACAGATCCTATCAGCTTTAGAACATGCCCTGAAATAACACCTTGAGACAAGTTTTAACTGTTTAATTGATTCCAGGGCTAGAAGGGAAACAAACAAACAGACAAACAAACAAACAAAAATCCCTGTAAGCTGAAAACAGATTGTTTTTTGTGGGGGAAAATATAAACAAACATAAAAATAATTTTAAATTGATCTTTGTATTTCTTACAGTAGCCATTGCTCTGTTACTGGCTGAATAGTTCAGAGTAAGCTGCTGGAGAGAATGAGAATGAACTAGTGGACTTCCACAAATGAAATAAGCTCACATTTTCATTGAATTCACAGAAAGTTGAAAAAAAAGAGATGTGCATTCATCTAAATGTGAGAGAAATAGTCCTAATAATTCTGAACAGAAAAAAAACCAACAATTTCACAAGATTTAGATGAGGGCTGAAACCTTCCACTGCCATTTGGAGGCTGGCCACATGGTTTATTAGCATGTGACTTTAACAGACTATTGCAATAGGGCAAAATGCCAGGTAATCTTCCTAAGAAATTTCTCATGTAGGAGAGGTTCTGAGCATTTGTAGCTACATATTAGTATTTCTAGGAACGAATTGTTTCAAGGAAGTGTCAACAGATCCTGCCAACAGACAACATACTTAAATCCATCACTCATTGCAAACATTGCTGCAGCCACACATTAGTTATACTGTAGTCACCTCTGGACCAACTCAGCAAAGTGTTTCCTTTTCTTTTCCTCATTAGAAAGCAGAAAATACAAAGAAGCATAAAAAACCCCACACAATGCTTTTAAAAGACATTTTGAAAACTGAAACAACAGATTGTACTACTAGAGCTTAAATGCATCAGGGTACTACCACTTACCCACGCCTCACAGCAACATCTGGGCACCTTCTAAAACAAATAAATAGAATGTTGTTTTACAAAGGGAAGGTTAACTACAAAATCATTATTTTGCTGTCATAGAATGGCAAAAACCACTAGCAAATGTCCAGCTTCATATTTCTTTAATAGTAGGAAATACTGCAAAGTCTGAACTAGGTCAAACTGCTTTTAACCTGGCTGAGAAATCTAAGGATGAGATTGTTCAATTCTATCAGTTCTTCATTTCCTATTACCAGCAATCCTGTTTGGGGGTTTCAATATACGAAAGGTAAAAAGATCACAAAGTAACACAGATAAAGGTAAATATTGACAGGTCCAAAGCACATACCAGTGTCCTACTGGGAGTTAAAACAACTGCCTTTGCTGCTCAGGGACTGAGTCAATCCTAGGGATGAGAGCTCTCAGGGTAAAACTTTCACCATTTTCTCATTTTTACTGTATAGATGTATTTCTTCTATAAGGTATTTTTATCCCTCTTAGCCTTTCTAAATGACAATTAAGTCTGCCTACCCTATCAATAGCAGGTAATTTATTTGTTTCTACAGCTGAGCCTGACCTTCATTGATTTTATTGGAGTAATTTGCTGGAAATGATTTTTTAATGTTAGATTTATTATAGAGGCACTTCATTGTCCGATAAATGAAGTAAATTGTATTTTAAAACTAGCAAAATGAAAGAACCATTGGAATCTGAATGAGGTGGGGGGGGGGTTTTTTCAAGTGTTTTATCTCCAAAAATTTCCTTATGCATCTCCTGTACAGACCATAGTTTGCAAGCAAGAAATTTTATGCAGAGATTGATTGTGTTCCCTTCCCAAAATCATAAGCCTGAACTGTGTCAAAACAGACTGGGATGGTGTGAGCAGGGATGCTGCAGAGCCACCGTCCTCGATGAGGGAGGACGTCCTTCCTGCTCACCCTGCACTCTACTCTGCGAGCAGTCCCACGCACCTCAGTAGGACTGACACGCACTGTGAAGAAGGATATGAGGCCAGACCTTCAATTTACTGATATATTTCTCATTTATCCCCTCTCTTTATTACTTGCCCCTTTTAAGCAGTTTCATTTGGAAGTGGGGTCTGTGCCTCGCTCACCTTTCAGGCCTCCTCCCTGCACTGGTACCCCTGCTGGGTGCAAGGGCTGGGTGCAAGAGTGAAGTACAACCACTTACTACCTCTTCCAGTGTTGCTGAAAGTCGGGTTCCCGCCTGAGTGTGACAGAGGCAAATGTTGCCGTTGTATTTGGGTTAAAACAGCAAGATTTGCTTTGCTGGATGTGCTCCATCTCTGCACAACAAGGTGTTTCCTTGCACCCCTACTCTGGCTGGGTCCTTAGCTCTCTGCAGTGGTCAAAGATAGCATTTCAGTAGTAAACGGGGGTTTTGCACAGTTTTTTCAGAGACCTTCATGTGAGATTTTAAAACAGGAATTCCTCTGTGTACTCTGCTCTGTCATCTCTGTGCACGAGTCTGCTAAACCAGTACAATTCCTCTCAAACAGGTGACTGAACAGCAAGTGTCTTAAAGGAAGAAGCTGAAATTGAATGACTCGCATCAGAAGAAAATGCCAGAGCTAGTGAGCATTTCTCTGTACCTTCACTAAGACTCGTGGGAGGAATTAAATCTTAGACTTCATTTGAGAATAAGGGGTTCAAGTCTCAACTCTTCTATATCCAAATGAGGATAGTGAAACAGCAGCTCAATTGAATGCATTAACCATTGGGTCATAAAGCTGTTTCCAGTCTAAGAAAGGAAAACCACTTCTTCTCTAGAGCTTCTCAGTGCTCTGGACATGCATCCTTCTAACTGACCTCTCAGTTTAAGTGACTGATCTCCATGTGCTCCTTTGAGTTTCTCTCCAGAAAAGGCTGGACACCTTTCTGCTTAATTCCTCCCTCAGGATCCTTGTTCTGGGTCCATAATCACATGTTTTCTGCCTTGCTGCCTGATGCTGTAAAACACTAGATATCTCCAAGAGTTTGGTCTCACCTGCCTACTGATGTCCCTGAAACCCATGGTCTCTGTGGTCTTGCAGATAGGTGTGCTGTGATTACTGAATCTGAATTTAGCTCAGTTTTTGGTACCTAGATATGAATACAGTTTTTTCAGCTGTACATTTTTTGAAGATCATGCAACCATGTGAAGTAAAACTTAAAAATACAATAGGAAAAGATCTGAACACAAATGTTAGAGTGCTTTCCTTTTAAATTTTCCAGCTTGTTTCCTGACCCTGTTTCTGTCACCATTATTGATATAAGGAATCCATCAACATATTTTTATGGATGCTTAAGAAAGGCTGACCTTTCCTTTGCAGGTACAAATAGGTAGTTCTTCAGAGGCTGTAAATGAATGACAAGATAATTCTATCCATTTAATATTGAAGTGATGTTGATAGTATCATTCTTCTCATGTTTGAAACAGGAAAGTGTAGAGACCTTTCTCCCTCACTCTCTTCTGCTTTATGTGATGGATTTTCTCTCTGACTAATCGCTGTCACATTAACCTGCACTATTTCATCCTTCAGAGCTGTCAAGATAATGACGATAATCGAAGTGGCTCATTGTAGGTAAAGGAAATTATATGAGCAAAGTAATATCATAAAACAGTGTTTAAATATTTTAATTTCATTTGTCAGGGCTGCCCCAACACTTCATTACACATATAACCATCTCTCATCAGTGGAATTAGTGCATTATTCATTACTGTTAATTATTTTCACATAATGGCTGCCCTGATATATTTAACCTCCACATTATATCTCAGATAATGGGCCTGTAAAATTGAATTGTGTGAAGAGTGGAGTTCTAAAGCTCATTTGCAGAACATCAAAGAACAAAGAAGAGGAAAAGAATTCTAAATGGGACATTTCACCCAGCTGGGGCCAAACATTTGTTTCTGTCTGATTTGCATACAGAAAATAGGTGCTTCAGAAGTGGTTTAATATTGTACTGCTGTCTGCTCCTATTACACAACCAATTAGAATTTGTTAATGTCCTGAGTGTTTGAAACAACTTATCAACCAATCTATAGTCTAAATGGCAGTGAGCTGGAAAGTTAAAGAATGGAAAAAAAGTAGAAGGACAGACAAGGAAATGACTTGGAAATAGAGCTAGTATCTACAGTTGACAGCTCTTAAAAATAAATCTGTATATTTTAGAACTAAATTATCAAAAAGTCCTGCTCAGAATATTAGAACTGCGAAGATGATCCAGGTCTGTGAAAGTCCTCTAATACTTTGTTATTTGCTTTATTTTCTTTGGCACAAGTTTCTTGATTCTGACTGTCATGTGGAAGGGAGAAATGGGGGCAGAGCAGAATGCAGTGTCCTGGGACAAGATGTGTGCAGCCCTCCGAGTGCAGCAGACCTAAGCGACCCATCCGCAACGGTGCTTTGGGAGTCTGGATATATCTGTAGATATATCTACATTGTTGCTTCTGAGAACAGCAAATGTGAGGATCCCTTTTTCTGCCTTGCCAGATGTGTTCCAAGAAAATAAACTCTGCGCAGGTATGCAACTTCAATGCAATTTCCCTTCTGAGGAACCAGCAGAATTACTAGGAGTATTTTCAGCTCTAAGTAGCAGGTTAAAGCCCACCGTATGTCCACTCTAACTGCACAGACTTGACTGAATAGCCATATTTTCCCATTTAGATGCTTATCCATTATTCACAGATTTCAATGGACATGAAAAGACTTTGAATTCAACCACTTTCTAGGAAGAATATTCATCAACACCACACCATATTGAAGGTCAACTCCATAAAAGTCAGACTTTTCAGACGGATAAAAGAAATTTATTTTAGACGTTAGCCTTGGAGAGCTTGTGAAGTGCTCTGTAGTTCTCACACAGTGCTATGGATACATCCTTTGCTTTCATCAAAAATTTCTAGAGAACCACACTTGGGAAATTCCCATGCAATGTTTACCTTAGTTCTATGTCATACCTGTATTGCCCAGATATTCCATACCTTCATTTTATAGATTTTTTTTTAAAAGAGCCATTTCTAGTCTGTTTCAGAGAAAATTTGATGGGACTGTGATGTCAGAGAGGACTCAGCCAATCAGAAGTGAAAAAACGTCTAATGACTAACAACACAATTCACCGGCGGTCATTAACATACTTTAGTCTTATTGGCTCCGCAGTCATATTTCACAGAGATGATAAATGCCTTTTTGCCAAGTGGCGGTAGGTTTTGGGCCATATCATTAAATATTTATGCAACATATATATAAATCTTCCTCCCCTTGGCATCATCTGGGATTCATTTGGAAGAAAGCCATTTATTTCATTTTGTAACGTTTTAAGTTTGTTGCAGGCTTCAGCCTCAACATCCAAACTCTAGGTATAGAATAGTTAAAAGGAAAGGAAAAAATCATGGGTTTTTTGAGCCTGGTTTAGGAACAGAAGTCATTTTTTTTCTTAGTCTCCTTGTGTTTAAGAGCATGTTTTCTTACTGATTCATCTACAGCCTTTTGCCTTCCTAGGCGGTCATTGATGTATTGTATAGGCTTTGGGAGCAAAATCTGCTGACATTTTCTGCTTTCTAAACCATTTTTATTTCATGGGATGCATGCAGCCATGAAGCAACAGTAAAAAGAGAGACTGAAAAAACCCACTAAATGAGTGAATCAATTTCTCCAGATCAAAGGGCTTGATACAGATTTTAGTCACAGGCATTTAGTCCTATTTTGTCTTTCCATGGACATTCAAGTCTCTCAAATAGGAATCAACTGATATGGGCAATCTGTCTGGCTACCCCAACCTAATCAGAAATTGCTTCGTTCCTAAATCAGATACTGCTAGTATGTTAAACTTGTTTGCTGTATAATTCTGCAAAAACTCAAAGTTTAAAATCTAAGTCTCCTCCTCAGGCTGACCTTCCTCTATGCCCATTGTAGCCTATGCTGACGAGAAAAAAAAATCATGATACTTGACAGAAATACAACAGTAATTGTAATAGTAGAACCCTGCTGTACTTTGATATTTAGATCTTATTCCAAAACAGAACAAAAACCAGCAAGAGTCATATGAAGATATTGAAGGTATTAGTGGAATTACTGTAGAGTTCCTCAGTGACGTTACTGGTAAAATCAGATGCTATAGCTAGAAGAAAGCAAGAAAGACTAAATGTTGCAGGCAGTGCAAATCAGCAGGACATTTCCTTGGTCTCATCCAGTTAATGTGAATAATTACAAGTAAGTAGAATTACACGAATCTCTGATATATAATAACCTTCTTGTGCTCCAGACACGGAGTACGCCTACTTCTTACCAGAGTTGTAATAATGAGCTAAGCAAGCAAAACACTCTGTTTTTCCTCAATAACAAAATGAATGTAAAGTGATGAATGAAGCATGATGATGGCAAGCTGATGCTCAGGAAAGCACTGGTCTTCTCTCAGGCTGTGGGTTCTGTGAAGCCCAGTAGTCTTGAAATGGATAACATTTTTCTAGAGGTGGATATACTAGGACAATTTGCATTGATGAAAGTGCAAAACAGATGGAAAGTGCAAAATTGCTGTCAGAAGGTAATTTTATAATGATATTTTCCCTCTTGTGCCTGGAGATGTGTACACACGCATACAAACACACACACAGCGAGTGTTGCCAGGTTTTGCATTTTTTATTATATGTGGAAGTTTGGATGCTAATTACAAAGTGAGAAGAGTGATTGAGATGTAAGAGATTCAGGCCAATGAGAAACTTTAGACTACTGCCTAGGGAATAGTTCTTCCTTCTATTAAATTGAAAGGTGACTAGCTGCTTTGAAATCTGTGCATCCACACTCAAGCATTAGAAGGTTATGTTAGAGAGTGGTGGAGAATTCCTTCTTCCTAGGCCTGAGCTTGGTAACTATTACAGTTTTCCTGTTGATAATCACTGGCATGACCCTTGTTCTAACTTCAGTTAATATTCATTCACACCCACCCTTACTCCACAATATCGTACTTATAAGAAAGGTCCGTCATTTAATGATAGGTTTCCAATTGCATAGCTCAATATACTTGATATTATGAAAGAATGAATTAGCTCAAAAGGGGCATCCGAACATCTGAACATGTCCTGCACATAAATTAGACTTATATGAACACTTGCATAAAGCAATAGTGGATAAATTATGTCCTTTGAATACTTACAGAACACAGAAAGCCTTTTTATAATAGGTTTCTGGGAAGCAGACACCAGGGTATGTTTATAAGCAATAAATAGAATTGCATTTGAGTGGTGATGTGATAAATCACTTCACATAGTAGAGATTTTTAACTAGCTTTGGATAAAACACTGTTTTTCTGAGCTGGAAAATACTCAGAACTTTTGCATAAAATTCTATGTCCTCATTCCAGCCTCTGTCTATATATATATGTCTGTCCAATTCTTTTCTTATATATTACCAGATATTCTTGCAAATGCCTCATTTTCTATGATGGATTAGTAGGTTATAAAAGTGCATGTGTTGAATAATTGGATGCATAGATTTTATAATTGGCTTCACGTATGTCAAATTATATAGCTAAAGTTTAGAACTGTGAATGTCAGAGCATCCTGATATATCAGACACAGCAGATCAGAAGTAGAACTGCCTTGGCAGAGAAATTCATTCCCTTTTGGACAATTCAGTAACAGTAAAAGATATCAATTTTCAAAGGATGTAGACAGAGAAAGTCTTGTGATACAAGACTGCCTAGGAATGAGGATGGCAGTGGAAAGCAGGAAATGATAAGAAATATTAATCTAACTCTTGTAATCTAGGTAAGAGATGCTGGTTTAGAACAGCCTCAGGTGTCAATGAGCATGAAACCGAGTTCCTGTACAGGGAGAAAAGAAGTTTCCACTTTAATTGTCTATCCCCATTTTATATATATATATATATATGAAGAAATGGTTATGGTAAGAAGAAAATACAGCTTAGCAATATCAAAACAAAACAAAACAAAACAAAGCCAAAAGAACAACAACAAAAATGCCCCAAACACGCAAGTTCTTCTCCAATGAGTGCTACTTATACGAAAATCTTTAGGAGTTTCTTTTTCACACCTGATTATCTAATTCACCTTAAAGCATGTAAATGGGTATTTAGAAGTTCAAGTTTGCTAATTAAACTCCTTGGAGATGTCCTGTCTTTTTATTATATTAAAAGTGCAATTTTGTATCTCTGTGCTTTTTTTTTTCTAGTTTCTGAATAAATACTATAGGAAAACAAAACAAAATTTGACATCATTCCTGGTTATATTGAGGCCTTTTCATATATTTCAGCAATGAAAAAGTGAAATAAAAGTAAGATAAAGGTGAAATAAAAGTAAGTGGAATATAAATGCATTATATTCCTAATACCATGTGTCTTTGGTCAGTCAGTGCAGTATAAAATAGCTTTTGCACAGGAGGATATTATAGGATCCATTGTGTCCTACTGAGTACTATTAATGGCACTACCTGTCATCTGGCTCTGAACACTTGGAAGAGTTGTGCCTAAGAGATGGACATACTCAAGGCTTGGTAGCCTGGTCGCAAGTAGGGTAGATATCAATGCAGATAATCTCTGCATTACATTGCAGAGTCACCAAGGATAATGATCAAGCAGCACAAAGAGAAGGTAGAGATGATTCCCAACATCTCTGAGAAACTCCTCACAGTGAACTGCAGAGCCTGGCCGCTTCTGGATGCATCCGTCTTCTGCACCCGTATTTTCTGAGGAGATCAGCTTTCATAGGACGTGGTCACAGCAGAACTGGCCTCCCTTGTCCCAGAGTTGTTCACGTCTCCCAGGCATCACAGAGCAGTGAGTGGCAGCACGGAAACTCTTCTTGTGTGTGGGTGCAGTAACTATGAACGTGCAGTTATGTTGACCATGTAAAAGATGGGCAGCAGTATTGCCTCCAACACTTCTCTCAGCCCATTCAATACTAGAGGAATGGAGCCTTGCCCAGGTGCTCTAATTTGGAGGCTCTGTGTGATCTAAGTTAGTTATCTCTAGCAGGGCAGCGTGAATACCACCACCTAACCAAAATCTGTTGTTAGACTGTGTCAGTTATTTCTCAGACACAAAGATGATTATTATAATGACGTTTATTCTTTAGGGGCAGGGGAAAAACTTCATGCGTGCTGGAAAATTCAGATGGCTCCTCAAGCTGTAAGTTTCAGTAGAATTAAGACCTTTCTTACTATGGATCTTTTGAAA
The DNA here is from genome assembly GCA_003342815.1 of Eudromia elegans. Taxonomy (NCBI): domain Eukaryota; kingdom Metazoa; phylum Chordata; class Aves; order Tinamiformes; family Tinamidae; genus Eudromia; species Eudromia elegans. Next base: position 291,776 of record PTEX01000152.1, on the reverse strand, counting down.
ATGAGTTGAAAGACACTTATAAATACTAGTGCTTCTACACAAAGAGTATATTTGGACTTTAGGAAAAGAAAACAGTAGAGAATTTTGTATCACTCATATCGAAAAATCTATAGGAAAAAAAGAAATCTTCAGGGGATGGCTAAGTGCTTCGTGATCTGAAAAGCCTCAAGAGGTTTTGAGCCTGTAGTGAACTCGCGAATTCTAAACGTCACTTGGAATAACAAAATCTTTCAACTACCAGTTAAAGGACTTGGAGGAAACAGTTTAAAACAATATTTTATTCATTTTATTTTATTTTATTTTTCCAAAAGTATAGCCTTACCAATTCTACTATCTTCACAATTTTCTATTGCAAACTTAAGTAAAAGATTATTTTGCCCATTCAGGGGTGCTAATGGCTGCTAATGCAGATTCCACATAATTCTCAGATCTTCCTAAACAAAGAGACTTATAAGTAGATGAAAAATGTACCGTATACTCCTTAGGAGTATGTACATTCTTCTTGTACATCTATATTCTACTTACTGCCCAGACAAAAGATGTCCTAAGGCTGCCTCCTCAGACAGGGAAGCTCTTACTGACAGCTCTGGGCTTTTAGACAAATTAAAATAAGCCTTTTTTTTTCAGTTTCTAGGTCTAATAAAGCTTCTGGCTTTCAGGTCTGTCAATGACTATGAGTAAATTCCCTGACAAGAAAGAAGACAGGATTTTTTTTTTTTTTTTGACAGGAAAGATTTTAAGATGGAGACAGATCCTGCAGTTCTGACTTCAGCTCTCATCAGAGAGAATTTACTGTCATTAGGAAAGCACAAAAAGAGCAAAAAGTGTTCAAGACCTGCCTCTGCATTTTGATTGCCCAGGGCCCTTTTCGTTAACTGCTCTGTGGTGGGAGTGCTATTCAAAGTGCCAAAAATATATATATACTTATACTTAAGCACATATACAGTCTCAGAGTTCAATCCCATAATGTCTATATGGAGTTGTACTCATGTACATTTCCTCACGTAGAATTTTCACATCTAAACTTTTGCAGAGTTTTTGACTGTTTTCTTCTGTACTCCATGATATGACAGCAAGTTAATGTTCTCGCAGTAAATGACCACTCACCTTCAGATACTCACACATATATCAGTTTCCAAATGGTCTGTTGGTTTGGAAAGTTTTAGGCTGCTAAGTGACCAAACTAAAGAGCCATGCAAAGAGCAGGTGCAAAGTTGCTCTTCAAATCTGCAGGAGCACTTGAGAGACAGAATATATCTTTCCTTCAGTGCCAGAAATGTTGGCCTTATCAGTTTGTAACACCACAAAACTAATATAACTCGCAACAAAGCTTAAGATAGCTTTTGTGCTTCATTTTCTCATCCCTTGAAGAGTACAGAAACAAAAGCTAGATATTGCACAAGGAAAAGAGAGAAATAAAGTCAGTCTTTCAGAATGATGAATAAAATTTCCAAAAAGAACATTATGCAACAATTTAATGCTATATGCAGTACAGCAGAGCAAAAATCAAACAATTGTTAGAGATCTAAGTTACTGAGTGCTTGGTTGTTGCAACAGTAGAATTATTAAAAAAAAAGAAGACTACTATTGTCTATAGAGAAGAAAGGAAGGATGTAGCAATAGATAGTTATTTTTATGGAAAATAGGAAGTTTATGTTTCATATTGTTACCTGCCAAATTACAAAAATTCATTTCTAATCAGACAGTTTTTTAAAAAAGATGATGGTCAAGTGATGCTTGTAAATGTATTGTTTTGGACAATAAAAACATCTGCTGTGTTATTTTGAAAAGGCAAATCTGTGCCTTAGAGTTTTCCTTCCAAAAGTGCATTTTCAGGAGAATTTCATTTTTCATTTCAAGTATGACTTCCACATGAGAAACAGTGTTGCTTATTTGTACATTAGTAAGAAGTCCTCTCTATCAAAAGTGCTGTCCAAGGGCTGAAGAGAAAGGCACAGTCTCTCTGTTTTCAGGTTGGTTGGCTTGGGTGCTCAGGAAACAAATTTTCTAATCATTCCCAAGTACCGTATTTTATTTCATATTACAGAGAAAGCTCTGAGCACTTGAATGTGTTATTTTTGGATGAGAGAAAAATAAAGTTTAGAAGGGGGCTCGAGGTAATCCTTTGAAGTACATATAGCGTGGATGCCGAGGTCTCCATGCCGCTTCACCCTCCAACCTGCTCCTCTACAGCTGTAGTACTTCCTAACATAGAGAGAGCAGAAGCAAATCTGCCCCTTGGATCAGCACCAGAAAGAATCAGGATTTCTGGTGCCCTGACCAAGCAGAGAGCTTCTTGGGAAAACAAGTTACATAATTACGGTGGAAATGTAGGATTCAGAATTAAAGAAGTTTGATCTTCCTTCTGTAATGATATGCTTCTACGGCAACTTTAATTGGAGTTTCTCTACTTTTGCCATTTGGGTTCCATTTTCTGTACAGCTATTTTGCTCTCTGCAGAATCTGTCCACTTAGCAACCTGTTTGACTCTCCACGGGCATCCTCAGTGAAGGGAAAGAGGTTCACCCTCAGGTTTCCTTCATGCTTACTTGTCCAGTAACAAACTAGTGTATGCTTCAAAAATAAATAAATAAAAGAATAATTATCTATTCTTGCTGTATAGCTATTATCAGCAGCTGAAAATGGTGTGGTATTAATGCAAACACACACACATATGGATCTTCAAATTAGTTTTACAGATCAAATCTGGATAAAATTTTCTTTAAAAATCATCTGGGGAAAATCAAACTAAGAAAAATATTTTTACAAATAATTTATTTCTCTTTTTTTTGTTGTTAGTTAATATGTACAGTTTGGTGCTTGAACTTTTTTTTTACATTTTTCATGAGAAGAAAAAACTTCTGAACAAATCTCCAACTAGGAGAGATTCCAGCTTAGGAGAAACACTTTGATTCAGGAAGCATCAAGGTCACTCCCTAGTTTTACATGTCTGTTAAAAACAAGGCTATATTTTAATACTTGATTATGTCATTAATTTAATACACTTTTAGTAGGATTAAGTCTTCAGAACAGACAGACAACATTACAATATATTGATAATAAGTTCTATACATGTGTAGAGCTTGATAAGTTGTTTTTAACGGGGCAGAGCCAATTTATTTGAGCTTTGCTATGATTGTTAGTGTTGGCAAGTTCTGTAAAAGCATCCATTTTCCAGTTGTCAGTGCAAACAAAATTGGACACAATTTGTGTTATTCTGAAAATAAAAGAGTTATACAAAGATACAAAGGGACTGGAGCACCTATTGTATGAAGAAAGACCCAACGAGCTGGGCCTATTCAGCCTAGAGAAGACGGAGAGGAGATCTGATTAATATGTATAAGTACCTGAGGAATGATTGTAGGGAGGAGGAGGCCAAACTTGTTCCATGTAGTGGCCAGAGATAGGACAAGGGTAATGGGTAGAAGTCAAAACCCAGGCAGTTCCATCTCCATGTGAGGAGGAACTTCTTTCCTGTGAGGGTGATGGAGCCCTGGAACAGGCTGCCCAGAGAGGTGGTGGAGTCTCCTTCTCTGGAGATCTTCCAAACCCGCCTGGATGTCACCCTGTGGCCCGTGCTCTAGAGGTCCCTGCTGGAGCAGGAAGTTGGACTAGATAATCTCTAGAGGTCCCTTCCAACCTCAATAATTCTGTGATTCTATATTTCTTTAGCTGTTGCTCCTCTAATACAAATATAAACTGTATGAGAGTCAATTCCTCCTCTGAGAACAGCAACAGTCTGGCTGTATTTCTTCACTCCAACCTGCAGAAGATTTTATTTCTTGAGTTCATGTTAAAATTGAACTTGATATGAAGTTATTGTACTTAATTTTTAAATTGCTTGAGTGTTCCATAGAGCTTTACAATAATGATTTATTTTCACTAGCATTTTTGAGCATATAGTCTTTGTCATAAATCAAACCCATGTGGGTATTCCGAGGCCAGGGAAGCTTTCTGACTTGTCCTAGGATATATATCTACTGAGTGGCAGGAAGAAAATCTTTGTTTGTCAGTACTCTGCTTTAAAAGGCATTATATAATGCTTCTTCTAATATGGATTTATTTAACATGGGGTTGGTGATTAACCCAAGTGTATCATCCACAGCCAGATCCAAGCCTACAAGCTAGGGTAGAAGTTAATTCCAAGGTCTCTGTAGGTGAGCCATCCAACTTACATCTACAAGTAGATACTTGGAGAAGCAGAAGTCCTTAAAAAGATGCTTGAGTTACCTGTGTGGTCAAGGTAGTAAATGCTTTTAAAACTCTCTAGAGTTATCCAATCTGCCTGTGTTAGGAATTAAACTCATTAGTAGCACAGCCATCACTAGCACCACAAGCTTCACAGTGGTAAACTTTTTCAATAGCAACTGGAAAAGGCAAGAATTTCTTGACAGCTTGAAAGCAAACCTTGGATTCACACATGACAGAAAACTACCATTTCTCTTCACCTTTCATACAGCTAGAGATTAATATTGTCTGACAAGAGAAGCACCAGGCAAGATTTTTTTTTCCTTATTTCCACTAGCAATAATATTTGAGATTAGATGTGCTCTAGCTGGCACTGTACAGGTGGCATATCAGAGCGAGTTACAGGTAAACTTTGTATTTCCCCGAGCCAGTCAGATTTTGGATCAGCCCCCTCTCTGGTGTGAGGAGACCCTATCTGCAGAGTTATCATGCACCTTCTAGCTGATGAAGCACAGGAAAAGGCCTTTCATTCAAGCATAAATTTCTATGTTAGGGTATTAAATGTTGGAGTTTTTCTCAGAAGGTGACACGCTGGCTGTGCTCTTTGGTATGTTGCACTGTGAAGGGGAAAAAAATGCAGTTTCTTCTAGTCTGATTTTGTGCTTGTTGGACACTCTTTTTAATTATTTGCAAGTCCTCCCAGCTCATACTGGAATGATCAAGACCATGGAAGAACTGGCATATATAAACAAATTATATTTTCACGTAAAATGATGGGAATTTGGAACACACTGTTAAGGTAGTTTGGGACCTACTGGGCAATTTCAGTGGACTGCTTTAAGCTCAGCCACTGGATCTTCTACCAGTTGAATGACAGCTCTTCTAGTAAGTGTTAACTATGTTGGTAGTGCAAGTGTATGAGCCAACAGCGAAAGTAAACGTCTTCAAAAGAAATAAATCATATTCTTTATCAAACCATGTCACTCGTGTTCCCATTATCATTGCACAACAAATATAGCTGTTGCATTTTAATACTTACATGGCAATATTCCTTATTTATGTAATTGCTTAGCACCATATGTTTCTTTCTAAACAAAGCAAATGATATCATGATTAAGATTTGGATATCTTGAAATTGATGATGAAAAGAGAACTCCTACTCTTTTCTGAAGAAATGAATCCCTCAGATCATCCTGAAAAACAAAATATTGAGATAATCAATAATGTAAAATGTTATATATGGTATTAAATATCATATACTTTGCAGGCTTATTTTATTCATTAATCTGTTTAACTCTCCCACTTGTATTTAGTTATGCCAACAATAATAGCCTAATATATTTAGTGCTATGTTATATATCTTTAAAAAATATTAACAAATTATTTGTAGTAAGATTATCTTTATAAACTACATTTGATGTTTCCCATTCTACACAATTGTCTTTAAGACACTTTGTGCTTTTACAAAATGTTTTGCCACTATTGATAGATCTTTAAGAGCTTCTTGCAAACAACTGTACACTTGTTAGCATTGCACAGACTTTCCTTTATGATTTAGTTATTATTTACTTATTCATATTTCTGTTTGTAGCTGTTTCATTAGGTGAATTACTATTACTGTAATAACAAAAAAGAGCAAAAAGTGATCAATAGTCTTCTAAACACAGTGGAGGAATTAGTATCATTGAAAAAGGCTGGTAAAGTTAGGCATATCTGGGATATTTAAATTACCTTAATTTCTCAAATATTTCTTTACAACTTGAAAAATCTTCCATTACGACTCAATATTTTTTTAATGTCATTTGGCTCTTTCCCATGATTTAACTGAAGAAAATTGTTAGAAAACACCTCTTTGAAATCGTGTGTTCTTCCTGCATTGTTCAAAGCCGATCCTAAAGATAAGGATTCAACAACTCTAGCTATGGGTTACCTGTATGTCTGCAAAAGAGCAAGTTACTGATCACAGGCACCCGTTGAATTCTAGCAATCTAAATTTGTAATACCAAACAGTGAAGTAAAATTAATAACCTACGTGATGGCAATCACAATAATTCTTAAACTGTTTCATAGTTTAATATTTTGCACATTAAATTTTGGCTTCTCATGGGAAATTTAGGAATTTCAAGCATATGCATAGCACTTGCAACAACAACACCCCTATCTGCTCCTAAAGCTGCTGAAAGCTCTTATATTTCTATATCTGGTCGTGTGTATCTGCCCAAGCTTTGTCATGGCTATGCTAAGTTAGTCCATTTCCCTAGACCCTACTGAAACAGCCTTGTAGCTATATCCTCATACACACACATATCCTGGAGGACTGTCTTCCCACCTTTCCCCTCATAGCTTGGCTGTTAGAGTAGTCTTGGAGGTAGGAAACTCCTCTCTGAGGTCAGATACAACTATCCCTAAAAGCGACTTTGCCCTAGTGGAAGTGGCCTCTGGCTGTGCTATACCCTGGGCCATGCTGGTCATTGCCTTGGAAAATAATGAGCCAAACCCATGTCAGTGGATTGTGCCAGCAACTAAGCTGAACTGAACTGAACTAAACTAAACTAGATGGATAATTGCAGAACGTGATGTGATCCTACATCTGAACCTTGTTCAAAGTTTTAGTGTAGATGTAACCAAAATGCTCCATCTCTCTCTTTCCTTTTTTGCAATTTAATTATTATTTTTAATAGATATGTATCATTTTAATTTGGAATTTTTAAAAAAGCAAGGAAAGCATCTAGTCACAAGGAAGAAAATATGTCCATGGGTTGCAGTTTCTTGACTGCTATTATTAAAGACAAGAATTAAGAGAATTAATTGCATACAACATGGAGGTCAGTCAGGATAAAAATGTGTGGACCAGAACACTGCACTATTTAGCTTGTCTCTGCAGTTCATCTTCAAAGCAAGCTGGAAAAAAGATGAGAATTAGGTGATTTAGGAATATTTTCTTTTCAATTTTGCAAGCAAAAATCTGAGACATATATGTGAAAATGTCTAAGATCAAACTATGGAAAAAATCTCATTTTTCCTAAGCCCCTTGTTATTCTGAACATTATTGCTGACTTCCTTTTTAACTCTTCCATCTTAAAAGAGACATACTAAGTTTTAGGATGAGACTCAGGCTTATTCTCATCTCTGAACTCCAACTTTTATACATTTCTTAAGGTCACTTCACTTCTGAATAGAATTCCTTGTCATAGAAGGAATCCTGGTTAGTTGTTCTAGCTCATCTCCCCTTGCTTTAATTTTCACAAAGGAGGACTGTAAACTTGGTTAGATTTGCACCTTGTTTTCTCCAGGACCATATTAGTTTACAGCAGGTATACAGACACTGAAGGGGACCATGGGAAGCTCTAATTTGTTATTTATTTATACACTTGACATTCCACATCATGCAAAATTAAAATCTTTTTCTTGTTCTTGCCCCATTTATTTTAACAACAGTCTCTTCAGAGTTTTAATAGCCTTTTGCCATACATGGCACAAATGTGTACACACTTTTCCAGCTTTTAAAGTGTTCTGCTTCTGGTTTTGGTCTTCCACAATGTTAGGATCACAATACCAGGCCTTGGTTGTGGTCAGAGCAGACCCCTTGACGGGAGCCTTCTGTGTGGTGGAGGATAGTTTTGCTGAAAAACACAATTATGTGTTTTTACTGCAAAACCATCCTCCATTCTTCCTTGCATGATGGGTAAGCTAGAGTCTAGTCTTTGGTAGGCGAATGCAGAGAGAATTATCAGATGAAGCTCAAGTCTCCTGAAGAGAAGGAAGCAGCAATTTTCTTTTTCTTAATCTTTCTGTCTATTCATCATTGGAAGATGCGTGAAGTGGGTGAAATGGTTTAGCTACTTTTTTAGTAAGTTTTAGTTAGTTTTGTAAGTTTTTAGAAGATAAAAGTATTTCAGGCAGTGGAAGGTTTGTTTCTCCGCACAAGCAAATGGTAGAGTAAGGATGGAACTGTTAGAAAAATATCTGACGCCAACAGGGGATCTTTCCCATTTTACAGTTTCAGATAGAAGAGTGCTAACTTAGCAAACTGCCATAATTTAGCTTTGAGTAAATTAACTTTCCTTTTGGACTTTGCCAGAAGGCTTGATTCATTAATGCTCATGGAATTATTAGAGATATTTGGATGGAAATTAGGAGCACAAAGCAGGTTGAGTCTTTTCTTCCAATCTGAATCCTCCTACCTCTGGGAAAAAGATGAAATTTTCACTCAGATTTCAATCCAACCCTGCTGATCCACAGGTGGTAAAGTGTGCATTATTTCAAATTTCTGTGTTGGAGGGACTAAATCAGCCTTGCAAGATTTTGACCTGTTTAAATCTGAGGGTACTATTGATGCCTGAATTATTTTCTCTTCCTACCTTGAGTAAGTTTTGACTTAACTAGTTCACCATAAGCTGAACTGAATGGCTTGTAATTTCTTCGATCATTAGACTCAAAGATTGCTCAACAAGAATGATTCCTTTTAAGCTTTCATAAACAAGCACTGTAACATCTCAGTTAGAAAATATCTAAGGGTTGTATTAGATCCTTGGATGTGGCTCCACATTTCGTATTAAATCAAGTGTGTCATCTTGTGCTGCTGCCACCTTAGGTACACAGGAGACAGTGCTCTGGAGTCGTCAAGGGACATGAAAATGTGGCCATTATATTTTATACAGGATGTTAAATGATTAATATTTGTAAATTAATGCATTTAAATTATATGTGCATGAGACACTCCAAGCCTTACAGATACATCGGAGAGAATGACTTTAAAAATGCAAAACAAAACAAAACAAAAAACCTGACAGCTTCCCTTTTCCTACTGGGGTCTATCTGGACTGGTCAAGGCAAAATAAAACAATGCCACGTAAGAATTACAATACTCAAGACAGTATATTTGTGGGCAATTATAACATGCCTAGGAAGGTGTTGCAAGGCATAAGGCTGAAAGGCCAAATGGCTTTGCCCACTTGAGAAATGCAATAATTCCCTAGAAATGCACTGCCTGGAGTATGTTATTACTGTTATGAAATAGAATTCATGAATAGAGAGAAGGAAAACTGGTGAGAAGGGGGACAGGCCTATCCATGGATGTCCTGGCTGTTATTAAAGTGGGTATGACATCAGTCACAGCCAATCAGACAGGCTCCGTAATGTCCAAAGTACTAAAGACATTTCATAATTAAGTAATGAGACATGACAGGGCATGAATTGTGTTGTATTAATTCCCACTGAATGTGTTGTTGTAAGGCAAGAGACTGAGGCCTGGGTGCCATTGGTCCGGCTGACTGAGGATTAATCCCTCCCCATTCTCACCGTGGAACCTCTTATTGTGGTTTTATAAAATGTTAATTTTTAAAATATTTATGCTGTTAATTAAGCGATGAGTCTCTAAGCCATGAAGACAATCAACGCGGATCCTTCCATGGTCTGAGCAGTGAATTGCGCCTTCCTCTCCTCCCTGCTCGGATCCCGGGCAGCCGCTCAGGCGTGCTCCTTCCTATGGTCCATCTGCTAATGTATTCCAATATCCTGCCTCCTCACACCTGCTTTTATATCCCTGCTGATCTGCATATAAGAAGCAGCTAGATATGTCAGTAATGCTTAGCAAAGTCCTTTGAGCATATAAAGTGCTATGGAAGTGCTAAATATGCCTTTTGTTTACTATTCAAAGCAATGCATGGGGGGTACTGTGCTCGTCCCTTGTCAGCCAGGACTTTGTTCTGTTCACTGTGGTCAGGAGCAGGATTCTTTACTGCTAAAAACAAAGCTTTGGAGTTTCGTGCCTTTACAAAACAAGGGCATTCATTTCATTTTGTTAGTAAATGTCTCCCAGCTAAAACCCACTTACTTAAAATATTATCTTGGTTTTCTATAGTCTAATAGTCTGCAGTGCTGTACGGACACTTTTTGCTGGTCAGTGATCTAGCCCTGGTGAATTTCAGGCCCGGGGAGCTAGTGCTGGTGTTCTGCATGTCCCGTGGGGCTTTAGGCTTTGATTCCCATAGCAGCAGTTTCAGGCATAGGAACCTCAGTGAATTTGCATTCCTGAACAGGCTGCAGGCTGCAACTGCTGCAAATGTGGGGGTATGTGGGTGCTTTGGGCCTTTTCCATGCAGCTTCATGTCATTTCCCTTCCTATTGGGTTTTCTGGATAGGTCGCCCCTATGAATTTATCGTGCTTAATGTTAGGTGCGTCTCCTGCTTGCAATTAAAGGAAATGGAGCTTGGTGTGTCTGTTACTGCTGTTCTGCTGAATGTATCTGGAAATAAACATCAGCACATAAGAGAACTTGTAGCTCTGAAATTTTGGCACAGGACAGGATGTTTTACTATTGTCACTATAACATATCAAATGGCCATGTGGCCATATGTTTGGCCATACCAAATGGCCATGAAGTGTACATGAAACTAAAGTCTGTCTTGGCCAGAGATTGCTGACGGTGAAAACACCTGAAAATTCACTTCTGCAAGGGAATTGTGGAAGAGTGCCTGGATGTTCATTCTGTGGATCAAATAAAAGTATAAAATACCTGGACATTATCACTGAGGTAGGCCTGAAAATCCTGCACTGGGAAATGGATGACATGTTTTTCTGCTTCTAATATAATTTATTTAGTTTCATAAACAGATATACGGAAAAGTTCCTTGAATGAACTTCAAAGAAGAGTGTGTGCTATATCAAAATGTTAAGAGAAATTACATTTATACATTTTCGTTCATTCCTGAGCATTCCTATAGAATTAACTTGTCTTTAACAGTCACTTTAGGAGAATAATCCAGCAATTATTTAATAGCATACAGTAACACAAAAGTATATTTGAAACAGGAAACAAAGGTAATATGAATATTTGAAATTGCCAGAATTATAGGAAAAAAAATGCAATTACCTGGACTGGAATTACTATTTACTATTGACATCACCATGGGGTTTGAGACAGGTCATTTATCAATGATATTCCTACATCACCAAATAGAAGAAAAACTATCATTCTCATATTATGTTGTAAATATGCTCGTGATGCTAAGCATTTGACTTCTAGCATTTTATAAAATATTGAATTGCTTGTAGCTCAAAAGAAAAGTTTTATTTTTCTTTTTCACCTAGATATTGCCGTTTACGTTATAACTGTTTCAAAAATCAAAAGAAGATTCAGGTTTTAGAGGTGGCAGCTCATGTGTTGCCCTTTAGCCTTCATTCAGCGAGGTATTCCATCACACGTGTAATCTTGAATGGAAGAAGTTGGGAATATTCCCAGGCTTAAAGCTAATCATGTATTTAACAGCATTACTCAGCAGGAATGTAAATGTTCAGACGTTAATTAATATTGAACATAAACGCTTTTCCCATAAACGCCCAAATCATTAAAAGCTTCATTCTGAATGGTGCTGAGAGATGTCCTTGGGGTAAGGACTCACGTTCATTAGTAAATAGCTTTGAAAATTATATATTATAGGGAGTGTTACATATAAGTCCACTTGCAACCAATATGTGATATTAAAAAGCTCAAATGATTTTTTTTTAAACTTTTTAAAGTCAAAGAAAATTTCATAAAAAGTAAGGAGGGAATGAGGGAGAAGTCCATGACATTTTTCACAGTTTAAAGAAGGGTCAATATATCATCCAAAAGTTATTTGGGTAGCTCTTCTCAGCCAGCCATGTTGTGGGACCTCCTTTCACCCATTCATTTGCTTTGCAAGGTGCTCCCTGAGAGCAGTTTTGTAAGAAAGCAGGCAGTCAGAAAGCAAAACAGTGTGGGGTTTTTTAGGCAAGGAGTTTATTTGTGATGTCCAGAAGGTGTGGACCTTCTCAGCGTCTGGATAGCGCCCATGGATACCCTCTCTGCTGTGTTTTATTGGTATGCTCTTTGGAACTAGGTTAAAGACTTGACCATACTGCCAACGTAGGACTGTTTTACCCTCGTACTCTTAACTCTCTTTCATTTACCCTTTTGGATAAATGAAGGCTGATGCCTGGGAATCTGCAATGGTGGACACGACTTGTATTTTAATTGTCGTATTACTTTACGTGTGGTTTAGTACTTGTGGTACTAAAGTACTCTTTGGTAATGAAGCTGGGATAGACTATTTAAACAGATAAATAGAATTAAGACATTTGAAAATATGAATGAGCCTACAAGAAATTCCAGACTAATGCTGTGTACTTGCTGTATATACTGGGTTTTGCTCCCTGGGCTTCTCAGGCTTTCTTACTTCCCTCAGCACGGGTTTCAGTAGGCTTCCTGTCAAGGGGTAAAAGACCGTCAAGAAAGAGAACACTATTTGTGCTTTTCATGGCAATTTGCACTAAATTCAATACTCATCAAATCACCAAAAATTGGTATGTGAGCTAGCTTGCTGTCAGATTCTTGATAAAAAATATTTTCTTTTCCTTGAAACTCAGCACTAGAAATATATTTTTCGACTCACATTCTTGGTTATCCAAATGAAAGGCAAATTCCTTTCCTGAGCGAGCTTTGCTTTTTGAAGCTCACAGCTCAATCTGGCTGCCCATGGGCATCTAGTGCCATTTAAAACCCCTCGGCCTCAGCTTTGGCTCCTGAGGAGAGATCCAAGTGCCTAAACGTAGGTGTCTAATAGCATTTAGACACCTTAGGACATGCAGCCCGGCATCCAGCCGCTGCTTCAGAAGGATTCCAGCCTCCCATTGATCTTGTGTTACATCCGCTGGCCTTGTGCAGACGCTGTGAATACCCCAGGATGTTTAAAACTCGACTAAATGACTGTGCTCGGGCACCTGCCCTTCTCCCCTCGTGCTCTCTGCTCACAGCAAGCCTTGCTGGAGTGCACAGCTTAGGTTTATGCCCACGCTCCTGTATTCCTAAAAGCCCCTTGTAGGGGCAACCATGTCTATTCAGGAGCATTTTGCAGCCTCTTATCCTGCCATGAATATTTACATCCTCCTTGCTACCGTACAATAAAATATGAAGCCTCATATTCTCATTTCTTAAACAATCAAAATATGCTTCTAGATTAATTTTAATGCACATATTTTTTCCATTTGAATACATTGTGATTAAAAGTTCACGACCTTGATTATATTATGCAATTTGAGAAATAACCAACAATGTCCATGGTGATTAAATATTCCACTTTGTAATTATTTTGTAACTTTTGTTCTGCTCTTTGCTCACTCTAAAAATTATCATAAAATTTTGAAAGATGTCCTCAGTGCAGAATATGTCCATAAAATATTAAATATTCAATTTTCCTCTATCATGGCTTGAAAAATTCATAATTACATGATGATCCACATAATAACTCATTCTGAAAAGTCATATATGGCACTCCCCCTGTGACTGAGTTAATAATTTACTGCTGTGTGGGATTTTCACTCTGCACTGTTAGTCTTGGGAACATTTATTAAGCAAATGTTCATTTGCAAAGATCAGAATGTGAATGAAGAGGGTAAGAATTTAATGAGGAGTGACAGACAGGTGAACTGATTCCGTATAGTTCTTTACTACAGGAGAAAGCAGATAGCTTTATCTTTCATAGCCTCGATAGACACATGAAATGAAATATAGAAGACAAGGGGCATAAGGAAAAAAAAAAAGAGAGATACTTTCCTAGAAGGGCCAGAGCAAGGATAAATCAGTGGAACTCGAACATGATTCAGACCATTTGAAATGGTTGCTCATATTGTGAACCTTTGGACTTATATAGTTAAGAAGTTCAGGTTTTTTGTTTTAAAATCTTCACTAATTTTTCACGAGGATGTTTTTCATCATTAAAGAAAAGAAACAAATGCAGGAGTACAGCATCAAGTTATCTGATAGCACTGTGCTTCTGGAGAAACAGGAGAAAAATTCTTTTTTAATTTTAAAATGCATTTTAGTTTATGGTTACCTTTTATGTTTTTCAGATGTAAGAAACCCTTGTGAAACAGTAGAAATGAGAAACAGCTATGACAACTGCCTCAGCACTTTGTCAGTAAATAATGAAATAATAATTTGCTTCATGTTAGACAGGTAAAAGCCTCATATGATTTTGGGGTGTGATTGGGTGGACTTAAGTTAAATAATATTGATCTGAGTATTTACGTAGAAAAGAAAATAAAGAAAAAATGAAATGCTACAAGATTTTATGGCTGATTCAGAGTTCAGTTTGGTAAAATATCGCTCATGTTATAGGATCTAGAGCTTGTTACACACAGAAATAAAAAAGATATTTGTTCATATACTGTAATGAAAACAAAACATATTTGGAATTTACATTTGGGTTACTTTACAAATCTGTGTGCATTCTAATTCATATTTTTTTAGTAGATTTTTCTCTATGAAAATTTAGATCTTCCAAAATATTTTTGCACTCTGGAACTCTGAAATCTTTCTGAAATATCATTTTTGGAAATGACAACATTTATCACATTTATCTCTGAATACCTTTATTTGTGAGCAGTTACTTGACAAACTTAAAAAAGAACTGACCTATACAGAAAAAATAATTTAGACCATCACAGTGCCATGAATTACAGCAACTCTTACTGATGTAGGAGAAACTGAAAAATGTAAGACAAATGTGTGCTTCTCTGAATAGGATAGTTGAGAGTGAAAAGCCCAGATATAGATATCTGCACCATATGCATCAACACTTGATTAATCAAGTCCAACTCTCAATTATCAGAACACAGAAAAGAGTATCTAAATAGAGGCTCAGAAAGAGAGTTTGAAAAATGCATATCCTTTGTTTTACCTCTGAAGACAGATAATGAAGTAGTGATGTAGATACCTGAGGTAATAGTAAAGAAGACTGGGAGAGGGTACGTAAATAGACACAAAACTGGAAGAGATAAAAGTATCTCATGGAAATAAATTACAGTGTTTCATACTGTACTGTTCACAAAGGATGGAAACAGGATGTCTGATGAAGAGGTGAAGAAAAGACAGGTGAAAAAAAAAGGTAAAGTCAGGAGAATTTTTCAAAGAAAAGCCAATATTTGCACGCACCTGCTGTACATGAATATTTGAAGTTGGATACCAGATGAGAAGGTGGCCATACAAGCATGTGACTATAAGGACAAAATGATGTTAAAGTCCTCCAACGGATATTAAATTGAATTGAACAAGTGTGTTGCAGTGCAGAATAATAGAATCTCATTCAGAGCAGCATAAGAAATAGGCAGAAATAGTAGACTGGTGGAAAAAAAAAGAAAAGACTAACTAGATACCCAAGGTAAGAGAAAAACAATGAATATAGCTGTCAACAACAATATGAATTGTGAAAAGGAAAAACAGGAAAAAAATGAGGAGTTTGAAAGAAGAGAAAACAAGGTAATTGAGAGAAGATGGAATGAGAGGTGCAAACCTGAGATCTACCTAAACGCTACAAAGAAAGCAAGTTCATGTGACTGTGAATTCCTTGCTAGGAACCTACAGCACCTGCCGTCAGAAAGCTGTTGTATTCAGAGTTAAAGGGTGCATTGTCTTCAGCAGACATTCCCTTGGAAAGGCTTCTGATAAAAAAAAATCAATCCTTTGTATGACAATAAATGTTACTTCCAGATTCCTCCTTAAATAGACCACTGATTAATTTTCCGGACTGGAGAACATGATCCAAGAAGTTAAAGTGTAAATGGTCTGATTTTCTTCTAATCTAGAGACAGAGGACAAAAATTCCACAAAAGAGTAAAACTACGTTCCTTGGACATAGAAATTAGGAAGATTGTCTTTGTCCTGTTGCTACGTAGTTGTACAATGTCCTTTAAAAAGACAAATTCACTTAATCTGTAAAATTCAGATACAAGCAAGGGATCAATCTTCCTTTTTGAGAAAAAGAATTAAATACTTTAGTAAAGCAAGGACATAGCTTAACAATATGGAAAAACTGAACTGCCAGGAAATTTGCAGTAATAGAAATGTGACAGAATAATATTCATCGCTGAAAGAAAAGTAGTGAAAGGTATTCACTGTTCAGGAAATTAGGAAAGAATAGCAAAATGGTTGGGAAATAATATGGCACTGCATAATATACTACATATATATGTGCATATATATGTTATACTACATATCTGGCTGTACAGATGAGAGAAATTAAAAGAGAGATCATTAATTCACTTCAGTCAATGTCTTAGCAGAAAAGAATAGCAAAAAATATCAAGGTGATACAGTTATGGGAATTTGTTGTAAATCTACTTATATTCAATTTGAATATAAAGATCTATAATGTTATTTGAGAAAGAAATATTACTAATATTTGTATCAATCTGGAAGGCTTGAAATTTTCCAATATAGACAAAAGAATATATAAAAATGGTAGGTGTGACCATCATTGCTACCATACTTCTTCAGCACATAGTCTTCTAATCTACCTAGATACTGTTTCAAACTTAGTAGTTTGAATATATTACAGGGGAAAAAAAGTGTTTGGAAAGCATATTGTGGTGAATAGAGCAGATCTAGCATTTCAGGTGTTCAGAAAAGGACTTTAAATAACAACATAACATGTTGTTATCAGCTGGAAAAGATGCAGATTAATAGAGGGAAGGTAGGTAAGAAAATAGCATATGTTTTCTTGATAGGAGATTCTTTGTTCTGAGAAGATTTTTATTTTTTTTTCAAGGATCATCTTGGAAGGATCTTATTTAAAAACTTTGGATTTGACTTGTCTCTGAAACTGGGAGACAATGCAGACAATGATAGCTGGAATTTGTGATAGCTGGAATATATTCCACAAGAGAAGGAGCTGGGATGACATAAAGAAAGAATGAGATGGCACTAAGAACTGCACAGAGACAGAAATCAGACTAAAAAATTAACAACACAGGCCAGGTCCACTATTTGAAAAGTTATAAAAAGACTTTTTTTTTTTTTTTCTTTTCATATAGTTTAGAGGTTAGATATTACTGAGATGAGAAAGACCTATTAGTTGATTACAAGAAAGGAAAGTTATATGACCAAAGATAGATGTCAGCAGTTAGAGGCAACTGAGCTAAATGGGCAGCACTTTTATCACATAGTCCATTTCATCCATTTCATTCGGAAATAGATTTGGCAAGATTAGTGATTCCTTAGTGCCCATTTCTTTAAATTGATCATAAAGAAACCCTAGGTTGACTGCTTAGATATAGCTGTGTGAAATGAACTTCATCTGAGGGAACTATTAGCCACAAAGGAGATGTGGCCATGAAAGAGACAAATGCAATCCTTACATATATCTGTTGTGGTCTTCCTTAATAAAGATAAAAGAGTGGCATTGTATAAAAGGGTCATAAAGTTTATCTGAAATAGTTTCAACTATTTTGATTACTCTTTTTTTTTCAGAAAAGTTAAGTTGAAGATGGAAAAAGTATAGCAAACAATTATTGTGGCAGACAAGGCCATGGGGAACATACTTTTTATTTACTTTGGTGGTAAGAATTATAAAGGTACAAAAAAAATTAAATTAAAGAGTACAACAGTTACCAAAAAGCATCATTACCATCATTCCAGCAACAACCAAAAAGCAAACAAAAGCAACAAACAAACAAAAATGGGGATAAAAGAGGGTTAAGAACATAGCACTCACCGAGAAGAACAAGTCTCTTCCCCACTTCCCTAAGCCTCGTCCTGAGCTGAGAGATGGGGAGAGATGACCTATGCTAGTGCCAGTTTCTTCCCATTTCCTCATCTCTCATTGTAGCTGACTTACATATCAAAAGCAACCATATGCTTCAAGACTCCATGCTTTGAGACTTCCGCACCAGGGAACCTATCCTGAAGTCTCTCCATTGCCAGCTAGAGCTCATCTACATTTAACCTGTTATCGATGCCTGAGGAAGAATAAGACATTTGGGAGGAGACTACCCTGCACAAAAACATCCGCAAAAACTCTGTCAAGTGTGCCTGGTAATTGGACTCAGTGACCCAGGAGGGCTCAACCACGGCCATTTCTTCGGTATTTATTTGAGAAGTTACTCCTGCATGTACACATTTCTAAGTGTCACTGAGGCAGACGAGGCCCTTGTAAGAACTGAGGATTAAAGGAAACCACTAGTAGCTGCAAAATTCAATATATGAACATGGTAGTTATGATGAGTACACATTAAAAATTAGTAGAATTTTGTATATCCTTGTTTGAAGAATTTAAACTTATGTCCTTGAGGAGACTTCTCCAGACATAAACTTTTCTCCAGCAGTCTCCTTTTCCTCATCTGTTTGCATCTATAAAGAAGATTACATCAAACTAAGTTTCATGTTTTACATCTTTAGAAGCCATTTTGATTCTTTGTCTTAGATCTGATTTTAATAGGACTTTATAGAAAGGAGATTGATTTTCTTCTTTAGAAGTTAGAAATGGAAAAGGGAAAAACAAAGGATGACTTCCATTCTGGCTCTGTTTCAATAGTACTCTGTGCGATTAGGACAAACATCATCTCCTCTTACAGGCTCATAGTTTCCAATGTGCCATATTTCAGCTGCCATGAACAGGGAAAATAGAACTGGTGACATTTCCAATTTTTTTTTTTTTTTTTTGCTGTTGTTCATTTCATTGTTCATGTTCATATCACCCCCCTGTTCATGTCATTCATTAACATTAAAACATTTAATACTGCAAGTTTCCAAAGGATGTCAATGTTGAGGGTTTTCTTGGATGGGTTTGTATCTTGACTTGATTGCTGCAGAGTGACAAAGAACACTGCAGGTTATGTGTTTTCTCTTAAAAGATTCTTTAAACTCCTTTAAATTGTTGATTTCAAAAAGTTGGTTCATTATATGTACTCATGCAGCAGAAAAGAACAACAACTGGTCAGTTCTCCCTTGCAGGGACAAAATCAGTTCAGATACTTTTATTCCATCTTATATGGAGCTTATAATAATAATAATAATAATAATAATAATAATAATAATAATAATAATAATAATAATAATAATAATAATAATAATAATAATAATAATAATAAGTCCTTGCCAGAACCTAACTGGTCTTTCTGCATGTGGTGATGGTCCCTTGGGGCTAGAGTTCAGAGCATCACTATTGAGCTTTAGAGTCCTCTGGGGCAATAAAGAAAAGAGCCAAATGTCATGATTAGCATTTGACAGCTCCGATTCATTGTTAAATGTGAGGAAAAATTGGAAGAAGCGGAAAAGACAGGGTTGCTGTTTAGACCGGGATATTTGTGGGTTTTACGGAAAGCATCTTGAAATGGCATACAAACAAACAGAAAGTGTTATGTGTTTTAGAGGCCTATTAAAATTTTGATTCTGTCTGCTGTGGATAAAACTGTATGTGGAATTTGAACATAAGACTGAAATAAGCATTTAAAGATTCATTACAACATAACACCCTGCTACCGCCGCTAGAGTAACAAGAACAATTACCTGTGCAGTACAGTCACTTTTGAAATGTTCATAATATAGGTAGCAAAAACTCCTAGCCCTATGTATTAGTGATATCTAAGTGATATTCACTAAGATATTAGCGAAACTAAGATGCATTTTCCAATATATTTGTCAGGGGAATCCTTGATTATGTTATCTCTTTGATGCTGTAAAGATAACCACTGGGTAAGCTATATTGTGGATATTCTGATGTACTTCATCAGTAGGCATGTTTACATGCATTTACTTTACCAATGCATGTAGAAATCATACAGTTGAGGGCAGATTCAGATTTAGAGAGCAGATAAGATTATCTCAACAGAAATACTCTCCAACCTCTGCCCCTCGGTTTGTTTCTATCACAAGGAGCCTCTTATAAGTATGGGAGCCACTGGCTCTTTGGAAAGCTTAATTAAGGTTTGAATTAAAGGACATTACAGCTGTATCTTTGTTAACTATTGCAGTTCTTTTCAGAGTATCATAAGACTATTTGGATCAGTAACTAAAGGAGAAATATCTGATTGGCCTGTATCTCTGGCCTGTAGCACTGTTTTAATCTAACAAGCTGCAGGCCACATTGTTTAAATTTACAGTTCATTCTCAAGCTTGTAACCCACTTTGTCTAAAAAAGAAACAGAATAAAATCTCCACTGAGGTCTTAAATTTCCTTGCAATTAGTAGTGAAACAAAAGATAGAAAGAAGGCATTAAAGGGCATTTAGGCCACATGGACATCATTAACAAAGGAGCTGTGCTCACATGTTTTCAATCTCCCAATAAAAATATTCACAACATGGTGAAAAACTGCCAGTTAGTTCTAAGGTATAGTGAAGGAAATTCTTCAAATTAGATTGCACTAAATGGCTGTCTTTGACAACACAAATCTTGTTCTCCTTTGATCTTCTGATAATGCCAACACAGACTTTCCGAGGGGTCTAGCAAGAAACGCGCTGAGGATCCTTACTTGCCAAAGTCAATAACATGCTTTCCCTTGCCTGAGAGACAGAAATGATAGCTAATAATGGAAACACGCTCACTGGAGGCTGGAGGAACACTTGTTTGTGCCTACTTCAGTACACCAGAGTGACTGCTGAAGAGCCATTCAGCCCCACGAAGCTGGGACGCCCAGCGCTGTCACAGCCAGTTTCTGTATCTGCCACATTTAGTGGGGGTTGATTATGCAAGTCAGCCCTGCCTCAGGGCATGTCTATCTTGAACATTCAAATTTCCAAAACAATTCTATTGCTTTCTTTCATGAATCAGTATTTGTGCTCTATTATTTTTTTTTTATCGGTTTTACTCTTTCCTTCATTCTTCATCTCCTTTTTGTCTTGTAACATCTCTTTGGTACATACATGTCCAAACACAAGGCGTGAAGTCAAACCTCTGTGTTTAATTTATGAAGGGTGAGTTACCTGGTTTTCCCGTTGTAAAGTAGCACTTGCTTTCTGTGTTAAGCATGGGCAAGGTCTTTCCCTTTTCTTTGCTAGTATCCTGACTGCTAGGTAAGGGTTAAAAGTCACAAGTGGGGCTCTATCACACTGTCCACAAGTAATAATAAAGAATGATTGCATTAACAAAGCTTCCTTATGATGAATATCATAAAATCAAACTCTTCTCAGAAAAACTAAAAAACCCTTTGCTATTTCAATTAATCCCCTCGTACTGAGCTAAAAAGTAAAGACGTGATCAGTTCCTATCATTTCTAAGAAGTCTAGTCTCATTCAGTGCTCATTCAGTCCAGTAGTGCTCAGTCTACAAAGAGCTGCTCTGTGTTTTTCTTCTCCTAATGCTATATCCTTGGCTCACAACACAGAATTTTGACTTTTGTTGTGAATTTGGTTATTTTGCTCATCATTGCTTTGTGACATGCCTCAGAAACACATATTAACTTGTGGTTTTTAATGTCCCTCTGAACGGAAGGATGTTTTACAGAGGTAGTCCTGATTAAAGTATTCGTTAATAAGAGATGCCCATGATCTGGTTTTTAAAACCTTAGCATTTTATCACATTGTATATGCTGAGCACAGTGCCATTCTACTCCGTCTGTGTGTGATCAGCCCCTGTATGGATCTGTTTGCAGTTCAGTCTTCTTGTCTGAACGGTCCCACCTTCAGCTGTACACCTCTTAATCAGGTCCCTTTGCTCTGTAACTCCTGAGGACTGCTGCTTTCTTCCTTTGATTTGGATGGGTAGAGCTTGCTTCTGTGATAGGAGATTCTAAAATTCTGAGGAAGTTGAAGTGGCAACTTTCCAAAAGCTTATAAAATGAATAGATATTCACAGAAAGCACTTAAAAGTTTAGAAAAAAAAGCTACCTTTTGTCTATGAGTTAATAAAAGGCCAAGGAATGATCAAATTTTTTGAAGGAATTGTTAGACTGAGATGTCCTGGAGAAGTATATGAATTACTTCAGCTGGTTTATTTTACTGAAGGAAAAATAAAAATGTCTCTACCTTCCCATCCATGGACAATCTGAATGACCATGCAATTGCAGCACAAGGACAACACGACACAGGACAATTGCAGATTTTATGCGCTAAGGAGCTAAATTCCAGCGGGCTAGAAATAAAATCCCTCCTGCAGGCTTTGACACAGCTGGTTTCCTCCAGCAGGTTAATCCACTGTGGTGATTACCATCTCCAAATCAAACACCATGAAGCACATGGGTTACCAGCCAAAGAAACCACGGCTGCCCAAAAGAGGCAGTGTGGCCTCCAAGCGGGTCACGGTCCAGGAAAGGACAAACTACGTAGCGCTCCTTTCTTATGTGCAGAGCTCCCCTGAATAAATCTGTTTTGCTCAAGCTTGGCACTGAGGCCAGAATCTGACCCCACTTGCACTATAACCAGTGCTGTTAAATGAGTCGTGTTTTATTTATTTCAGGGGTTTTCATTCCAAGAGTATACTAACTCCCTCATACATTTACATAATTCTGCCATGGAGAAACTGTTCACAAATTAATAAATTTATTCCACATAATCAGTTCTGGTAAATCATAAGCCATGTATAAATTCTATAAAATCACTGTAAATGTATTGATGCAATGGATTGATTATATATTTTGCAATAAAATGAATATTTCAAAGAAGACAGGAAAAGAGTTTGTCCATATACACATAGATTGATATTTAACAATTTTCTCAGTGTATTTATCTCATATTTTTAAAGTGAGAGAAAGTTTCTAAACTTTTTATCAGACAACACTAAATATATTTTTAATACACTTCATCACTTCATTTGCTTTTAAAATTATATTTTTAGAATTGTGGAGTTCTGCAAACTGCTCCCAATTAAGAGCTTTCTGATTAACACTAGTGTTATTTATATATTTAAAAGAAGGATCAATAGCCTGTTCAACTATGCAAAATTTCTTTTGGCTGCATAATTCCTCTTAAAATTTAAAGATAACTATATTTTGTTGCTCTTGTTGAATGTTTTTATCTTTATTTTTGCTTATAAAACAAGCACATCTTCAGCTGGTCAATGGAGAAATATAGAATATGTCCTGGAAAGTGAGGGAAAGCAAAGGTGTCTAGGTCTCTAGGTCTCTGATTTCCGTGGAGCTGGCACTGCCCGCTACAGTCCACACAGCCATAAGAGAAGGTCATCAAACTGCTTTTAAGAAAACTGCTCCCAAAGGTGTGTTATTGGAGATCCCCTATGCACCTCTCTTCTCGCAAGCAACCCATCTTCATATTTCTAGTGTGACTGGGGCAGGTTCCCCGCAGAGAGGAGCCTCATTCGCCCACAAAACTACTTTAATTTGGCTTTTGAGCTTCGAAGGAGGGAGAGGTCCTGTGGAATAAGTAACAAGCAATCACTGAAAACAAAATTATTGATTATCCAAATCTCCCTGCTGAACGAACTGCCAGTATGCTTCTCTATATATTGCCTCCCAATTAGACAGTAATAAATTCAGTGTTAGCCAGATTGGTTAGATAACAGAGGTCACACCATGTATATACATGTGGCAAACATCAATATCCAATGATCAATGTAGAAATAGTGAGGATTGTACCTTTAATGGAGACATGAGATACAGCTATAATTGCATGCCTATGCATATATATCACATCCATTTACACAGATGCATATGCATATATACATTATATATCCATGTACAGCAAGTGTTTCACCAAGTATTTCATACAGAATATTGCCATAAAATAATCTGTGTTTCTAAAAAGAAAATATTTTGTAAGGTATGTAAACTGCAGTCAAGGCTACACAGAACTACTCAAAAATTATTTGGTTAAAGGGTAAATACACCTTGTACCTCATAATGAAAATCTTATAGGTAGAGGTGGAGATTAACACTGCAGGCTGTCTACAGAATATTAATAAAATTCAATATATTTTCTAAAAGGTATAATTTATATTTTGTGGAAATGAGACTCTTTTCTAATAAAATTCTTCTGTCCTTCATTCTGTTCATATAATTTTTCTATAAATCATCCTGTAGGATTTTTTTCTAAATATTCATCTCAGAGAGAACCTATTTAAATAAGCCCTCTTAGCAAGATATTTCAGAATTAAAATTACACTATGAGTAATACTTTACCCAGTATGCTTCCTTCTATAGAATTTCTTTGTGACTAAAACAATATTTTGTAGAATAACATTATGTTAAATGGGTGATTTGGGGTGATGCTTCTGGTTCTGTGCCATATAAAGAAAGATCAACAAATTATCTATAACCATTTTAATTTAAGCAGTCTGATCCTGTGTGAAAGTAGCTGATTTTTCCTCTACATCTACATATATAGTGAAAAAAACCTAAGGGCATTGCACTCAGCCTCACCACAATGAAAGAATAAGAAAAGTGCTGCTGGTTATACTCTATTTTCCTGGGTTTCCAGTAAACTAGAACATTATGCTGTTTATAGTCATGGAGAAATATTGTCTGTGACACCCCTGGAATTCTTGGGGGGACTTGTTCAAAAACAGTGGTAGATTGTATTTCTAGAGAATATAGTTGGAACCAACAACAAAAAAAGTAGAAAACCTGGTACCACTTTTTAGATAGAGTAAGCTTATTTACCAATTCACGGACCCATTTTATAGTGTTTTCTCAGTTCTTAGGTTAGGTGCGTGCTCTAAGCAGGAGAGGACTTGCAAGCACACCTAAGAAGTGCTTTTCTGAATTAGGATTCATTGACAAATCGACATTTTTTCTTTGAAAGCTGGGAAACAATATGAAATGATGGTTAAAAATTCAGCAGTGAGACGGTAATTTTCCTTTTTTCTTTCAGTCCATACTTTCTGAAAGTATAGAAGATATCCACAAAGGTTTTACTGCATAGATTTTATTCTAAAGGTTAGTTTTAGTGGAAGAAATGTCATTTTCAGTTGTTACACATAAATTGTACCTAAGAACTTATTTGTTGCTAGGACACATTTCCAGGGAATTTGGAAACGGAACATAGTGATGCTGTAAATGCATTACTTTGTGCCTACAAATAATTGTGGAAGCATGCAAACAAACTGATTTATAACAACAGCCAAACAACTGTTCCACTACCAAATCTGCGGTCTTCTCTTTTGCACAGCAATTGTTAAATTTCTGTGCAGATCAAAATAAAGACCAGCATTTCTGCTGAAGCTACATTTTCAGTTTATAATAACGTCATCACTAGGCAATATACTATATTTTTGAGTAACTTACTACATAGAATAATATGTACCAAAATACAGTGATACACAGTAACACATACATACACATATGCTCACACATATGCATGCACATATGTGCATATATACCTTCTGGACAATATATTAAATATAATAGACTTACTATTTTCAGCAAGACTGAATGATCATTTTTTCCAGTACCTAGCATCTGTAAGAAGGGTCATTACGAAAAGAAAAAATGTGTAAATGCTTCTGTATGGTAAATGTAATTAAGGTGCTTCTAACATAAGCTCTTACACTGGCTACTACTAGTTTTGGAGATGTCCCCACCTTGCTGGCCTGTAGGTTACTGTATAAAAGACAATAACACATTATGAGCCCTCTGGGATTCATCTGGTCAGAAGAGGTCTGCATGTGAACTAGTTGCTTTAGGATGGCCTTGTCATTAGAGGAAAGAAATAGACAATTCCAGGGAAAAATTGACTTGATCTTAAAGGAAGCATCCTTAAAGGAACAAAATAGGTCAAATTATTCTAAAAGAGGATTTATTTTCCTCTATTGCCTATAAAAGGGACATATAGGCCATGGAATATGCTCAAACTGTAGACATCTGAAGTCAAGTGAGATTAATACCACTTCATCTGTCAACTCAAATTCTAGTGACAGTCCAAGATTTTTTTTCTTTTCCCATGATACTGAACAGCACTAGAAGTCGACCCTCAATATGAACATTTCTGAATTAGAGATTAGTCAAATTCTGATGCATAAGGATTAACGTCATTTCAAATTTTTTACTAACATGACTATAGCAAATCTAGCTATTCCTGATACCCCAACTCTGTCTGACTGGTGCTACATTCTGGGCAGTGAGAGTATCCTGGGGAAATGAGTTCCTACATCTAATTACACAGTGCTTGAAAACATTTCCTCCTGTCAGGTAAGAATCTGCCAGTATTGAATCTAATTGACTGTCCTGTGGTTCCTGCATTATGATATAAAGCAAATAGACATGTCTCACATTCATTCTCTCAGTCATTCTTTATTTTATGACTTCAGAAGTGTCACATATTATTCTTATCTTTTTTAACGTAAAATTTGTCTCTTTACAATTTTTTGGATTTTTATCATCCAAATATCCCTTTCTTGAGATGGGAAGACCCACTAATTTCCAAGCCAGACCACATGCTAACATTTAAGATGTTAGCAATACATTACATAGAAAAAAATGTTATTTATTTCCATTCTTAGGGCTCATGTTGCATTTTAGAAATGCTTGTTGAAAGAAAGACCTCATGAGTTCTACAGTTCGAGGACTCACCAGATGTACTTGGCATGAATTGCGTGTGTTGCAGTAAGACACTTGTTTTTTATATGTACCTGTATCCATCCTACAACACTGCAGTTATTGCTCCAGAATTTCCACACAGTTTGCAAATAGGTCTCTGAGAATCAAGAAATTATGAGCCAGTGGAAAAGCCTCTCTTTTTTGATGGAAACAAAATGTCTAGCCAGTAAAGAAAACATTGTGTGTTCCACACTTTGTACTCTAGAGATTCAATATAGTTGCCCAACAGATACAGATTTATGCTACCAGGAAACATCCTGCTGTGTTTGGTCTGGCCTCCAAGAGGTTCTTCAGAAGGATATAGGTGTCCCATAGGTTCTGTGTCCTGTTTGGTGGCCCCTTTTGATGTGTTGTATGCTGGAGACATGTCAAACCACAGTAGATTACTAGATGTGGTAAGAAAAAAAAAAATCCCTGGTCTCTTTTTTAAATGAGTGTAGCAATGGTTTACTTCAGTTGCCTAAACATCATCTATTTGTATCATTTGAGATTTCTAGGAGTCGTCTACATGGGCCTTGCAGATTAGTCATAGGACATAAGGGACATCCACGCTCTCCTGGATCAAGAACAGAATGTCTGGGTAGAATCTTTTAGGATATCCCAGATGGCACTACGTGTCAATTTTTGAGCAGCTGAAGCCCAGATATAGAGGTTCAATTCATTCTAGATTCACAGGAAATATCATACACATATCTAAGGCTGATAGATATGACACAAAATCTACAAGAGATGTGTCCCTCCTCTGAAGCAACAGCCAGAGGTGAGTTGCACCAGGACACCACAAGGGTCACAAAGTGTGGACAACTATATTGAGTCCCAAATCCCACTTGTAGTTGAAATGAGGTAGTTTAATTTCTCTGAAATTTACTTTTCTCCTCCATACAGCATCCTGTTCGCTTTTCCCCCTCAGAAACATTAATCTTCTGCTTTGCAACTCTTTGATTTGTATTTCCTATCTCTACCTACCCATGGCCATTTAGCCATTTAGCATTTTTAGAACATTGGTTATTTTCATTTGCTAGATCAAGGTTGTTGTCCCTCATTTAGGAGGTAGTGAAAAAAATATGTTCCATGAATGTTTTAATGTTATTCATAATGATTAGAGTTTTACTAAAAATAAATAAACAAATAGAAGCTTCACACTTCTATTTTCTTTCCAGATCATGCTTAGAGTGTCGAGTATTCACCATGATCATGTGCGGAACGTTTTATTGCCTGTCACAAGTTCTATGCCTTTAGAAAGTTTTCTTCCTGAAAGGTATCTTCATAAGGATGTTGAGGAGCCAGTTCCAATGGGAGCCAATTGGTTTGTATTTCAAAAGGCAGTTACAGAAATGCAGTGTGGAAATCTGCCATATCCTACCAGTATGTACAATCTTCCAAAGAACTTAGGCCTTTACGGCTCAGGCAATATTTTCTCCAGGCAAGGAAGCAGAAATAGTCCTCACGCTCTCCCCTGGGGACATGTTATGAGTCCAAAAGCAAAATTATCTTCATTCTCCTAAAAAAGTTCAATCCCTTGGCTCTTCAGATGACTGGAATAGGTCTCCTAATATCATCCTTCAATTCTTTCAGCTTCCTTTGTTAGGTTTGTTATTCTTGGAATAGTAATAAAAAAAGAAAAGAAAGGAAAAGTCTCGTGACAAACCTCCCAGTTCCCGGCTTTAGCCTTTGTTCTGCAGTATGGTGCTTGGTAGCTGCAGCACAGACGTGTTACCAGCTGGGCTGCACTTCGAGCAAGCTCAGCTCTCCCACAGGTCCTGTGCCATATCCGTCAGCTGTGGCAGCTCTTTTAATACCCAAAGGGGTCTAAAATAGCTGGAGAAGACCAAGTTTATGCAACTGAATTCATTTCTACGTTGAGTTGATGGCTGCCTTTGGGAGGCTATTTGACATATGGTAAACCATTTATGGCATTTTACCATGGCATAATTTGACTCTGCCTCAACAGTTTCTGTAATTAGTATTGACCTGAGGCACCTTTCTGTTTGCTTGGCCCACTGTAAACTCATTTACGTATTTTTTTTTTACCCCCTAAGCCTTGAGTTTTCTTCAAATCATACTAGATGCCATGTTCATCCTCCTTCTTTTTCACTGATCTATGACTGTTTTCCCTCCATCCTTCCTTGCAGTATTCATTATTACACTTGTTCCTCTGCAGATTTTGCCTTTATTTCCCTTGCTTTTTCTCCTACCAGTGAATACAAATTGCACACACTGCCTCAGTCAATACTGCAGTTTTCCTGAGCAATCCCTCACTGCACCTTTGAGTTCTGGTTACTTCTGAGACAAAGAAAACCATAGGTGTGTGTACTGCATAGTGTCTTTAGAAAACACGTAGAAAGTTCAGACTTCTAACAACTTGGAAAAGTATTTGGAGACTAAGTCCAAGCCTCTCTGCAAAAGAAAATGACATTTTTACAAACCCTGTGCAATGCAAAGTGGGTTTCCCCTTATTTTAAACAATCTGATAGATAGGCTGCTATAGCAGAGCATCTTCTGCAGTCAAGGGAAGGAGGTAGATGATCCTAGAGGACAGCTCATCTTGGCTGGCAGGTGATCGGTTCATCTGCACGTATCTAGGGGCCTAGGAATATTCGAGATGCTTCGGGGTGCCCAGCTGGCCTCCAGGTGTCATTTCAAAAGGGCATGGGAATCTCTAGCTCCTGCCTACCAACCTTATGCAGGCTATGGTTGCCTATGTGCAGCATCCTCTCTGTGGTGTCCTCTAGTCCTTATGGTGCCCTTTGCATCTGCTTCGAGGGGTTCGCCCTCAAAAGTGCCTATTTCTCTCTGTTTATGGAGCTCTAAATAAGCACATGAGGTTAGGAAGAGGGCTGGCCCACACATTTAGCCCGTGCAACCAATCCCCATGGAGAGCATCAGAATAGTCAGAGAGCCCTAGTTTTTAGATGAAGTATCAGAATCATCTTGATGCATTTAAAAGCACACTTGACACTTGGAAGGGATTAAAACCTTTTTGCTGCAGGGCCTAAGATGAATTTTAGGAACTGAGAGTTAGAGATGCATACTGTGAAAGTAGGTTATTCTGATGGCTATGTGTTACAGCATATCCATGCCTTTGACAAATATGTGGGATTTTTTCTCATTAATAAACTTTTTTTTTCTGATTCAGTCTTTAATTATAATTGTATTAAAATATTTGTTGAGAATAAGCTCAATAAATATTTGTAAGAGAAATAAACGCTACAAAAGGGACTTCCTTCCTCAGGGTCTGAGTTATTAGACACATGGCAGGGGTAGCAAACATACTTTCATTGCTTACATATGTGAACATTTTTCCACATTAAGTTCTTTCTTCTTACTAAATTTAGGAGGAAGAAAAAATAAAAAGGTGATTGCATCTATAAATACCTCAAAAGATGGAGTGAGGAGGGTGGGGATGGCCTCTTTCCAGTGGTGGCCATTGATAAGACTAGAGGAAATGGCCATAAACTGAAGCACCAAAAGTTCCATAGGAACTTATGGAAAAATTTCTTAACAGTGAGGGTGACAGAGCCCTGGAACAGGCTGCCCAGAGAGGTGGTGGAGTCTCCTTCTCTGGAGATCTTCCAAACCTGCTTGGATGCCACCCTTTGCCCTGTGCTCTAGGTATCCCTGTGTGTGCAGGGGGGATGGACTAGATGACCTCTAGAGGTCCCTTCCAACCTTCAGGATTCTATGATTGTGGGCATCTTGTTTGAGCTGCTGTTGGTTTATTTAAGGTGACAACTTTTAGCGGATTTCAGAGTTTCTGGAAAGACTTATGTGCTACTGTTCCTGTTCAACAACCCTAAATGCAGAGGTTCCATTAAAAATGCCAGTCCTATTCTTCCCACTGGAGCCGGGAGGTGCTGTGCTCCTCTGAAATCCAGCTAGGCCAGGTAGCTGTTGATGTGGGTGCCTAGTTCTTTTAAAAAGCTTTTGAAAATCTAGGTTATAGATCTGCCTAGGTTATAGGACCATAAACCTCACACTTACTGTTTCTGTAAACATTTCCTCCTTCAGAAGTTTTTCCCTAAAAAAATCTTGTCTTTATTCTGTCTTGGACTTTGGTCCAAGAAAAATATTTAGTGGCTATAAATATGTTTGTTTATTTTTTTCTTTTCTGAGTAACATTGAGCTCATCATAAACCTTTTAAAACAGACATAGATATTTACATAAAATGATATTTATCAATTTAATATTTACATGCTCCTTATGATTATTTAGCTGATATGTAACTTTATACTAATTTTGTAATGATTTTGCATGGTTTCTTTTGTCTGGTTGACATCTCTTACACACACATGTTTTTATTTTCTCCTCATTTTACTCACTTTGCTCTTTCATTTCCTGTTCTGACATGCATGCTCTGATTTTCTTTTTTGAAAGGCTCCTTCACTCTACATCATTAGCAAAATACAAAACGCTGCCAGTGCAGTTTTATTCTGATGTGGTTTTAACCATGAGTAAGTGTTAGATTCATACTTTATAAGACAAAGTATACTTGTACATCTATCACAGAACACATTAGAACAGAATATAAACAATATAAACAACTGCTGTTTTGTTGACTGTTTCATAGACATATATTTAATTAAGTTATGCTACTTCTAAATTTTAAAAAAGCTTAATCTTTTTCTGTCCTTAAATTAAACTCCCTATACTCTACAATGACCAAAACAAATAATCTATGACCTACAAACAAGGCACTTGCATTCCCCAAAGAATTACTTCGTCTTCTCCTCGAGGTTATACATCTTTGAACCTCTCTTTGCTGTAACGACCTTCTGGTGCTCATTAGCATGCTGATTACCATTAACATAGCTATAATGCAGCAATTTTCTTGGTGTATGTCGAGGAGAAATGCTCATCTGAATGCAGTCAGGGGACAAAATTAACTGCATAAATCTACAGCACAAACTGGATCTCATCCAACTTCACATGAGCCTTCCTCCCTCTGCTAGCTGTGACATCATCATCTTGCTCCCTGCTGATGGCTTAATAAGTATTCCCAGGCTCCACACTATTTAATTTACCTCTTCTCTAAATTTTACAGTTGCAGCCATGGCTGACCATTTCTCTTAATTTATGTTTACCTATATTTTTTTTCTGTCTCTCCTAATGAGTCCTTAGGTTATATATATACTTATTAAACAAAGGTTATACAAATGTATGTCTATGTATGTGCATACCTTTATGTCACTAATTTATACTATGTGAAGTATTTTACTGGTGAAGGGAGTGAGATATTTTATAACAAAGAATGCATTTGCAAAACTAAAATTTAGGCTGAGATATGTGTACCCTGCTTATACGATAACTATTTCAAGTTCAGTGGTAATTTTTATATGTTTGTTTCAAAAATAGAAAATACAGGTAGCAAAATTTAGACTTAGTGATCTCTCACACAGGAACTATCAGTAACCTTTTTCCTTGGTTTCATGAAGTTCTTAATAATAACTTAAAAAATCCCCGCTCTCAGCAGTCCCTGAGTGCTGGCCAGCTCCCGGGGTGGTGGCACCTTACCTTGTGATGGGGTCCCGCTGCAGAGGTCCCACGGCGCATGTGCCTCCGGGTTTGCCCTAGCCCCACTCTGCAGCCCTCTGCTCCAGGGGCCTTGCTGCACTTGGATGTTTTGCTGCAGAAGGACGGGAGCCAGGTGGAACGACAGGAAGCGAAAGCAGGGCATATATCTTCAACCTCTCCCCTTTGAATAAGCCTTGGTTCCCTTGTTCCTTCTCATCACGATGCTTTGATGGTTTCAGTAGAACTTCTCAGATTGGAGACTGTAATTCAAGTAAATTTAATAGACTCCTCAAGGCAATTTCAGTTATACTGTACGCCAATCCTGGCAGAGGTTTGTTCAACCTCTTCTTAAAAACTTCCATTGATGGAGCTCTTAAGCCTCCCTAGGCTACTTAACCCACCACTTTACTGTTGGAAATGTTTCCCAGATGCGTAACTGGAATCTCATTAGTTTAAGCCTATTAATTCCTGACTCCTTTCAATGTCTTTTATATAGTTTAAAATTATTACATCTCCCATCAGTTTTCCCTCTCTTTCACAAATGAGTTTTTCTAGTCAATGGAGCTGCTCATATACCAAGATTATCAACACCGAGGTGTTTTTTTTTTATTATTATCTTTTAAGAGGAAATTAAATATCACTGTGGAAATCACAGAGTCATAGAAACTAGTCAATGCATTCACCAGCTACTTCACTACTGACCAGTTTCTACAATTCTGTCCTGTTGTCCGTAACTACTTTGTGGTTAATGTGGTCCATCATTTTCTCCTTAGAGCTCTTCCTTTCCAGGGACAGAAAAGGGAGCCTTGATAGCAAACCCAACTGTAGACATCCATGGTACATTAGGTGACATCAGTTCTCTATCTGTTGTGTCCTACACAGCCATAGGCTCCATTTTCTGCCCACATACCAAAGGCAGAAAGGCTCTGGCACACTTAAATTGAGTAAACAATCTTTGCTCAGTTCCTCAATGGGCTGGAGGAATCAAACCTGCCTGTGATGCCCATGAGACAACAATTTTCCACTGTTAACTTTGCTGCCCTTTGAGACAGATTCATACAAGAAAAATATTGATATCAGTAATAACTAGATCTCTGGAAATGAGGAAGCCAGCTATGTCATCATTTAAGGTTTATATAATGTTAATCTTAGCATCTTATTAAATCTATTCATTTTTTATTCACAATATATGAAGAAAATCTCTCTAGTAGGCTCTCTGAAATGATGTCTTGATAATTCTACAGTTATATTTTTCCTTAGTTCACCGGGAAATATCTTTCTGACTGGCTGACAAATTTGTATCTTTATGTGTTCATGTTTTGCTTAGTGGAATACTGATGATTGCGGAGTGTCATTAGATATGCAGTTCATAGGACTTTCTCTTTTAATTTTCTTCAAATTCATCTGATTATAAAAATTTAATTCCCTGTAAGAAAGAGGCACAAGAAAAATGCTGCAGTATGGTATGTTAAAATGGACAAACTAACACTCAAACAGAATAGAACATTTTTACCAAACATTGTTAATGTGTAATGTTTAACAAGGAATAAGCAAGAATAGATTATTTTCTCTGTCTAATGGCTGACTATAGCTAGCAGGTAATAAATTCTCTAGTTGTTGCTAATAACACGGACAAAGAAAAACAGCAATCAGTTTAGTGAGCCACATGAAAAATCAGAGATCAATATCATATTAAGTCATCTAGAAATGAAAGGCCTTTAAGCATTTTCCAAATGCAACAGGAGAATGCTGCAATGGTGATGAATTGTACACCATGCTGTCAGTTGGATGGGAAGAGTTCAGAGTAATCTTTTATTCTTGGTCCTATGTATTTTGAGTATAAATGAAGATCTTGTGAGTATGTTGGGTATCTAACGATCAAATGAGATTATGCCTATGGTGAGGGATATAGGACCCCTTCCCAATGCATGAGCATCTATGCACCACTCTCGTATATCAAGATGAAGCTGAAGTTTGCAGCAGTCTCATTTGCACCTTGGCTTCCAGAGGAAGAAAACCCAGTTCAAGGCAGGACATAGCTCCCAGAAAGGGTCCCCTGGGATTCAGGGGAGTCTGGATGTGCTGTAGCCTAAATCATGCGTCCTTCACTGCAAACTCACTGTCTTTCTGCTGGTATGGTAAAACTGGGCGAAGGAGGTTGTCTTTCCTCTACAAAATCATATCCCGGCAAAGAGCTCTGGATTCTGTGATCTTTATATACTTCCCAACTTTTGATAGCTATAGCAAACTATGGAATGGAGGAGAACTGTAAAATTTCAGGGGATAGATAGGCATTAGGATGAAAAGAGGAGGAAAATGCAGTCATACTTTACTTTTACAATAGCAAAAACAAACACGAGCTCACATGTGGTATTAGAAAATAGGCACTGCTAATGGCAATCAGCTTGTCCTACTGGTCCGAAGAATCCTAATTATTACATTTGAAAGAAGCTATACAATACTCTGGAGAATCCAGTTACAGCGAGCTCAGCAGAAGTATCTGCTGAGAAAATGTTGGCAGCTTTTCTGCCAGAGCCAGTGATCAGTGCAGCAGGGAACACAGTACTATGGGAGTCAGATCCAGGAAAAACCTTCATACCAGGTTCCAGATATGGACTTCAGAGTTCTGGTAAGGGTGAGATCCAAATCAGCACTTGGGCAATTTAAATATAGTGGAATTTGTATGTCCTGAAAAGGACAGTGATTCAGAAAAGCCCACAGAAACTAAAAGTGACAGAGATACTAAACATGCCTGTGATATGGCCACAGAGTTTATATGGTGGCCTAAAGTCTGTTTCCTGGGCACAGTCGAGCCTCCAGATACTATAAGGCCCTTGAGACTTTGCACTCTCGCCAGCTGGTGCTTCAGAGCCCTTCCATGCTTGGCCAGTTGGATGTCAGAATGCATCTGACACCTGGCAGCAACACTGAAAGCACAAATCACAACCATTCATTTCAGGGGGAAAAAAAAAAAAAAAAAGAGCGTTTTTCTCCCTTTTATATAATAGAATAATTACTATGGTATTTAGTTCATGCAGTGTTCAGACACCGCATGATGTGGGCTTAAATCTGAGTTTTGCTAGGGAATGCTCAGCCTTACATCCTGATGGGTGGCAAGAACAGGTAAGAAGAGCATGAGCCTTCTTCATTTGTGCTCTTGAATATGCCCTGTTCTGCAGTGAAGTTATCAGTATTTATTAGAAAGGGAATAAGAGGGAAGGAAGAAGAAAGTAGCAGTGAGAACATGACTGTGTTGCAGTTATTTCACCTTTCTAGAGGAGGAGCTGAGGACTACCTACTCTCCTTATACCAATCAGACTTTGGGAAGAGATAGGCGCAGAACTGGACAAACAGGGGCAGTTCTGACATGAGTAACTCCCTGTCTATGAGCTGATTTCTTGTTTTAGCTTAATTATATTATGTGATGTTTTTATTTAGGAGCTCATCATTGTTAAAGGAATCACGTTTGGAGGTGGATAAACAGAGTGGGTCTGAGTGTCTTAGCTTCTCTCTGCCTCCGTCGTGTGGTCCCTCTGCATCCGTGACGTGATGGCAGTGCTGTACCAGTACTGGGTACCGTGCCCCAGGGACCAGGGAAGAGCTGCACGAGATGCGGAAGGGAAAGGTCCCTCAGTGTGAAAACTGGCTTCCAAGGTCAGGAACCCCCAAGCCCCATTTCTGGAGCATCATATCGGGAAATCCTTCTTTCCAAAATAAAGTCCCTTGGAGTTCTTTCCGTAGCTTTCATTTCCTTCATCCCATCAGGTCTCAACAAATGAGGATGAGCGTGTTCTGGTGGCCTCTGTCAAGTGAGATAAGTCAGCATTTCCTCAGCGAAATTTTTGTGCGGTGCATTAAATCTTGTATATTTGAATCCTACAAAATATATTCTCTCTTTCTCTCTTTCGTTTCTGCTCAGTGGAATCTTATCCTTTTTTATTATTATTCTGATGAAGACATACACATTTAAGATCTCATAATTTATTAACTACTTGTTTAATTTCTTTCAAATCTGGTGGGAAATTCTACCTCAGATACCGACCTCATATGACACTTATGAAAGGCATATATTTTTCTAACTTTACATTTAAAGATAAGGGCCAAAATCAAATGCACACAGAGATGAATTGCAATTTCAAATATGAATAGGCTACTGGTTCTCCATAATCTTTTGTTTGTTTACTAATTTCAAAGGATGCTTGTGCTTAGGTGCTTGTGACATACATGGGCTTCAAAGCACAGATCAAGTGCATACAATACATATTTAAAAAAAATAGTTGATACTAATTGAATATACATGAAGAGCTAGGAACTGAAGAAAAATTATAAGGGAAGCAACAGAAAACAATGGAAATCCATGACAGCAGAATTAACAACAAAAGAAAGGAAAATTTTACATGGATCAACAAAAGAAATCCTAATAATATTAGCGGGGCAGGACTACAGATATCAATAGTAATGCAGAAAGGGCAGAAATATTCAATAAAGGCACCCTTTTATGGATAAGAAAAAGCCGGATGATGGATTCCTTTTAGAGGATGATGACATTTATTCAGTCCAAAAGCAGTTTGGTTAAAACCCAGACACCAGAATCAAACACTGTTAAATCAGCGAGGTGACTTGCATGAAAAAAAAAGCTCAATGTTTGGTTAGAAGATGAGATCCTGGGCTAGATGGTGTCTTTCAACAGTTCATAAAATACTTGGGAGCTCAAAATCATAGAAGAAAGCTATTGTAAATGGCTGATATAATAATACATCTATTGTTAACAGAACAGATTATAAGGGATTTGATTAATAAAGAATTAAAGCACAATAATACTATTAGTGGAAATCAATATATACTCTTGGAAATTTGGTCTTGATATGCTATTGCAATGTAATTAGAAGTTTAGTTTCTAAAGGTAATCGTGTGAATATAATACACTTAAACTCCTGTGAGGCATTTGACTTGGTGACTCATGGCATTTTGATTATGAAATTAGAACAATACATCACATGCTACCAATTAAATAGATTAAAAACTGCCTAACTGATAGGGCTCCAGTTGTAATTGTAAATGACTAAGTATTGTACTGGGTACATTTCTAGCTGAGTTCCAGTGGGTGTAGTTTTATTTAACATTTTTATCAATGGCCTGGAAATTAAATACACAATCACCACTAATAAAGTTTTCAGACGACATAAAAAATGAGGGAGTAGTAAATAATGAAGTGGGCAGATCATTGCTGCCGAGCACTGCGAAACCCTCTCCAGTCTCAAGCTCAATGCGAGGGAACAGTGCATCTGAATATGAGTAGTTATGAGTGGGGAGGTGTGGAGAAAGCAGCCAAATTCAGCTTATAACAACGAGGTCAATTAACGGCAGTTTGTGGCTGTTGTGCGGAAGGGAAACACTAAATATCACCCTGGTTTAAAATTCTGGGTAAGTCTAGGCACCTTGTCAAGCAGCAGGAAGCAGTGTATGAGTGTGGTCATTTTTGACAAGGCATCAGGAACACTTGCTCTGACTGTCACAAATACATGTGCAGCCATGACTGGTGGGGCCCATTTCTGCCTTCTCAAGCAGGAGAAACAGCATTTATCCATCGTGCAGGATTACACACAGGACACTGAAATGAACACTCTCCTCAAGCAAGTCACTGTGTGATTTATCTGAGGTTAAAAAGGACGGACAAGCATCCAGCGATGCTGATCTCCTCAGTTAACATGCTTACTAGGTCAACATATGGGAGTTACTTTGATCTCGGCTCATGCAAGATATCAGGAGAAAGAAGCCACCTATTAAAATTTCATGGCCTATAATTAATGATCCCTTTCATAAAATTGCCTCTAATATCTTTGAATCTTAGACAGACTGAGTTTACCTGCAGGGAGAATTTTCTTTGCAGAGATACATGGAAGATCATAAATTGCCCTGTTTTAGTAATTTATTGGGTCTTTGAGGGGCTAAAACTTCCTTTTCCTAAAGAGCAGAATTCAAAGAAATTTCCTGCTCTAATGAAATTAAATATGGAAACATAAAAGATCTGCAAGAGAAGTAAGCACTTTATATACAGTATCTCCCAAAGAAACTTTGAGAATGAGGAAATTTATTATAAGCTTCATTGTTTAGGATGCCACCAGGAAAAAAAAAAAAAAAAAAGAGGAAAAACAGCTTTCAATGTATCATAACAGTTTAACATAACAGGTTGTTCCAAACCCGCTCTATCAGATGACTATATAAAATCTATCCAGATAGTGCTTATGAGAAGAGTTATTCAGAAATTGAATTAAGTAACTCTTGCAGCAAATACACACAGAGAAGCAGGAGGGAGTGATTCTAGGAACAGAAACGCACGCTGCCAGGCAGCTTTCTTGGTGAGCAGCCGGGAAATTCCCTCACATAAACTGTATTTCTAAGAAACGTGTTGAGAAATGCAAAGCAGACAGCGATAAACAGCTAGGGAGCCAGCGCAGGATGCAGCCCCGCGCTGGAGACACCTGAGCTGTGACAGAGACGCTAGAAACCTGCTAGAACTGTTGTGAAGTCAGAGCCTAAATTCCCTGTCCTGCCAGTGAAGTAAGTGCTACCATTCATCAGAAAAGCAGACAGGGTCTTTCTCTGCAAGCTTTCCGACACGGCTGCCTTTCTTCATTTACCTGCAGAATAAATAACAAGGGCTAAATTCATCTACGGAATCAAGGAGAAGTCTTCAGAGAGATACCTCTGTATTAGCCATTTGTGTTCTTGGTTGGTTATAAAGGCAGCTGGGTTAAGGATCTGGTTTGTTAAATGGAGAATATACGTGAAAATCTGGGCCTTAACCCTGCCCGGATCCACCATGCGTGCATAGGTCTGAAACTGTTTCCACTCTGTTGGCTGCTCTCTTGTTTATATAAGCTCTTCACAAATCTCAGCAATTTCCAGCAGATAAAATATCTGGGGAAGATCTGGAATGAAGTTTTTTCTGTGAGAAAGTGTGGACTAAATTTTTCATTCCTTTTTATTTTATATATATATAAAATTATTATTATTATTTATTAACTCTAGGCCTGTTGCTGTTTCAGATGAAGTATGATTCCCCTTTTCCACAATGCACTCCTTTGCCAAATTGAAAAGAGCAGGGGAATTGGTATTCATTTTCAGTTATTTAAAGCTAGGCATCAATTTCCCTTTTTTTCTCCTTTTCTAGCTGCATATATTCTAACAACCGGTACTACAGGAGTCAAGGATATTTTCACTGCTACCTCTCAAAGACAACCAGAATTATTATTCCGGTGATTTTTTTCCTGGATTCTCAGAGAGGAAATGATTCTTAGAACTTTTTCTTGTGCTTCTAAAGATACAAGGACTTGTGAAGAATATATTCAGCTCAGACAAGGCTGGAGATTGAAATTGTTTGCTTACCTGTTCACTGACCAAGCACTGGTTGTGCAGATTTGCCCACCTAGCCTAAGTGACCGAGAGCCTTCAGAGCTCCAAGGAGGCTGAGGTCTTCAGATGGAGTAAATCCATGGGTTTTTGGGGAGTAAGTACAGAAATCACAGCAATAAATCCAGACTATTTTGTTGCAGCTCTAAGTACTTAACTTAGAAATATCATCCTCCCTGTTCATCTAAATGATTAAAGGAGAGCAAGAGAGGTGAACCCAGGAAGTCACAGGCCGACTCATCCCATGAGTCTCCAATGACCATTCAGGACGTTAGATAGACGTTATATCTTGTATGTTTTTGTGTCTGGATGCATGAGACCACAACTCACTCTGTGCATGCTGAGGAACAGCCTGCAGATAGATGTCGGTAGGTTTCACTTACTCCTGAAATGGGCAGGAGATGCTCTAACCCCTTATTAATCCCCTGGGCCAGCTGGTCCCCGGGAGTTGGTTTAAGCTCCACGCTGACCTTTCCATTCAGACTACCCGTTTCTCAGCGCTGCATCAAAGCTGGTAGCTGAAGTGGCAAACTAATCACTTGCATGTAGTGCATAGTGCTGCAGGCGCCGGGGTGATAAATTGTCCAATTTTACTAAGCAAGGTTGCTTGGATAAAAGAGAGTCGCAATAAGGGTATGTACAGCTGTCTTTGTTGTGGCCTAAACAATAACGCGCGAGGCTCTGCGGCTGTTTTAGTTTTATTTTTAATTGACAGAGACTTTCTCAAAAAGGGAAAACACCTTCGGTGAGAAGATTTTATAAGCCGTAATTTGCATAAATATTTTAGAACATTTTTGAAGTAACAGCTGTCATGAAAGGCTGTATTTCCATTTGTTTACAAAAATAGGAAATCATTACCATTTTGATGTCCCCCGAGAATTGAAAATACATATATAAACACAGAGGAGATTAACAGGGAGAGCTAGTGTGTGTCCTTGTATTCACAACGGCTGAGCTGCCCCTCTCGCAGCTGCGAGCCACAGATTTGTACTTTTGCACTGGCCTCTGTGATAATGTCACTCCCATATTTTCATTCCCTCGAATCCATAGTGGGAACTGTACATTCTTTTTTAACCTGTGTCTCCTAATATTCATCTGCTTATAACATTTGCAGATAATCTAATGTGTTTTAGTTCTACTTGTAAATTTATTTAGCAGGAAGATTTCTTTTTCTATGCAGACAAAATATGCATAAAATATATTTTAGCTGAGTTTTAATTAGACAATAAAATTAAAAGGGAATCTTTGCTGAAGACCCAAATATGGATTTCTGTGTTTATTGCTATTGTGTAACAAGGCATTTTGACATATGCAATCCCATGTTTATGTGAGAGGCTTCTCACGAAAATGATAGACAAAGTAGATATAAATTTCATTTCAGATATTTATGAGACCTGTTTTTTTGTTCAAACTATATAGGAACCCGAGTGATCTTTTTGTATATATTTTACAACCATCTAAAAACTAGATACGTCTAACTGGCCATCTGTCTTCTTTTTTCAATGTGGGTAGACAGTTACCTTTTCTGGACTATTTCACCTATTAACTACTACCAAACTAATTCATTTCCAGAGCAGATGGTGTCAGGAAGACGGCACAAGGTGACTACAGCCCTTTGTCTTTTTCGGTTCCACAAAATCTTTTAGGTTTCACTGAAATGAAACCTTGTTTAGTTATAATCTTGATTGCACATTGACTCCATTTGCAGCACTAGAAAAAGCTGTTTGGTCTTCCCAGGCGCGGATGCTACCCACACGTCTGTGAGCCCTGGCAGATGGATTTGTTAGGATTGCACCACATACAGATATATTCAGGCAGGCTTTGTCCCTACCAGCATCGGAGACGCCTTTAAACTGACCACTTTAAATGATGATTATGGAGGCACAGGGAAAACGAGATGCTAGGAATTTGCCCCCAGTCATTTAGGACTTGTGGCAGGACCCTTCTGCCATAACACAGCATGTCTCTTGAGTACCTAATGCAAATATCTCTCTCCTACACAAACTTCTGTCATAGTTTTGGTTGTGGTATAGATGTTATGCCTAAGGTGTCACGTAGAGGACTATCAGGGTCAAATATTCCTTTGACAACAAGGATTTGATTAGAAGTTGCTGAATGTGTTTGAGTTACTGCCATACCATAAGTTCAGTGAGGACCAGATCTGGAAAAATATTGTAATGGTGTCATGCTAAATGTAATCGTGCTTATTTTCTATATAGCAGTTCCCTGCAGATTACTCACAAAACAGGGTTATGCTCCAAAGTTTCTACCCAGAGGATGAGAAATACTAATTTCCTAAAGTTAGAATTCTCAACAGGAGCATTTTGGAAGAGGAGATGGGAAGAGAGTGGGGAGTGCAGTGCCTGAAACAGCCAAGAGGACGTATGAAAGGTATGAAAGCCTGTTCTTTCATGGAATAAGGCACCTACACAAGGAATTGAATTAGGGCACCTGGCACTGCTCTCTGTGTCAGTGTCCTGCATCACTTAGGTCCCTTGAGGGGGTGATAGCTGGTGGCTCTTTCCTTTCCCTCACAGTGGAGGAAGCTTCAACCAGTGCAGTTGGGACCCTCGACCATCCAGAGATGATCCAGGCTATGGGGTCTCCTCAGCTCCCCACTAATTCCTGGCTCCTGCTGAAACTACCACCTGGAGCAGAATCTTGCACCAAATACGCAAGATTCACAAACATTTAAAGGGCATGTCAGTCTGTGTTCAGGTGTGAGGGAGCATAAATCTGTGACCAGGGATGACAGCATGGAAGCAACATGAGGGAAAAGGATTAGGCTTCTCTAGGCTACCATGCCCGTGGCTATTTATACAATGATTTCTAATGCATAATGCATAAACATTCGTTGGGCTACAGAGGCCCGTCTTGTTTGCTGCCCTCTGCTCTGGAGCTGATGCCTCAACAAGAAAGAAAGAATAGAGAAGAAGCTCTCGAGGTCTCTGAGGAAATGCAAAGCTGTGGAAACAGTGGGAGGACCTGGATCACCAAACCCCTTTTTAAATGTTTGGTACCTATGGGCTGGTGAAACAGCATGTGCTGCAGTTCCTCATGCAGGCACTGGAGAGAGACAAATGTCTTTGAAAAGATGCAAGAGCGTGGATCACATGGACTGGTTCTACACAGATCCGAAGCCAAGAGAGCAATAATGGAAGGATTGGATTTCCTCCCCCTCACTTTTTCTTTTTTTGTTATGGTATCTCTAGCAAAATACATCCTTAGGAGATCCACATCCACAAGTAGATTTTCTTTTTTTTTTTTTTTTTTTCTGGCTATATTTCGTGTTCTTGATACTTATACCCCAAGCTTTAGTAACAAGGTATTTCCTTGTACTTAAGATACATCTTGGAGCTGAGACTTGAAAATGAAATTTAAGTAGTTCCTCTGCTGTTTAGACTGGTTCTTCAGCAGCGAGAGAGCATGAAACAGAAAGACCAAGCAAGGATCAGAGTCAGCAAATATTTTAAATGGAAACTTGCACACAGGAGCATATACAATAACTAAAAATGCTTCTGAAATACTGATTGAAGCTATGTTTTTAGCTGGGATCTTTACCTTCCTTTCTCTGTTAAAAGTGTTTGAGCCTCACTAAAGATGTTACTTTTTTGAATGATATGCAAAGTGGGTAGAAAAGAGGGAATTAATTCAGAAAAAAAAAAAAAAAACAACAGAGGCCTGAAAGGCAAAATGAGTTGAGTTGGAGAAAGGAATTGAAGTAATATGGGAAAGTAAAAATCACGTGTCAAGGAGAATGGCTGTCCCGAAGGGAAGGAGAATAGCGCATGGAGAGAAGAAGGAGGGATGGGGCATGAGGAGCAGCCAAAAAGAGTGATGTGTTTGTATGCAACACAGAAGGAGCCTAATCCGGAGGTTGGAATGGCAGTTTGGGGTCCTCAGGATAGAAATATATGTGCAAACCCAATAGGCCTTTTTTATTCTATGTCCCCAGATAGAACTGTCTTAACCTTTTAGGCCAAAGGATTTCCCTTCATCGTGAGTAGGGTCCAGAGTTTGGCCATGATGTTGTTTTGGCACCTGAATCCAAGGCTAAAGTCTCCTGCCTGGAACAGTGAAATCTCATAGAACAGCAACATCTGCATTGACACTGAAATCACTTTCCAATCATATTTTTTTTGTGCAGGAAAACTTTTCTGTGGATAGGGCTACGGATAACATTGTGTATGCTAATGTTGAGATTTAATGCTAGTCTAAAGTGTATTTTTAATTAAAAATCTAAGCCCATATAGTTTAGATAATTTTTAAAAGTGATTTTTTTTTTCAGAGAAACAATCAAACTTAACAAAAGATATTGCCGGCACTGAAATATTTTGGATGGAAAAATGACTAATTTTCAATTCATAAGTCATAACTTATGGTTTTACTAGGGAAAATGATGTAAAATATATCAACAGGATTATTTCACTACCAGGTTTATCTGCAGGACATCTTAAGCTTAAATAATAAAAATGTAGCGGATTGCCTAGCTTTTTCAGGAAATTTAAATAAACCTAATTCATACATGGAATAAGAGGTATGTGATCTATAACATAAGTACAGTCTGAAAGGGCATTCAGAAGCAGAAGTTCTCAAAAAGTATAATTATTTCCAAACTCGTTCAGTAATTTCTCAATCTGTATAAACTTTGTTGCATTCATGTATCCTACTAGTTCTTTCTGCTGGAGAAACAAAAATGTGAACTGTGCTGATACTCAAAAAAACAAAAAAAAACTGAAAATGTCAGAAGCGCCTTAAAGAAAACATTATTTGAAATAATTTATATTGTAAGATTAAACTTTCTCATAGAAAATAATAGGAAATTAACACGTGGGGTGTGCTGAATTAGTATGTATTAGAACCCTGGGCAAGTTACAGTTACTTCCATCCCGATATATTTTGCTATGATAAAGGGTTAGTAGTGTTGGTAGGAAAAAACTTCTTTCCACATTGTGTATAAACTGCACAACCTTTGCTGTATCAACTTTATGCTCCAATAAACAAGACAATAATGACAAATTATCAAAGCAGGCCTCAGATGTGACCCTCAATTGGGAGAGCAGCAATTTAATGAAGACAAAAGCTAGGTGAAAGCTGCTAATATCATTTACTGATAAACAGATTTTCTCAAGAGGCTCCTAGCTCAATCCCCTGAGGCCCCATAAACCTGCATAATTCCATTTAAAATATTGTGCAATTCACTAAATTAGTCTTTGAACATCCTTACTATCCAATTACGAAGCCCCAGCATGGACAGAATAATGAAATTTTTCAAACTGTGGAATGCATGTGGTCTTAACAAACTTATGACAAACACTGAAATT
Organism: Eudromia elegans; assembly: GCA_003342815.1. Taxonomy (NCBI): domain Eukaryota; kingdom Metazoa; phylum Chordata; class Aves; order Tinamiformes; family Tinamidae; genus Eudromia; species Eudromia elegans. The sequence continues at coordinate 247,056 of PTEX01000152.1, read as the reverse complement.
AGCTTTCAGTTTTGAAGCCAATATAGACTACCGCTAATGCTTCAACTCAGAGGTAGAACAATAAAGCACTATTGCAACGGTTAAGTAGGATGTAAAAAAATAAATCTTGGACTTATACAAAATTCTCTACGCGGCCTACCTTCAGGAAAAAAAAAATCATAAGAACTTGAATGATGTTTTTGCATTTGCAAGCTATTTGGCCTGCTTAAGTTCTAGTAAAAGCTTTACTGAATAAAGGGTACAAAATACCTCCTGGACAGTTTTATCTTCCAGGCAGGCAGGAAAAGGCGAGAGTTTCAGAAGTGAAATTTATTTCTGTTCAAGCATTGCAAGCCGCATTATTAAAGTCATTTGTCATGCTTTGAATATTTCTGCCTGATTCACCATTAAATTGGCCTTCTAATTACCAACTTTGTCATGAGAAGCAGTTGGGCTGCTTTATTCACCAGAAAACTTCAATCCCTTAATAATAGTTTGGTTCTTACAGGGGAGGAAGCATCGTTAGGCTTAAAATTTTAAATGAGCAGCCTAGGCAGCGACATTTCGATAAAGAAAAAGAATCAAAACAAAAGCCATTAATGACAATTTCAAAAGCTATTTAGAGAATATTTAGAATTTATTTTTAATGAAAGGTTTATCAATTTTGATGATATTTTTCCCTTCCAAATTACAAATTCATTTATTGTGAATATGCAGACAAAACTGAAATGAATCCGTGTAACTTAAAGCAGTACATATTCCTCTAGACAAAATCTTGTCTAGCCAAAAACTTGTGTCCCCAGTTCTTAAAGCTCTAGGGTGTCTGGACCTTGTGCAGAAGTGTTTATGTAGTTGTCAAGTTTGTGCATTCAGTAAAAATGATTTTGTTGGAGCTCTATTTGTACATCTGGCTGGGCAGATATCAAATGACAGTCATGTGTCAGACGTGCCCATGAAACTGTAATTAGTTACATAGCCCAAGAAATTGTGAATGATCTCCTAGATAGTTGTTTGCAGTGAGGTCTTAGCCTCACTGGTGTTTAGCCTTTATGCAAAATATAGACTTTTTTTTAAAAAAAAAAAAAAGATAAATGTGGATTATATGAAATAAATTTCACCATGTAATTAAAATATTGTCCTATTATGATTGGCATTTTTAACCATATGAATCAAAGATATAGTCCATATATATCTATATGTAAACTATGCATATACTATCCATACATATAGCTATATCTATCTATTTTACAAAAATAAAAAAAAAAAAGAAGAAGAAGAAGATTAATCTATCCAAAATGTTTTGGAAGCTAAGAATCTCTGACTACTACTTTAGAAGAGATGATGACAATTCTAATTTGCAGAACAAGACTGGAAATCTTGTTAGTGCAGGCTTTTAATTAAGAATTGGTATCAGTCCTTTCTCCTTAAGTCATTCTTGTTTGGTAGAAAAAGAAAGATTTATTACACTAAATTATGGCAGTAATTCCATCTCTTCCAATAATTTCCTTCAAATATTTGGCAAGGGATCAGGCAAAAAAGAGTTTCCTAATGTACATAAACAAAAGATATAAAATTTTGTTACCCAGCATTAGATATCTAAACTCATGCTGGGATATCATATTGACCTTGTGTTTTAAGAGGAATATGACCTTTGGATAAAAATAAAACATGTTTTTTCATCAGCTAAGGTGACTTGACTCCTTAAAAGTCAGAGTCACCTCTTTGCCTGCTCATATTTATACCACCATATTCTCCCTTAACAAATAAGAAAGGTCTTTCAAGCAAGTCTGGAAAACAAAAGTATGTTCATGAGGAAAGGTGGTAGCATTAAGGAGCAAAAGAACCTCCAAACTGTGAGGAGCTTCAGCCATAATTACCCAGGAGATCTGGAGACAACAAAATGATGGGCCCAAGACAGTCGAGTGACAGGAACCAGCAGGAGAAAGGCAGGGACAGATAATGAACAGGAAAATATAACAATGATGAAAGCAGTGTAATGTAGGACCCACTGATTCCTCTTGTCATATTTTCTTTAAAAAGCATTTAGGCTCAACATGCTTAGGATGCACAATGTACTCCTTCTTCTGGAACAACAGCTATGGTTTAAGGAAGAAACAGCAAACTGGGATTTATAATGGTTGTCAGGGTCTTGGAAAAAAAAACCTACAGTTCTACATGTTTTCAGAAATTTATGAAAGAAAAGAATCTTTAAGTACAGTTCCCATATCAGACTGTTTGCTACCAGGCTGTTTGTTCTCTGCCGGAGAAAACTCAGGTCCCTCCTCAGTTTAACTCAAAAGTATGTGAGTGGAAAGGTTTCACTTTGGCTACAGCAATACAAGGTCCTGATTCTGAGTTTTATCTAACCTACATAGTGCAAATCTGAATCTATTAATAACAAAAGGGTCAGTCATATCAGTGGCAGATAGGATTCTTTTTTACAAAACCCTTCTGCCTCAATGAGAAAATGTGTTTAACTGCAGGGCAGTTTCACGGAAGATGTTCTAGGTGACTGTTGTTCATGACCTGTGGGAATACGAGCGAGAAAATGATGCAGAAATTACAAATAAGTGAATGAGAAATGTGAAATACTGTAATGAGAAAGAATGGATGTAGGGATAAGGTAGCAGGAAGCTTTTAGAAGGTGACAGAGATATTCACAGAAAAGGATGAATAAATCAACAAGGGCCCTACATGTTTGAAAACAAAGAAGTATCCAGTCTCCTGGATTTCTGTCTGTTCTTGTCTGGAATAATCCTCTTCACAGACTTTGTCTCCTGTCCCACTCATGTCCTCATGAGCTACAGCAGACCTTGTGGCTCAGTGTCTCCTCCTGCTTTGGGTGTCTGTTCTCAGAGTGGAGCAGCTCAAGCTAATGACTTCTGTGTTTGAAATCAAGTCACTTCTCTTGCTAGTGGAGGCAGTTGTCAACTGAAGACTATGGTCTGTGAGCCAGCATGAGGAGACAATCCAAGAGTTTAGTCCTCAAAGCAACCTCAAGGATGATACGACAAGATAGGCAGAGGCCAAGAAACCAGTATCTCTGCCAGTGAAGTGCAAAAGAAGAATGGAAGAGGAAGTTTCTGTAGGCCGGGATCATGTATCTAACCATTTGGCCAGAAAATGCCTAGGCTTTGAATCTGGAGAAAAGTAGGGACTGCATCAACCTAAAGAAAAATGTTTCATATATGTATAAATATATATATTTATTTATGGCTAATATATCATATCCTGGAAGAGATAAGCTTGAGGTCAACGCTATGGAGCAGTGGAGAGGGAAGACCCAGGGAAGAAAGACACTTAGAAGAAGGAAGAAAATAGATACAAAAATATTTCTGCTAAGGATTCTTTTTGTATAATGGGCTACAAGGAGGTCCTGACTATTTTCTACATATCAGACTAACACAAATTATAGATAAAAATTATAGTTAATCAGAACATCATATGGAGGAAAAACATTCTCAGAAATAAAACATATTGCCACCATTGTAAAAGATTAACATTTTTCTTATTAAATGATGAGCTTGCTTTTTAATATCAGCATTATAATAGACTATACTGTGAATCTCTTTATCATACCTAAAGCACTGTTAATTCATCTTTCATGAATACATTAGGACAGAGGGTTTTCCCATAGGCAAACACATCATACATATTTGCAAATGTCTTACATAATGATGCAAACACTATGCATAGAGAGTAGCTGTGTTATGTGGAAATGGAGAAACAGCACATGCACAGAACAGACTTTCATTCAATTTCATTAAATACTTAAACCGACAAAATAAAGTAAGTCCAATTTGCTCTATATAAATCTTGCAGGCAAGGAAAAAGCTGCATTTTAAATTTATTCTTTAGTTTAAATTCAAGCATTCATAATAAAGAGTTGACGACTGTAGATAGAACAAATGATTTGCTAATACATTGACTGCATTTATTCTTAAAATAAAACACTGCTCGTTTTGCAGTTACATCTACTAGCATATTCCTAAATATCTTCTTTAGGAAACAGTGCATATACCATCCTCTGTTTAAGAAAACCTTATTGATATACTGCAATATGGAAATGGAATTGGAAATCACAGGCGCCACCACAAAATAAATAGTACTCATTTTATTTAGCTTGTTACCATCTAGTCTAGTCTAAGAATATTACCTTAACGGCAGACTCTTGAATTCGTGAAGAGTTACATAAGGGTCTTGTTGTCAAACAGAAAAACAAGCCATTTAGGGGCTGCTTTGCATCTACATGGGAAGTTTTCTTTCATTATCCACCAGCTCCTGGCCCTTATTACAGCCATTGTTTAATTTGCACTCGGTTTTACAAACGACACTTGTACAGGCCTCGTGGGGCCGCCAATACAAGCGTGGCTCTCTCCTTCCCTCGTGTCAATTCTGTTGTGAACCTTTATAATTAGCCACTTAACAAACTGAGGAAAACGAATCTGTGGTTGTAAAGTGCTGGCTGATGTTAAGTCAACCATGTGACAGTCCAAACAGATAGTCCCGGCTGTCCAAAGGGTTAACAAAACCTCCATTATGGCAGGTTAATACATAGAAATGAGGTATGTGATCACCAGATAAAACTAGGCAAGTTAGAAACATTTTCTCCAGTTAGAATATGCATAATTGTTTCAAAATTAAGGATTTTCATTTAGGCGTCTTTCTCGAAGAGTTACCTAATTAGACAACACAGTCACAGTTACCATAGATTAAAGCCTACGTTTGACATTCCTGAATGTTTTATCTATAGGAATTTACAGGCAGAAAGACAGATCAGCACTGGCTTCTTGCAGAGAAGAATGTGTCCCAACGTCAGCTGATGTCACATTTCCCACATTCTTGTAAGGTACAAGGTGGCTCATTGTCTGACATTGCCTTGAATGAATGATAATATTTCTAATAAAAAGATACTCAGACACATATATGGTTTTATACAAAATATTTCTGACAAAAAATAAGTTTTCCTTGTATTTTCCCAAAGGATTTTCTTTTTTCTTCCTCTAGCCAAAGGAAAATATTATTTCATTTAAGTTTTTACTTCTGTGTTTGTCTCTTTTGTTTTACAAAAACATAGGGTTTTTTTAAGTTAAATTCTCTGACATTCTCTGACAAAAAAGCATTTTCTACATTTTTTTTTTAAATTGAATTATCTACTGATTCTAATTTCAATGTAGCAGATAGTTTTCAGGGAACTAATTTCTTTTGTGTACATATCCATACGCATATTCACATAATGCACATCTGTAGACACCTATCCAGATTTTCCCATGCTTATGATGGTTACTAGCTTAACTACAGGTATGAAGGTTCGTTTTGATGAAGTGCTTTTTATTTACTGCTAGAGCAGTAAATAAACACTCACAGGTGAGTGATTTAACTACTGAGCCCAATTAAAGATGACATCTTCTTTCTGTGTCGTAGGAAGACACCAGCAAGAGAGGTGGGGCGAGCCCTCCTCCCCTTACCCCAAACAGATGGTTGCTCATTGATTAGAGGTTCCCCTGAGAGGTGGGAGCCGTGGGTTTGAACCACTGCCAGTGAAGGGGGAGTTAAGCCCACATCTTATTTAAAGTGGATCTTCCACTGCTGAGAAGGAAAAGGGCCCCGTGAGGACATCTTGCACGAAAGACCTCTCTCGGCAGGGCAACGCACAGTCGTCTGGATGCGGAAAGGTTGCTGGTAGAGACTTCAGCTGGATGCCAGCTGTTTTGTGTGCAGAGCCCAGAGCTGGAAGCACGTAAACCATGCTCCTCTTCCAAGGATTCCAGATTAGCCGGCTAGGGCAATGTGCCCCTTAGTGAGCTGGCTGCAGGGAATGTCCTTCCGATGGCAGGTTGTTCTAAAGTATCAGTAGTTTTTAACAACAAAGATCCCATATCAGAGTAAAGTGGTGAGGAAAGCATTTCTCTTCTGAAGTTGATCTCTGGAAGCCAGAGAAGCAAATGTTCCTATTCATATTCTCTGTGTAGAAAAACAAGGAAGAGTCACTTTTTCTACCCAGAAATTAGTGATGCCGTTTAGTTTTGCAAGAAGATGGAGCATGTCTCCCATTGCGTAGGCAAAATCTAATATTTGGGGCTGTCTTTTGCCTGTGCGAAGTCTCTTTCAGCTGAATTGTTGTGGTGTGTTATTACAGCAGACACTTGATCCCTGAATATGTGCTGCATCAAATGAGACTGAGGGCTGTGTAAGTCGTCGGGAAGCCAGCACACAACAGGATACGTGACATTTTATCACTCTTCCCTCCTCTTAATGACTTCACCTGTGATGAAGCACTACAGCGGCGTCAGTAACATGCATGATACTCCTCCTTATTGTGCAGCAGCTGGGCAGCCTCTACAGAAAGGAGGCTGAAAAATGCTGTATATAAATGTGGTACAGTATATACCTTTCCTAACATGAAAGGAAGGTTGGCAAACAGAGGAATCACAGAGATGAAACAGGGAAGTGATGAGGTTGACTGTAGCAGAATAGACCCTTCAACCTGGGGACTGCACTTGTCCTCACTGGGCCTCATTGCTGGCTATGTGTAAGTGTGGTGGAAAGGCTCCATGTGCCCTACACGTGAAACTAAAGAGCTAATGTGAGCAAAAGGCTACTGATGGCGGAGGAGAAAGCTTGGTATGTGCAAGCTGAGACCAAGTGCAGGATTAGAGGATCTGAAGCTGGAGAGAGGAAAAGTCATACCTGGCTTGCATCGTCAGTAGTGGTAGGCATATCAATGCATGCTCAGGAGACAGGAGATACTTCCTTAACAAGATCCTGCCTTACAGAAATCTTCTTTTGGAACACACTTTTTATTGTAAGCATTTCCCATTTCCTTTATCTTCTGAGTCATAAACTTTACCGAGGCTAATGAGGGAGACAGCAGTATTATTTTCACTGAATGTGGTATGTACCTCTCTAGCTTGATATTATTCCACCTGACTATAGAGAATTAAATCAAAGAGGCTGCGAGGGAAAAACAAGCTAGAAACAAAACAATGACGGAGACGAGGCATCTCCAGAGATGTGCCAAGTGACAGGAAAGGATGTGAGAAGCCATTAACTGCGAGACATCCACCCGCCTGGCTCCAATCAGCCTAACAGGTGCATCTTCCCTGACCAAAGCCAGGCAGAAGAGCAAATTAAACCATACAGGAGATCCCTGGCAGGGGGAGTGTGCAGCGGGTGGTTAGGAGGCAGTGCAGGGGAATTGCCAAGGCAGCAGCTCTCTGTCCCACTCGAAGAAAGGGGTGACCGGTCTAAAAACGGTTAACAAAACTCACGAGTAAGAGTGAAAAATAGGTCTTCCGCTGTGTTATCTCCCTTTTCAGAACTCTGTGTACTTTGGGATGAATAAATAATGCGCTGTTTTGAAATAGTGGCCTTGCAGGTGCCTAATACAGTTGGGCTGGCTGCTTTTTTTTACAGGTGATAAACAGAGGACTACAGCCTAATGATCTACTCTAGGAACTGTGCAATTATATCTAGAGAGAAGTCATCAAACCTCTTGCTAGTAGGATGCTAGGGAGAGATGCTAGGATACTTGGGAGAGATGAAAGGGGTTTAAAGCGGAGCTTGCTGTAACACTGACAGCCATTATATTTGGACTATTAAAGGCTCCACATATGCTGGGTACAGTGGGGTCGTCTGTGCTTTTGTGGCAGTGGAAATTGCCAGGAGGCATGAGAATATCACACACAAAAAAAGCAGTTAAGGAGAACAAATGACGGCTCTGCATCCCACCTGCTCTGGATATAACTGAAGGATTCATCCCCGAGACTTGCAAAGATTCGAGATGATGGAAGATATTTTAATGAGAGTTCATTAGGGCTCTGAAGTTTCATTGATCCTATAAGCGCTTTTACTTCCAGATCACTGTTTAAATCCACTATGAACTGGTGATAACCACAAGTGACTGCTGACTTAGCACCATCTTTAGTGTGTACGACACATGGACGTCATAGGGGCCACTGTCACTTATATATTGGCAACCTCAGCAATAAAATGATTTAAGGAAGATAATACAAACCTGATGCAATACAAACATTTCTAAATACATTTTTGCTATACAAGAGTGAGGTATTTCAGAAAGGTGACGTGCTGAAGCTTCTTCTGCTACAAAATACATCATACTTCTCCTATGAACAGGGAGGTTTTCTCTCACTTTGATTCACAACCTGGCATTTCTCATAAACACTGAATTCCATTCTAAAAAAAAAATGTATATTTATCTGTGTATGTCTGTTTCGGTATGCATATGTGAATATATATATATATGCACATATATGTGTATATACATATATGTAAATATGCTTACTACCCACCCCGCACACACACACACATAGCTTAACTATATAGTTTTCCTTTCACCAGTGAGTTATATTGAGTTATAGCACCTCTAAGCATACATCATACTGGTAACTTAGAATTTACTCAGTGTTATTAATTCCCCCTGGCAAGTTGAGATTTTAAATAAAATGCCCTAGAATATATGATCATGAGGAATTGAATCAAATTAGATGTATTACTCCACGTAGGAGGCAGTATTGACCTATTCTAAAATGCATTATTGGACCAATTTCAAAACAGAAGAATCTAATCAATTGATTAGCAGCTGTTGGAATGTGTCTTACTTTAATAGGTAAATCTGTTTTGGATAGTTTTCAGTGTGCTCTTAAAAGAACTGATCTGCAACCTAATTTTATTTTGTGTCTTTCTCTCTTAATATATCTTCATTATGTTTGTATGTTAACGCTGAGCTGGAAAGGGGTAAAGCCTCTGGACTTGATTCTACTATCAGTGCTGCTGGTGCAAATGGTTTTGAAGAAAATGGAATTATTCGGGATTCACACCGACTAATCAAGAGACAAGCACTGTCCTTTGCGCTTCTTTTAGGAAGAAATTAGGATGTATTGGATAAAATTCCCTCGCAAAAGTATACTTCAGAAATAACTTCAAAAAGCCAAGCAAGAAGCAAGAGTAAACAGAAGCCTCTTCTCGCCGCTGGTCTGCGATTTGTGCTGTTTGTGGGATTACTCATCGAGAAGAAACTCTGGAAACCTTCACACCACAAAGTGACCAAAAAGATCAAATCAAAATCAGCAGCTGAGAAAATTTTTCCTCCTCGTTACCAGGAATAAAAGCATTTAGAATATTCTTTAGCAAAATGTAAGTTAAAAACAACAGCAAGACCGATACAAAACGTTGTCTATTAATCTCTATACCTTTGAGCTAATGGCCTTTTGTATGTACTTATAATGACCTATAATAAACTTATAATAATTTTATCAGCTCTATCTAATTTTTATCTGATAAAGAGCAAAGGTTACTGTGCTCACAAAGGTAAAAATAGAAGTAAGTTCTTTGGTTAAAGATTAAAAGATATCCATGCTAGTGCGGTATAAATAAAGGCAGAATATTTAAATACACTGGATTTTATTTCAGAGCTTTTCCATACAAATAAAAGCAGTGTGTGTGTGTGTGTGTCTACATATTCATTTTAAATATGCAATAAAAGGCATTTTTTTTCGCCAGGAATGAATTTTATTTGTCATTCGGTACAAAGCCTCTTTCACAGAAATTGTTGATTTTTCACAGAGCCTCCCATCCTTCCCATTCCTTTTGTATTATTTCAATCAGGAATGGGTATACATCTTTGTTAGCCTAATTTGGGGGCCTACAGAGCAGGAAGAAGGAAAGCACAAAGGAGCACGCTTGACATATTGGTCTATTTGCTACCTCTTTTAAGCTCAATGCATACTAATGAAAGTGATCCAAACTCTTCTCCTCCACTCCTCACTTAACAAGCATAATAATAAATGAATATTTAAACTAGCTGCAAATATATTAAGTGGAAACAAATAGGTTTCATTTGTAACAAGTGCACACAGGTTAATTAACAAGAAGGAGCTTTTGTGTTGAAACAAGGCTCCCTGATGCTGTACATGCAGGTGCCGTTAAGGGCCAATTGAGCTCTATAGGATAATTATGAAGTACCATTGTGCTCTACCGTTTGTTAACAAAGTGCTGCCTGCAATTTGCCTAAACCTATAAACCATCATCTGTGATCCTCAGCAGCAATTAAGTGACAAACATCTCCACATCGGAGACTTGGGAAAACAAAAGAGACATGATAGCGTTTAAGGAGCCAGATGGATATTTCAGAAAGTCAACTTTGACAGCCTCCCTTTCAATAACAAGGTATAAACCAGGAACCTGCTCGGTACCACGCTGAGGGGGAGAGGGGAGAAGTCACATCCGAATTATTAAGAGCAGGGAAGTGTTAATAGTCACAGGAAGGCTCATTTGAGCAGCTCACAGTGGCAAAACCTTGGACCACCGAACAAGAGAAAGACAAAACGGTGTCTCCCCCTGCCACAGCTCGACCGAGTGTGTTTTTATTTTTATTATTATTTTTTTTCTGTTCTTCCTTCTAATGCCTTATCTTCACAGAAGATGACTTTCTTCCTGTGAGTAAAAGTGTAAAAAAATCTTCTTTTTTTATCTTAAGAGGACAAATCAACAGAGAGAATTTTCTCCAGGGCATAAGTGATTAATTAGTCCTGCAAAAAATAGCTTATATGAGGAAAAAACATAGCTCAGCACAAAGACTCACTTTAAAACAAGAGATCTACTCCCACTGTAAAATAATTGATCTAGGAGTTTGGAGCGCATAAGCTTTAAAAGTCTCCTGTAAGCGCAGAAATAATTCCAGAAGCTATAAACTTTATAAAGGCTTCATTGAATTAGTTCAATTAATTGTCTGGTTGGGAGGCCTTCCAAAACTTGTGGACGCTCTTGTTTTCATAGATAAGGATCTTCTGGGCATTTTGTTGCCTGCATTAAGCGAAGTTGTCTCGCTGATCTGTGTAATTGGTAGAGCTAAAAGACTATTCGGTAGCATGGGGGAAAAAAAAAAAAACCAAAACAATTATAAATGCATGAGTTTCGCAAACTAGCACTGCCTAAACAACAGCATTTACAAATGTTTTCAGTAATCATCTTGAAGCTGCCGCCCAGTGTGTTTTAATGCACCACCAGGTCAACAGCTCTCTTGAAAGGGAAAACCAACCCAAGGCCAAACTGTCAGACAGGCCTAATTAAGTACTTCAGGAGGAAGAGGAGCACCCAGAGAACCGCAGCTGACTTGACCCTTCTCTTTGTACTTCCCGGCGTTCCTGTACACCTTCTTTGCCACTTTCCTCCGGATTTAAGTTTTTATGAATTATTTAAAAACTGCAAATTCACATCTACAATTAGTTTTCAAGGAAACAGATGTGAGAAAATAATCACAGCTTAAACAGCTTAAAAACTGCTCTGATCTTGACAGAATGCAAAAAGTCAAGTTTCTAGGCCAAGCGAATCCATCACTTGACAAACGTGTCATTAATCCCTGTTTGCTTTCCAGCCTTTCCCTTACTGAGTTCTTTCAAATGTCATAGATCACCTGGAAGTCTTAAAATCAAGATAGAACTTTTTTTTTTTTCTTTTTAATTTTCTATTTTGTCTGTCTGGAAAAAAACAGAAGTGAATTATTTCAGTTTTAAGGGGTGGGGGGGTAAAAAAGCACATCAAAGACGATCAGTACAGGCATGATTTACTCTGAAATAAATGGCTCCATGTTGGCTCATTTGTGATGGAAAACTGATGTTAGACTGAAGAATTTTACCCTGATGGGGATTTTATCTTTGTTTTCCCACTGTGTATTTGTTAACTAGAGTAAATACCAGACTAAATAAACCCAGAGTTCTGAGTTCTCTTGGTACCTCCACTGGACCAAATGACCCACGAACCAGCACATCCTTTCCCTCCTGAAAACTCTTTCGTTTTTCTTAGGACATTCCCTGCTTGATGCTTGGATATGCATTCTGCAGGTTTTCTTCAGGCAAACTGTTAAAGTTCTGCTCCTGCATAGCTCTCCATCCGGGCATCCCTTCCTACCCATATCAGCCCAATCAGGCTGATGTTTGAACTTTGGTTTAAGGCCATTTTGACATTGAAGCATATAGGTAGGAAAAAATCCAATCACAGAATTATAGAATCATGATGGTGGGAAAAGACCTTTAAGGCAGCACTGGTGGAGGTGGAAATTGGAGTCTCTGCTCCCACCACCACCACCCTGGGAACCATGAAACATCTGTGCAGACTTGGGGCAGCAGAAGTGAAATGCTTGAAACAACGTGAACAATGCACATTTCATGAATGTCCTTGAAGGAGACCATGCCTTCACTAATACTTTTAATATGCACTGCAGTATTATTTCCATAGAATAATATAAGTTCAAGGATGTATTAAATCAACACATCTGGTCTGCGTCTTCATTTCATTTCAACACTTCTGTGCTACAAGGATCAGGACTGACACTTTGTGTTCGTCCGATTATGTTTTTATTCATTGAGGCTTTTTGATTAGGTGATCCTAAAAAAATCATGACTCAAGATCCTTACGGATGCTGTTAACTACATGTTAACTATGGACACCGGAAGCATTTGTGGGAATGCAGGTAACTGGAACTAAAGCACTTCCCTGGGAAGTTCTGACTTCCTCTGTGCTTTTTCGTTTTAAAAGACTTTGGAAACTATTTCATGGCTTAAGCGAATTACAGGTGAATCTTCAAGCACTTGTGCTTTATATTAATGCAAGACTGAGCTCCAATAAATAAAATGTGAAATTCTGCACACCTATATGACCATCTATACAACCTTAGCAAACCTCCCCACCTCTCTTAGTTAAAAATATATTTAAAAAAAGGATATCACTTAGCTGTCATTCACATGCTGCAATCATCTTTGTTGTTAATCTATTTACAATTTAGTGCCTTCTCTACATTATTTGATTTTTTTCCCTATGAGAAATCTCAATTTGTGTGCAGATTTCACTTAAAGAATGGTAAAAGTCAGAATTATTCCTTCAGTAATGTATTTTCTGTAAGAACAGCTTCATCATTTGTGTTTATGTGACTTAGTATGAACAATTTTAAAAGTCTAACAAAAGCCACAAACGTGTTATTTAAACCTATTTTCAGTATTTAGTTTGCTGTTCTACTCAAATTATTTGTTATTTGCCGGTTATGCAAATTTTATTCTGTACTTACAGGATTTTTCCATTGAAGGAAATTTAAAAAATACTTATCATTATTATTTTATTCTCAACTGGCTAGACCTTTTAGAATGTTATATCCTGTTAATTTATAAACACATGGATTGTCACAGCCCATATAAAATAACTTTCAAACACTATGAAATAAAATACTGCTTACAACTAGAGGCTTTTAACCTAATTAGCATAACTAAGCATAAAAAATAAATGATCAGAGACTATAATGCGAAAAATAATTGAAAACAATGGCTATGTTTCAGTACTGTGCAAGTCAGACCAATGGCTTGTCTTACATTATTATGGTCCAAGGAAGAAGGATGGTAAATAAATGGGAAATAAGTACTGTAAAGATGTGTTTGGGGAACTTATATTGAGAGTATGCAATCCAAATTACCCAAGTGAATTTAAATATTTGAGTTTTATTTAGATCTGCTCCCTGTGTTGGCTGGAAGGAGAGTTAATAACAATCCGTTCATGCTGTCCTTGCCTGTAAGAGTAGGGGGCTAAAGACAGCAGGTCTAGAAAGCAATGTGGAAGTCAATTAGTGGTAACAGGTACAGGTACAGGGCTTCCCTGGGGTGTCCTACCATATCTCAGAGGGCAGCAATGAGAGCAGAAAATGAGATCGAGACTTGCAAGACCAAGGGAGGAACTTTTCATAACCCGATCCGTTTACAAAACGACTTACAAAAAGGCCTTGGAATAGGTAGAATTTGAGGAGTCTGGCAGCATGAAAGAAGCCAAGAGAAAGGAAGATTGATGGGCTTCCATTTTCAGTCTCACATGGCTCCAGTTTGAAAGAACGTATGAAGAATCTGTCCTGAAATTACTCAACTCAGACTGGAAGAAGGGATATTTTTCTCTAAGAAATTCTACAAAAGATTCACCTCTAGATTTTCTGTTCTACCATCTCCGGAAGCTATTTATCAAGGGATAATTCAAACTCGTGAGATTTTTGGAAAAATATACCTAGGAAAATAACAAAAAAGTTTTAATTTCTCAGAAAAAAAATATAGCATTCATTCTTGCCTGACATCTTTAACAAATAATATTTATTAGTTAGCCTACAGAAAAAATATGCAGGTGAAGTAGTATTTATCCAACTTGAAATTCAACGACGACAGTATATTTAACATTTTCCCCGGATTAGAACACCAGGATCACCATGTTTTGAAGAATCATAATAAACCCTTCCAGCTGCTTTAGCTGGAAAAAGTGGACAGATGTTATGTCAACTCTGAGTTGAGTAAAGGTCCAAACGAAAACCCGATTTTCATGGAAACCGGCAGCGCGGTAGAAGCATTTGAAGTACTTCAAAGTATTCAACTCCCGCAGCACTCCCAAGAAATATAGATGGCTGATGTTATATGTGTTTTTTTCATGCCCTTATTTGGAGTATTTCATTTCAAGCAGTCACTAAGGAACATTTATGAGCCGACCCCAAAAGGACGCAAAAAGCGCCTAGCACTTGTGGCAAGTCTCTTCTTTCCCGCAAGGCGAGAACGGGGTGAGCTCTTGAGGACTCCATCGATCCACAGAGCTGTCATCTGTGTGACCACCAGAAGGTGGCATAAGCTCTACATTGATTGAGGCCTGTCAGCCCGGCTGCTAATAAGAGAAAGCAGTTTTACTCGCGAGGGAGGATGCTACGGGTGTGCTCAGCTTGCAGACGCTCGGGCTCGCCGTGTGCGGCCGTTCAAGTTCTGCCTTTCCCCGCGTCCCCTTTGCTACACGGCCACTAAAGTCGCCTGTTAGCTTTACACCATTTTAACCATGCCGTAGCTCGGGCTTGCATTACTGATGCTGGAATGCGTTGCGGGGGGATTTTAGACTTCGATACTTCTCCTTGGATCAGCGGGCATTTTTTGCTTTGTTTTTAACTCCCAGGTGAATATAATAAAAAATGTCTTTCAGTAGGAATCGATTCTCGCTATTGTTATGGTCATTATGGGCCTGACCCTGGACTACCGATACCAGTAGGAATTTTGCATAACCATCCTCTAAGTGGATAGTTGTAGCCTGCCACTTTCTATACCTTACAGCCAGGGATACTTTGTGAAGAGGAACTTGATTTTCTTCTTTTATTAGGAGCTGCCACCGTGTCTGTTGTGTATTATGCTATTCTGTCAAACTGCGAGGTCTCGCTTTGGGGTAACAAGGCTGTTATCTTTCTCAGATCTCAGTTATTCCCAGAGAATTTCAGGACTGATTGGTAAAACTTGCTGTCAGTGGCATTCACCTGTTTCTCTGACCTCCTCTCACATCCTTCATTCCTCGCGCTGATTAAAATGTAAGAGTGCATCTGTAGCTCTTTCTTCATCTATCTTCAGAAATTTTGCATGAAGAGTGCTATTTAAAAATAGATTGAGTTGACTGCTCAGTGGCCTAGTCTGTTCCCTATAAAATTACAGATCTTTTCATACACTGGTAAATCACCTTCAAGTGAAATATTAGATTACCTCTATATAAAAGAAACTTTGTGCAGAAAATGGGTACTTTATTCTACCTGCGATTTTGATTTCTGATATCCCACTGCTGCATTTGAGGAGCATGCATGCTTTACTGCAGCACTTCCGAAAGAATTGAGAATGCAGCGTGTTGCAGAGGAAATCTACAGCAAGGGGAATCTGGATCATTCCTGCAGCCTTCTGTTTTGTTTTGTTTTAACTCTTTTAATCCACTGCATGAACTAGAGAGCTCTCTCTTTCAGTCTTTCTGAGAAATCATCAGAAACTATTTTGTCCCAAGCTCAGCAGGAGCAGCTTCCTTGCCTTTCTTCAGCTCTCGTGTTTTCTGTCCTAGGTGTTGGTATAGCCCAGACCAACCCCAGAAGAGGCAGAGATGCAGCAGATGACATGAGAATCTTTCCGTCAGAAGCAAACCCCACTCTGTCCACAGAATCAGGGGTGTCCCCATCTCCCTTCATTCTGGATAGGCAGCAGTGACCTTCTCAAGGACCTCGGGGGCCCGGCTGGGGCTCCACTTGAGCAGATCCCCCTCTGGGCTGCTAAGCTGTCGGGTCACACACATTAACCTGCTCTCCCCACTTGTCCCACTCACCTGCCCCATCCCTGGTTCCACATAACCCCTTTGCCCAGCACCTTTGACAGCAAAGGGAAAAAGTCAAAGAAAGGAAAACAAGTGGCTATGCAGATTATTTCCTTTAGATCTAAAATCAGGTTCAAGCAGTCACAACCAGATAGAGATACTGACCTATAGTACCAAAAATGCATATTATCCCAGATATTGAATCTATTAGAGATCAAAAATACATGTTGAAAAGTGATTTTAAGTATCCAAAAATCAACCTGAGCTTCTCATGTTAAAATAATAATGACTGTCATACACACCTTAAAGAAAAAAGATACAAGAGCCCCCACGCAAGGGAACCTAAGCAAGCTAGGCACTTTCAGACTCAGTAACTCAATATGATCAAATCTTCAGTTAATACTTTGCGAATGTTTTCCATCTATAGATCCTCAAGTGGGACTGATGTAAAAGTATGAGGCATTTATAGACACAAAGGGGGAATAGGTTGGATGTTCATTGGTGCTTTATGTTCAGCTCTCCTAACTTGACTAGAACAAGGTTCCATTTTTTTCTTTTAATCCCTACAATAATTCCATGTGGAAAAAACACTCTTGCATTTTGTAAATAAAACTGGAGCTTTTGAATGTTGAGGAAAAACAACTGGACGTTGGTGTTATACACATAGAGAGAAAGGGAAAAAAAGAACAAAAAGATCAGGAAAAAGATCAGATCGTCTAAAAGAGACAGAAAGGAATTGAGCTAAGGTTTTTATTTTTGTTGTTGTTCTTTGTTTTCATCTATATCCTCTGGAAAATTCAAGTTCCTTCCCTCCTGTTTACTTCGGTATAAAATCCCAAATGCTGCTTAGAAACTTTCTCATTTAAATTATTGGAATAAACTTCCTGTTAAATGATGGAATTTCAATTTAAAAGATCTGCCTGTTGCGCTGAATAAATTTATTGCAGAAGCATCTCCAAATTCATCACAATCCCTGTTTAATCATGTTAAATAACACAACCTAATATGTTTAAAAACAGTGATAAAAATGATGATTGTACATATGTTGTTGTCAGATGATTTGCTTTTAGAAAGCCAGAGTTAATGCTCCCCACCAGTGATCATAATCTTGGGCTTTGCTGAGCCCGCGAAGCAGCGACCCTCATGCAAGAGATGAAGCCTTGCACTTCTGGGGTGTCCGAGCGCCAGCCTTCAGCAGTGACATGCCTTCACTTCCTAAACCACCTTTTAGAAGACTAAAACCAAACCCAAGGACCGCATCCTGATCATCATCATTAACTGATTGCCACTGCTGGGGCGCAGGAGGCAGTTAGTGCCTCAAGTAACTCAGGTCCAAACCATCCAGAAATGGACTTGGTGCGTGGCTGAGCAGGAGGATCTGCAGCACAAACGGGTGTTTCCGAGCAGTTTTCAAGGTTGCCCCACATCGAGCGCATTGCAGTAGTCAAATCAAGAGGTACCAAAAGCTCAGCTCCTCTGGGACTGCTCATCAAGACAGGAAAGTTCCTATTATCTGGCTGCCTGGGGCAACCAAAGCCCCACTTAATTACTGCCCTTCAGACAAGGTGGAGACCTGCATTTAAAACTGTGTGTGCACCAAGCGAGCAGCACATCAAGCTGAAATGGAAAACTGGCTCTCTGCCTCACAGTTTCCAAGTACGTGTCCTTGAACGAGAGAAAAGCAGCGGGAGAGGCTGCCATCCTGCCTGTCATTTCCCTAACTTTGCTCCATGCAGAGAGCCGCTGCGGCTCTGCTCCAGACAGCGGGAATGTGGCCGGCTCCCTCAAAGCAAAGCCCTGCTTATCGTGCTCCCTAAAAATCAAACCTCGTAGTGCTTCAGAATAAGGTTCATTACTTCTTTTTACTCCTTAGCATAGTGATGTATTAACTGTACTCCCGTGACTGGATCTCGTGGGAAAATATTCCAGGCTGACACAAGGGAATCTGCTCTCAGCTTAGGTAACAAATCTGTGTTTTGCTGCCACAGAATAACGTTAATCAGCAATGCCATCTTCTCAGCACAACGATAGTGTTCATTTGCAAGGGGACTCAACTTCCATGTGTCTTACACACATACATAGACATATTTTTTAACTAACAGTAAAATGCCAGTTATCAGAACGTTGTTACACCCCAAATGGAAAGCTCTTCTTTCTGCACTCTGCTATAACACATTGGCTGTATACTACAACTTCCAGTATTGCTGCTCATTCACAGATTTATGGGGTAGGTGATGGGAAAGAAAATTCAGCCTGAATCTGAGATCCCTGACGTGGTATTTTCCTTCCCCACCTCTGCTCCTGTGTTGCAGAGAGGGGAAGGCATGTACGGATAGAGCCGTGCAATTTAACTAAGGTCTAGAGTGAAGAAGAGGCTCTCACACACGCAGGGAATTCTTGTCTGCCAGCTCCCTCCTCAATTCCTTCATTTCTTTACAAAAACACATATAGATACAGACAAAAACCGATATTTGGATGCAGGGGGACTGAGTCTCGGGTTGGTGCTTTGCAAGCGCTTCTGCTCCCTTCTCAACCCCCCGCTAAAACAGATGTGGTCTCCCAACAGCTGCTCTGGCTCTGCCTCGTGCAGGGGTGTCTCCAATTAGCTGCTGTGGTCAGACACAAACCCTCCTCATCCTCAAAGCTGCTGCTACCAGACTTAACTTCTCGCCCTGGGCACACGAGGCTACATGTAATGATGGCAATTGGTAATGTTGAATCTTAAAGCTTGAACAACACCGTTATGAACCCAATGGGAAAGCAAACAGTTAAAGGGAAAGCTGTATTCTACCACCCAGGTAGAATATAGCTGCGTTGTCCACTTCCTCTCTGTTAATTCAGAGAGTATCTTAAATTATTAAAGTTAATCTCTCTTTTTTCCTTATGAAACAATGACTTCTGTGTAATATTGCTGACTTTCACATTCACTTTTTTTGACTGGTAGCAGTAGGTTTTAGGAGGAAAGGCTTTGACTGAGACAAAATACAAGAAGAACCTCAGCAGACAAAAGCCTTTTTGCTGGGGATGAGAAGTATTAAAGGACAGACCTGTAAAATAAATCTGTAAAGAGAAATTAAGATGTAAAATTCCTTCTAAAAAGTCAGAAAATGTTATTATTATGTGTCTGATCCAGACCTTCCTGCAGTTCTGAGCAGTGATGGTGTGGAAGTGATATTTCAAAGTATTATAAAGAGGACTTTGAATTTTACAATGCTTCCAGCAACCAAGCCTTGCTTTTCCTGGGCAATGAAAACACAAACATTTCTTCCTCCTAAATAATTAGTGACATTTGAAAGTGAAGTCAAGTTGTCAAAACTGCTCTATTCTTTGAGAACGGTATGGGAAGACATTTATTTATCTCCCAGCTACACAGTTGGTTTTCTGTGCGATTTGAGATGGCAGTGATATTGCTTTACTTATCCCCTACAAACTAGCATTAATTATTCCTCACTCTCCTGATTTAACACTGCTTCTCCACGTGTACCACAAAAAGGACAAGCACAGCGGGATTTTACTCTGTCTCAGGTCTACCTCTGTAACACGCTCGTCTCCGTACCGCACGCGCCCGCTTCTTGGTTTAAATGCTCCTTTGCTGTCAGGAGAAGCAGGAGTAGAAGTCTAAGCTGGTTAATGTTTCCAGCTCCGTAGGTCCGCAGCTGAAGTACGGCCTGTGGTGCCCATCCGGCAAACTGCTGGGGCAGCGGGGCAGCACTGGGCACAGGGACACAACATAAGCAAGATCCCCCTCGTGCTTACCCTGAACGGTGCCTCCCACGCTACGCTGCAGCACACCTCTTAGAAGCACACAGCGCAGAAGATGTTAGAAATGTCCAGGGATTTCATGTTGCACTGAAGAGAGGCTGTTATAAATCCCTGCGTCCTTATCTTTCATACTTGAAGAAGGATCTAATACCATCCATTTCTGATACTGAGGTACACACTGAAGAAGAGGGGGGAGAGATTTGGAAAGACATTTACAATTACTACAGGTCATTGCTCTCATAGGTAATAATTTGTTGTGCTTTTTCTCTGGAAAGTATTTATTGCAACCTGATATTACAGGAAAAGACCAAAAGAAAAGAAATCATAGAATCATAGAAATGCTGAGTAGCTCTGCAAAATATTTTCCAGGTATTATTTTACTGAAAGTACGTGATTTACTGAGGTTATTTTAACTAAGAGCATGTGTGTGTCTGCTCGTAAGGCGTCATTTTCTTTCCTTCCAGCTACACCTTTCACTGCTTCTGCTTTCAAGACTATCTCTCACTGGATGTGGACTTGTACTATCCAGACACCAAGGGACCGCTCTGCAGCCAGACAGGACCCTATCGCTTCCACAGAAGGGCTGCCCCTTCATCCATCTCATCCTAACACAGACACAGTAGACTGGGTGAACTGTGGGAGCACCTATTTCTATCTGTTCCTGTGCTCTAAAGTAGACATTCACTATAAACTTACACATAGTAAAGTAATCTCCCTTTATGAATGTGGATATATATATATCTATTTTAGCCAAAAGTCAATGTAGGTCAAAGTCATTTTAGATATTTCTTTTTGGTGTGTTCTAGACAAAAGCAGAGTTGTTTGTAGTCTTTTGTCTCAGCTCTTTGCCATGCTCTTGTTGTAAAAAAAAAGTTAGTATCGCAACAAATCTCAGAAATTAGTTATAACTACAGGATAGCCAAAGAATGTATAATAGTCTGACAAAAGACAGATGATTTATTGTATTTCTGTGAGTTATTGATAACCTCCAGCTCATTAATAATGGGTGGGAGAAATGATGTATTCTGAGAATGACTCTAATTTCTGTTTATGCAACAGCATTTGATGATGAATGTGTTGCAAGGAGAAGCGCCGGAGCATCCAGAACCATTCAAGTTTTCATGAAGGACTTTGCGGTCACCAGGAGGGAACAATACCATCCCACATATATTTTGAAATTAATTTCTTCAAAACTTTTCTCTGTGAAATGAGTATCAGCTTTCAGAACAACCGATAAGAAAGAAAATTCATCGCTCATGGAAGTGCCTTCTACCAGAAGGTCTGGTTTGCTGAGGGACAAAAAACAAACAAACCAACCCTAAGAGTGAACTATGCTTCACCAAAGCAAAAATCATGTTGATCTCTATCATTTTGTCTTTCAAACTAAGTATTTCCATAGGACTTGAGAGTTTCATCTTCCAAAATTAAATTTTCCTGAGTGTCTAATTTGCTAAACAATTGTGAAAATTTCAGCTTTTCATGTAAATTGGGGAGGGAAAAGAAGGAAACAAAAATATAAGAACTTTTTATAGGATAAAAGTTTCATAGTTTCAACCATTGCTACTGACTGACAAGGCTCCTTGGTAGGAATTAGAAAAGGAGTTTTCAGAGGAAAAAAAATTACCTAATGAGGGAAAGAACTAGAAACAGTGAAATTTATTTTGAATGTAAACATGAATTGTTGAAAACTAACATAGAAAATAACATAGATAAAATGATCTATCCTTATTGCTTCCTAGGATCTTATTTCAGCATTCCTCTTGGAGCATTTTGAATAAGTACATGCACAGATCCTTAACTGCATCAAGAGTCTGCTTTTCAAACCATTGCCTCGTGTTTTTTGGTTAGCATGAACACAATATCATGCAATTTTTATTGCGGAAGCATTTAAAGAAAGGAAACAACCAAGACAAGCATCTTATATTAATAGGAATAAAGCAATTTTAAGAGAGACGTGGAGGGATGTGAAAACAGTCCCACAGGACAAGTTGCCTTTAGAAATGAAAATCTGAGCACTATATAGAAATGTACATAATAGTACAGCCTGTGAGGAGAGAAATGTTATGTCTGGCGCTGGGACTGAACAGGGATGCAGGCGATGCTCATACCCCTGTGTGTATTGCCGTTGTCCACAGATCACAAAATACTTGAGAAACGTGACTGACCTGAGGTCAGAACACTTCTCTCACTGCAGATAGCGGGGTCTGAAATCATCTGCTTCTGTGCTGAGCTGCAACAGCTGAAATCCTTCAGGTGCACGTGCTGCAAGCGAGGCAAGTAAGGCTTGCAGATGTGCACAACTAAAGGGCTTTATAAAGTGCTGAATATCTCGACTTGGGCTTAGGTACCACGTTCATATCCAACCACTGAGTGTTTCCCATAACACTTTCCCCTCCCTTTTGCAAGCAGACCTCTGGACCGTGTCCCCTCCCCCCCAATTGATATTTATTTGGCAAAAACTGATATTTTTCAGGAGATTTTGTAGAAGTAATATCAAGTTCTATTCACAGAGCTTTAAAGGTCTATAAAAGAGGGATGGTGAGAAAAAAATCACAGGAAGAAAGATTTAGCTAACAAATGAGTTAAAAATATAGAAAGAGCTTAATTTCTCCCTTAAACCTACCTAGAAAAGGAAATTCTCTCCGATTTAAATTTTGAGAACCGGTG
This sequence comes from Eudromia elegans, assembly GCA_003342815.1. NCBI lineage: Eukaryota > Metazoa > Chordata > Aves > Tinamiformes > Tinamidae > Eudromia > Eudromia elegans. Next base: position 224,514 of record PTEX01000152.1, on the reverse strand, counting down.
CATCCCATGCTTATTTTACCCAAACAATTTAATGCAGAACTAAAAATAAATGACAAGTGGAAAGCACAGGGCCCAGCAATCACAGTGGTTATAAATCACTGCGGGGTTGTAATGATTTTCTCCTGTTGTGGCTTGCAGCGAGGCACAGGGTTTAGGGGAAGTGCTACTCCCCTTAGCTAACGGAGATTCTCCTTCAGCTCGAGCGGTAGCGCTGTTGCTTTGGGAGAGGAAGGCTGCGATCTCGCCTAAAGGGATGGAAGTGTTGCAATTCCGGTCCCAAACGAGAGGGATTCTTCACGGTGGTGCCCAATTAGCGGTGCGACCCCCGTTGTTCGGTCCAGCGCGACGTCGGGTGCACCTGCGGAAGGGCGCCCGCGCCAAGCGGCCCCCAAGTGCCGCTGTGCTTGGTCTGCGCAGGGTAGGGAGCAGTGTGTGAGGGGGGCTCGCAAACGTCTGTGTGAATGAGAGCTGCACACGTCCCACAGCCGCACGCCAGAGCTGCTCACATTCGCTTCGCAGGGAAATCGGAGGCAGGGAAAGCTTTGTATGGCTGCTCGGGGGCAGCAGGACCCGAGCATGTGAAAGTTGCATTGACAGGGGGATACTCCCTTCCTATCCCAAGTGATGATGATGTGACCTGCTGACAGAAACAACACCAAAACAGACTGGTCCCACCTTGAGGACTTCAAATGATTAAACGTGGAAAAGGAATAGCCTCACTAGATACCCTATCCTTTTTTTATTTTTTTTAATCCTGGATTTCTCATGGACATTGTGGAAAAAAATGTAAAGTTTGGAAAGGGTTTGAATGAGTTTTACAGCTTTTACAAGGTGAAACGTTGTAGTAAGTTTATGTGTTTCTTTTTTTTTTTTTTTTTTGTGGTACCTACAATTTATTTATTTAGAAAAAAATAATTACAAAGACGTCTGTCTAAGGCTCTGAACTCCCTCACATATCATTAATAATACAGTATAATCCCAGCAGAATGAAAATAATCATACCAACAGGAACTCAGCCAAGCAGCATCCTACCGAGACTCCTTTCCACCCTTTCATCATTGTGGGAAACGTACTTCCAGCCCTGTTAAAGACTGCCATTAAACAGGTGTCAGTTGGAGATAACCGTATCGGGCTATAATCTGAGCCAAAACAGGGGCTGAAGCAGAAAAGAAGCTTCTGAGTCTCAGAATTCACTGAGTAGCAGTGAACCTCTGGCACGCCAGCACTTTTCCAGGGGGAAGCCCTATCCAGCAAACCTGCTGCTACGTTTCCTCTCCGAAACGGCCCAAGCTTCAGCCATCACGCGGCTGTAAGGCAACACAGCGCAAACCAAATGGCAACACGGAGAGCTTGAAGCACCTAACGCATGGATAATAAACACAAGAACATCCGTCCAATGGAAAAGCTCTGCTGGCTTAGCTAGACCCAGCTGCAGGAAGTAGCAAGATACTGATACATGCCAGCTGACAACCAAAAAAAAAGTAGAGGATTAAACTCCCACTTAAATTTGGATCTTGAATGGAAGGAGGGCTCAGCATCTCTCTTAACGATTCTCATTGTGTTCCTTCTCCTTCTCCAAACGTCTCCATCATTATCTGCATCTTGTCTAGTTTGGAAAGATTTTATTGCCAGCGTATGTTTTTCCAAGCCTCCGTTCTAGATCTTGGTTCACATCATCCAAGTTAGACAGAAAGCAACCAAATAGCTCATTTTTATAAAAATGAAATTAGGGGATATATTCAAATGGCAATATTCAAGTGACTTGTGAAATAAACCCTACCTTAAAATGAAGTAAATTCAGAATGACTTGTAAGGAAGATTCATGTGGTCTATTTACATTAATAATACTAGGAGCTGAACAGATCTGCATTGGAGTTCGAGCATACACCACGTTCATTAAACTGTGACCATGATATTTTAGGAATTGCAGGTTGGATATTAGGCCTCTTTCAGCTCTAATTTGTGGTCCATCAGAAATAATTCCAGGCTGGAAGTTGGAAGTTCTAAGGTGCTGTCTCTGTTCCGGCACCTTGATAGGCCTGGACCAACAGTAATAAAAGTAGTTTTGCCCTTGCCATTATTGGGACCAGTATTTTACTTTTACAGCCTAAGTTGCAGGTACCTCTCTCAGAAATCAAATATGTTCCTTTTTTTTAACCAAAAAGGGAGCAAAAACTCTTGACAGCTCCATAGAGCTTTGTTGTTCCCGCAGTGAAACACAAGGACTAGAGTTGGTGTTTGTTCAAAGCAGATTAGGATAACTATTTTTAACAGAACGTTTTTTTAACAACTTACTAAGGAACACGTAAAATTAGAGGACAAGGGAAGACTTTGTTGCCATGCTGGAAGATATTTCAATCAAAGATTGGCTTTGGATTTCCTGGAAGAAATGCAGTAGCCTGGGCCATGAGAGAATCCAAAGTAGGCAGTTTTAATGATTTTAATGATTTCTTGTGATCTTGGAATCCATGAAGAAATGATCCATTATCCAATCCTCTAATATCTAATTTATGATCTAATCTAAAAATCCTTGATTTTAACACAATGTTCTTACACAGATGCAAACTACACCTGCACATTAATTCTCGGAGAATAATCAATAGTATTTCAAACTCTCCAAAACACGAAATACCGCAGTGGAGAACTGCTCGTCTCCATTTCTGCCTCCGTAAGACCAGCAATGTCTACAGCTCACCCTCTGATGGACAGCTAGGATCAATGGTTTCACTAGTGCTTTGGCTTGCTCACCAGTTCCCATACAAAACAACAAACGGATGTATATAATCAGTTGCACAGAATTCAGCACGTTAGTTTTGAGGAAAAGCAACTTCTTTTTTTTTTTTTTTTTTTGCTCTTAATTTCTGGACATCTTTTGACGAGCCACCCAGTACTGACTCAGCGGTGCTGGACCTTCACTTGGGGCCCAGAACTCTGCAGCTGCTCTAGCTCTGCGTTTGCCTAGAGCAATGTGCCAGCTGTCTCTGACTGTATTACACCACCGTAATGTGAACAACTGGAAGCAATAATGTGTCTCCCCATTTGCCTAACAATACCAACATGAACAATAATTCAGAAGACTGAAGATTTGTGCTGTAATTTAATAAACCCCATGCACATTTCTACAATTGAGTATCACATCTGTGCAATGGATCCTAGAAGTGTAATATTCTTTTATAAGGGACCATTAACCAATCTTAAGTTTATAGGTTTCCTTAAATCTTTTTCATCAGCTGTTAAACTACAGTAAAGAGAAAATTGCCTCTTATGAGACAAGGGATAGTAAAATACAAAGACTGTGATTAAACGTCAATCAATTAAGGATTATAATATAATAAAAATGCTGACTGATGATTAAAATGAGTACTTTCTGGCAGAATTTTATAAGCAATATTAAGAATTGTTTTAAAAAGTCAATAGAATAAACTCCACTTAGGTCTTATTATATATCAGGGACACTGTCTTAGATAGGTCTACTTAGGACAGAGGAGGAAAAGGAATTGTTATTCTGACAAAAATACCTAAGAAGCAGTCTGTTGTTGATCTCCACACTAAATAGGATACATTTCTTTCTGTCATTTATTTTATTATACCCCTGACTCCTCCATTTTAAATCCATTTCTGAATGAAGTAAATAATGCTATATATTTTAGTTTCAGCTGTCATTTGGCAAGCTCCTGCAACTGGGCTATATTTAATGAAAGCAGATAAGAGATCATGCAGTAAACAGTATAAATAAGCAACACACAAACTATTTCATGTAATAGACCTAAGAGAGCAGCTGCTGGGGGGCAGGCGGAATGGAGCACAATGTGAGATATCTGTCTCTTTTCTGAAGATGCTTTAGTAAACTTCCATGGGAAAAACAATATACGGAATTTAGGATTAAACTAAATGAAATTTTGTATGGCTACATAGAAGAACTTTCATAGAAAATGATAAGTTTTTAATAGTTCATATGAAACATCTAGCAAAATGTTATAGCAAGAATATAGTTTTCTATTAAACTCTACAGTCTGGTCCAAAAGAGTAATAGAAATGTTTTCATTTTCCTTTCCATAAGGGAGACTCCATATAACGCACATCTTGACTAATACTCACTTTCCCTGCTCCTGTTCCCACACTAATGAGTGCCTGTGGATAAAAACCACATTACCACATAGATTCCTCTGTTACTGTTTTTTTGTTCTTTTCTCCTGCAGATTCACTGCCCTTCAAAGCAGGAGTTATGTATTTCTCCATCCTCTTTGGATTATGCATTTGCCAATTATCATTTCTTATCTGTAAAACTGTGATTTCCATCCCTGCCTGTGTCATGCTAGGATATTTACAGAACATTAGTGATATGCAACACTTTACTTCCTCCTAACCTTCTTCCATTTGGGTGCTTTTTCCCAGTACCTCTCTCCTCAGCAACCATGCAAATTCTTCTTCCCTGCTTTCTTCATTAACCTGTATATCATTCTTAAAGCCATGCTTCAGCTTCTTCTTTCTCCATCCTTTCTAACCAAACATCATAAATAGACTTACATATTGCAAACTCTGCAATAAAAAAAATTGGTGCTATATCTCTTCACTGTAGATCCCTTTTTTACGTTTGGAAGTATTTCTGGAAAGGTGAAGGAGCTGGTTTAACTTAGTCATTTACTTTACGGCCATGTGGCTGCAGGGTGAGGCTGACAGAGTTGTGGACCCATAGGTGACATTACTATATGTTCTCAGAATAAACTCATCTACACTATAAAGCCACTGGAGAAAAATGGGTATTTGAGTGGTGTAAATTAACTCACTCTAAAGTAAATGTTTAAAGCAGACATCATTCTGTACAGCTAGAGGTAGATGAAATGAATCCCGAAGACAGGGAGAGGAGAAGGACCTACAGCTGACGGTGGATGATGGCAAACAGAAAGTTTTCCTTTCTTAATTGCAAATCATTTCCTCAGTTGAGACTTCATGATACAGACATCATGGGAATTTAGGTTTGTATTTATGGTCATGTGATGATACGAATGTGTTCATGATGTGCCATGATGTCACATGGTCAAGAATTTTAGTTTTTAATGAAAGCTACTACATGGACAGTGACCAGATCAGCTGCTACCCACTGTACTTTTCAGCTTTGGAGAAAGTTTTCTTCTACAGAATCATGTCTGCTAGAGTCTCCGGAGCTGACACTATTGATTTGAATGGGAGTCCTGCTACTAGAAGTATTGCAGAATCAGGTCGTTGTATGTATAATTTATAAAGACCACCACACTTGGTCAAGAAGTTATAGACAACTAGTTTAGAAAGACAATTCGTAACGTGAAAAAGGCATTCACATCAATATAAGACTTTACTCCTGCATATCCCAAATATTTTATAGTGATTGCGGCAGGGTAAAAGCTGCTCTGACTGTACCATGGATAGAAAGATTTTCTAACTAATTGACCTCTTCTACTATATGTGTCTCCCAGTTTTGGCATTCCATGAGAATAGGGCATAACCTGAAAATTACCTTCATCTCATGATACTTCTTGGCAGACATACCAGATAGATATTAGATATTATCAATTCATTGAAGAATAATAGTAATAATGAAGATATAATGAAGGAAAGCACTTCAGGCCACCAGAGGATGTATGTCACGCTCACATCTATAGGCAGAAGTAAAAATTACCTGAATCACTTTCCTAAAGTAACAGTAGACCTATTCTCCTATTTCCTTTGCAGATAAAAATTACCTTAATGTAAACTTCAGTTGTGCAAAAGCAACTAAAGTAGTGAATTAAAATACATCTGTTTTAATATGTGAGCTTATATTGTTTCTTATTACCTTCAGCAGTCAGTCTGCACTGACAAAGCATTTTAACAAAGTCAATAATGGAACATATGTCAGGTGTGCAGTAATGGTCATTTTGCTTGTGGTGGTTGAAAATAGGGGAGGGAAGGTATTAGAAAATCCGCCTTAAAGAAAAACAACAAACAAAAATTTCTCTTTATTTTTCAGTCTATCTATTCACAAATAAATTGAATTAATAGGAGAATTTTAAGTAAAAGTAATTTTTTTTTAGTGAAAGTAGTCATTTAAGAAGGCTGTTAATGTTTGTGCTATTGTGCTACTCTACTGAATACTGCAAAAGTCTATCATAATATTGTGCCTCTGACATATCAATCATAATATATTTCCCTTAACATAATTTCTCAATAAAAACATTCCTTACTTTTTAAATTTGTTTATTTTAATATTCATGCACTGGATGGAGTTTAAAGCTATGGTTAATCAAAAATCAGAAAAAGTTCCTTGAGAGAATGGATTACAGACTGAATCATTCTCCTCAACCTCGCTGGGAGGTCATTTTTGCTGATGTAAGACGTGTTTTATCCAGCTATAGCAGTCTTTTTCCTCTAAAGATTGATGACTGAAAACGCAGCACAAGTAGTTATCCATCACGTATGCCTATGGATGACCAGGGTCTTGCCTGTGATCCATTCTTACACCAATTAAGTTTGGATCTCTGCCAGCTACAGAGCCTTGTTATGCCACTCAGAGAGAATCGAGGAACTTGAATGATTTCTTGATTATTATAGATTATTGTACACCTTCCAGCCTACTCATGCTGAACGCTGGGCTTGAATGAGAAGGCTCCAAAACTAAAAGTAAATGAGAGACTGGAAAGTCTGCTGTTTATAGCACTGCACTACTTTACCATCAGCCAACCAGCGCCGTTGTGATTGGAAACTGAGTCTGAGGAGCTGGTTGAAGAAAACTGCCTTTACAGAAGCAAATGGTGACCACTGTCTTTTCCTGAGACATTTCTCTGGCAAAATCCTCTCTTCTGCATCCAGATCACCATTGTTTGGATGCCCATAACTCAACGTTCAAATATCCTTAAGTCTGTAACCAGGTTGCGGGCAGTAATAGAATAGATTTCAGATGCACATATAGGATTTATCTTTGGTGGCTTCTGGTTCCTATTTCCTATGAACTGCTATTTGCAAGGACTTATCATCAAATGTGTTCAAAATTGTAGTTTAACTCAAGAAAAAATAGACTAATTTTAATGTGATCCAAATTTAGAAGTAGAATACATTAATTATTTTAAATTATTCTTCCTTATAGCACCCTATACTCTTTAGAATAATTTGTATCAGTTTATTTGTGAGCATATGAGGATATTAGCTGGTGTGGGCTATCTGCATGCCAAAATGTGAGGAGGAAGTTTGGCTAAATAGGTGTAGCAAATTGCACTTTCACATTTCAATCTTCCTTTGTTGTATTTCCCTCCTCTGAGGAGCTGAGGAGAGATGTATTAACTTAGTCTCATGTACGTACAGCTACCAGACTGCAGCAAGCTACACATTCATGAGCAAGAGTAACATTTTTTCTAGGATGAGTATCAGAAATTTTGTATAGAAGAAATCGCTACATTGCTCTAGACTGATAAACCATTAAGATGCATTTCAGTGGATCTTGAGAGAAAAATATCTAATTTCTTTAAAGCCACTACTAATAATTGCTCCCTGTCTTAAGTAACTGGTTACCAGTCTCATTCATTGGTGGAGATCCAGGCTACATCCATGATAATAAAAAAATGGGTCCTGGTCCATGGTCCAGCTTGCCCAAATTTTGACAAATCTAAACTCACTTTCTGAGTCTTGGACAGAAAGGTCTCAATCAGCTGGTCATGGGGAAGAGCCTATGGCCTCTGCTGTCCTTCACAGCTGGGCACTGCTTGGGAAAGTGCTAGTTGTCTCCAGTCACAGCTGTGCTACATGCTGCATTAAAATTAAGCAGAACAGGTAATATATCATAGTCTTTAAACCTGTGCCCTCACCTTTCTTCATTTCACCTGAACAAACACGGACAAAGGTGGATAAAGATGATGCCAACTACATTATTCTGTTCAGTGATAAGAGCAATGGACACCACCCTGCCCAACACAGATGAACATGGCCACTTTAGATGCTCTCAAGTGCATGAACCAAACATACATGGTTGACATATATTATACAGGATCTACAGGAGAAACACATGCTTTGAAAAATCAGCTGGAGGGCAGGCAGAAGTACAGCAGGGCATTTGGCAGCAGATATCAGACAATACCTATGGCAATAGACACCTATGTTTTGGAAGATGAATGCTCCCTGCTGAACAATTCACTTCAATAAATGTGGAGGTTTTGTTTGTTTTCGACTAAATTGCCTTTGATACCTAGATTCACTTATAGACACCTACATTACAAACATCATAATTCAGGTGTCCTAATCTGCAAGTTGGATCCCATCTTTAAATTAAAGTAACTCTATATCCTAGCTCTTCTAAAAACAAGTTACTGATAAGAGACAAAGAAAAGACTGTCCACTCAAGTGTCAGAATTTACCCACACCAAAATGTCAAGTGCTCGATATGACAGAGGGGCACAACGCCTGGATTAATAAAACTGTGCCATGCTGCTGGCAATCTGTCTGCTGCGTCTGCTGTCAGGTGTGGGCGACTGCCCATCTAGTGCATTCTGACCCCTTCTTGTTTCAGCCTCCTCTGTTCCTGCAGTATCAAGACACGGAAACCCAAAAAAAATGTGGATAACCTTGTTTTCCAGCTTTCTCTATTTTCCCGCTATTGTCTTTCTTCACCTTTTCCATTCTCCTAGCTTCCTCTGCTATGCGTTTTGTTGTATAATCACATAATGCAGGGGCATACGGAGGTAATAAGGAAGAAAAAAAAAAGCTTTCATTAATGAAAATTTTCTGGTGTTTGAGAACTGGGAAGAGAGTCAAGGCTGTGATATCAAAGATGACTAGTAAGCTAATCAGACCGAATATGTGAAAAATCACTATCCCTATCCAGATTACAGATTTCAACTGCCTGAGAAATTGTACCCTATAGTTCCTGCCTTCAGTTCTAGCCTTTTAAGTATACATTTTCTGAGTACTGCTACAGCTAATATGAACCTTTTTGTTGCTATTTTGCCTTTTTAAATTTCTATCTTGTGTTTCCACAATGAAAATACTTTTCAAATATAAGTACATGTGATCCCTGACATCATACAAAAGTGTGTTTTGAAAACACACAGTAACCTTTGTTATTGTTTCATAATAAGAAGAGTATAATTAAATTGCTCTTCTCCCTCTCTCTTAAAAAAAAAAAAAAGAAAAGCCAAGAGAAGATAATTTTCTTTACAAACTAAAGCACAAGCTAAGTAGGCTAACACCTCAGGCACTGGAGATTTTTATTAAATTACAAAAGAAAAATCTGGTGCACATTTTGCGAAGGTTAATTAACACACTAACTATTACACATCTTTCCCCTTGATTGTTACAGGAAACTGTATTTTCCACTATTTCTCTTGCCCTGCTAACCCCTCAGACTGAGGCAAAGCCCACTGACACTCTTTCTGGTTAAATCAAACTGTAATGAAATACTTTCTTGGTGACTCAAACAAGTCTCAAAGGAAAACACAGCAAAGGAAATGTCAGGCATGCGTCCTTTAAATTTCTCCTTCCCTGAAATTCTGCAGTAGATCCAGAGTGACTCCACAGCACTGGCTGCAGAGTAGGACCCTTAAATAAAACATCACAGGTGCTTAAAACTGAAGGCTGGGTGCAGGAAGGGGACAGAGCCCTATTAAGGACCACCGCAATAAAAGATCCCACAGTCTGATTTTTTAAACTTATTTTGAAAGGTCTTCTTGGTGGTGTTTTGGAAACGTAGATTGCATTGTTGTAAAACACACATGGATGGATGGCTGAAACTGTGGTCTGCATACACTGGGTGAAATGTATCTATTGACTTACAAGCTGGCTGCATGTGTCAAAATGCAATCCGGTATTTTTGTAATAATAGCTAGCAGTCATAGTTGTAAATTATTTATGGAGACTATTCAGTGCAAACAGGTTAGTGCACACATCCTCTTCAGCTTGACTGCCCTGGTTTTAGATCACTCAGACATTCAACTCCTCAGAGAGCTGCTCTTATCATTGCAAACCCTAAAAAGGTACCAAAACTGCAGTCATTTCAGCAACTCAAAGCAGCTCAGCCATTTGCTAAAGTTCTACCTCAAGGTTCAGTGAATAAACACCATTTCTGCCCACCTCTTTCACACCCACCCTGGCCCTGGCGATGTAAGTTAATATCAGACATGAAGAGAGATCGATCTCCAGAGCTAGGACTCCAGCGCGCCGCGCTCTCCTTGTGCAGAAACATGGAAGGATGTGCATAGCAAAGGCCACCGGTGATCTTAACACAAAGTGACATGGCACTAATGCCGTGTTGCAGAGGACGGGTGAGAGGCAGCCGCCCAGTGAGCACTTCTGGTTAGATTTAAACAAATAGAGCACCCCATTGAAGCACGGCGCACTGATTTGCTCATGCTCACGATTCCTGAAGGCCCTTAGCATTTTACCCTCTGCAGCCCATTTCAAGAAGCCCTACACAACCAAAGAGAGGATGAGAGTAGCTGAATTTGGCTTGAACAACAAATAAAACAAGGATAAAACAAATCTGTCACACATAGAAACGTTCCAGCACTTGGCTACTGGGACAAATATAGTATGCTGAATCTTTGTGTGCATGTGTGTGTGTTGGTTTCCCCCTAGGACAAGCTCATCTAATAAGAGCTTTGGTGGAGGGGCTGCTTTTGCCATGGGTTATTCCTTACCATCCTGAACTTTAGATAGTGGTTCAATCTAGCTGTGCTTGGTTGTTAACTTGCAAGCAGAATAAAAAGTTAAAACATTACCAGCCCTGACCTCTGCACAGCTCTGGCTGTATTTTCCTGCTGACAGTGTGGGTAACCACAAGCTCCTGGGTCATTCTCAGGAATATGCATTTTTGCCTTTATTATCCGTGATACGGGCGAGGGGAAAATCTCTTGCAAACAAAGTTGCAGGATGAGAAAATTAAGATGGAAAACTCATTCTCTCCAGCCCTTCAGCCTCTTTGCCCAGCTCTTTTGTGTCTTACACCACTACCAATTGCAAGTGCTCACCGACTAGCCAAGAGTAACTCCAAGGCATATTTTCAATGAGCCACCTGCCTGGGGCTGAGGAGGAAATGCAACTGGAATCAGCTCTGCACACACGCTCACCCTGCAGAGCATTTCTTGTCACGCAGGCTCTGGAATATAGGGCTGCTTATGCTCATCCTCCCTGGGGAGTTTGCCCCCAAATGTGACATGTTTTACAATGCAGAGAGCGGGCCGAGAGCAAGACAATGCGCTTTTCCAACACAGAGATCCGTCTCTAACGTCCCTCTGTTGTGCATTTAATACCGATGGCACAAGGAGGAAAAAAACAAAAGAAAAAGGGAAGAGTTAAAAAAAAACCAGGAAAACGAACATATAATTCTCCAGTTTAAGAAAGATGAAAAATAAAAGTAAACCGAATCCCCTAGATATATTTAGCAGGACTCCAGGAGGGCTTCCACAAATCATAGGAATTCCTTGGGGCAGGATTCAAGCATAATTATTGTAGTTGTTCATTATTTTTAAACTGTAACTAGCAACAAACAATAAGAAAAAATATATTTTTTTTTCTCATTCCTACTGTGTTCTGGTTTTCACTATCACACCAGACAAACCAAATCTCTATGTCTGGTGAACCACACACACACTCTCACTTGCCTTAGTTTGCTGTTCTATTTGTCAGGCTCAAAGCATCCTGGTATGGGAAAAAAACTCAGCAAAACAGGGTGTAAATTAAGAGCATACTGCACTGCAGCCATGTAGACACATGCCAAGGTTTGGGATCATCTCACTGATAGGTCTGAGTACTAAATTAGCTTAAATTCTTTTCCAGAAAATGGAGAAAAATCAGCACCTCTCCAGGGAGATAACAATGTTTTGTTTCAATAGAGCTGAGCCATCTTATTCTGATTCCACCTTTTGGCTTAAATTGCATGCTTTTACTAATTGTAAAATTAAAGGCAAAGATTATTGTGACCTTTCACATGAGCTTCTCAAAAACAAAGAGGACAATCACATTAAAATAGCTTTTGTCAGGATACAGATATATTAGTTTCTTTGTACAAAACTTGACTGTATTTTGTTAAATTTGAATTCTCACAGCACATGTGGTACTCAAATAAAGCATAACATCCTAACCCGATTTCAGTAACTATTTTTTAAATAGAGCAATGTCCTGCAAAACTAGGAGGTTGTTCTTGTCTAGATTACCCTTAAGTAGAAGGAAATGTAGATACTTAAATCATTTCCTTCTACTAAAAACTTAGACTGGCTTTATAAACTTGAGAAGATATTGGACATTTCTGAGGCAAACATTTGTTTAAAACTAATATCACAGAGGGAAAGAGTGCTTCAGGTGGGATTTGGAAAATTAAATCTGTGACACATTTAAGTAGCACTGAGAAGGTTAATTAGTACACTTACAATAAAGGCAATGCCTAATTGTGGAAACATGCCGAGGCCATCTTCAAGAAAAGACAAATGTCCCCAAAGCACTGACAAAAATACTGTAATGGAACACCTAAGACAAGAGAAACACTATCCCCATAACCTGCACTAATACTTTTAGTACAAGCAGCTCAACAGCTTGCATTGAATAGCATTTGGCAGACGTACATATTTGTCTATGTACATATTCACACGAATCTGTACGTGCATGCAGGCCTAGCACAGACCTGACAACTAATATTTCTCCTTGCTTTTTTAGCACAAGGAATTTATATTATGTCGAAGCAAGACCGTGCAGCGGGGCTAATGCAGAAAGCTAAAAAGGTTAATAACCTTAGTAGACGGTATCATTTCATCAATAAGAGAACTATTCAATGACCCTGTATTGGAGTGAACTCAGCATAATCAATTAACTTTGTCAAGTAAACAGATCTGTCCCTTTGGCTGCTGAGTAACTTGATATTTCTTCCTGTTCTTACCGACTCTCTGAATGAGGAAATAAAATACCCTGAAATTACAGCAGCTCTGGCTGGGGGAAGAGAGCTATTTAAAAAGCTGCTTCACGGAAAGTGTCCGTCATTCTGAACCAGAGGGTTTTTGTCTTCCAGCAGAGAAGGGCAACAGAATGATGCTCAGCCCAGCTCCACTAAACACCCGAACAAAAACAGTATTTTTCATGTTTCCTGAGTCAGATGCAAATCGTTTGGCAAGCAAAATGAAATAACCAGTGCGCCACACGCCACTTGACATAGCAGTGCTTGAATAATTAGCCCCAGAATTTACCATTGTTTGCTTGCTTTATCATCTGTCTTTCTCTTGTTTTTCTTTCGGCTTTTGGAAAAAGTAATAATGTAATTACTACAGCACTAATTTAAAAGTAATGATTTCTATACACATTAGCATGCTCACAGACACAATCTATGATAGGTCGTGAGATAGTGGGCTCAGACTGGCCTTGTGTAGTTTGCATTATGTGGGAAGAAAAAAAGCATGGAAAGGAGAGATCATTACTCTGCATAATTAGCAGCCTTAATTAAAAAACGGCCTAAGATATCAGCTGTAGCACCAGCTCAACAAACCCCCTAGGGCTTGTTCATAGATCCTACTGCATCCTGATTAAACTAGTATGAATCCAGAAATAGCCACCTGGAATCACTCGCTCACACGGGCATTTGCTAAGTGCTAGGGCACTGCTATTAAATCACTTTGTTTGGCACAATCTGGTACAGTGATATGTGGTTTCAGACCTTTACAAAAGTGAAAAGAAAGTGGCCAGAAAGATGGAGTAAATCACCACGTGGGGTTTCCATTGTGCCTCCTTTCTAATAAACGAGAGCATTGAGAAATATAATACACACATATTTCGATTTCTGAAGCTCTATAAATCCTAACCAGGCTGCTGTCAAATAAAACCCAACTATGACAATTTTGAAAAATCAGATCAGCTTAAGTTTGAAATTCTGTATTTCAATGCAGAGATAAAGTGAAATCTGAATTCTTTTATAAACTTCATAGTTGTGATATTCTGAATAAAATAAATTTACAAGTCATAGTTACAATACCTCTCTTCTTTGCAAAATTCAGACTACTTTTTTTTTAACCAATCTGAGCAACACATAATCTCTCCTTCTGAGGTACATCAAAACCCTTCCTGCACACTCCTGATCCCATAAACAGACCATTTCACCTATTCTAAGTAGACGGTCTCTTCTGCAGACAATATTGAGGGTTAAATAGCAGCTGTGAACATAACTGACCAGGAGCGATGATTTTTCTGTGTTTCTAAACAGACGAGGACTTGATCCAGTCAGGAAATAATTACCCAAAGTGAAATGTCACTAGGACATCAGAGCTAACAACCCTCTTTTGACTGACACGTACTATACTCTGATCGGCGGTTAAAAGATAAAATTGGGATCGAAGATAGACTAATAACTTTTTTTTTTTTTTGTAGGCTACTTCTGCCCATTTTATTACAAATTCTTATCTACGACCTACATAATAACTTTTGCTACTGCAAGGAGGGCACCAGAGTAACTTTGCTTGTTTAACAGCATGGACGTGGCAAGGTTGGTATCCTATTCCCCAGATGGCTGAGGCTATGAGTAGATGAGGAATGGGTATGAATTCTTAAGGTCCAACTTGTGATTCCCTGACCCTCTGTAGCACCCTATGCTTCTGAATTCCGTTGTTCTCTTCCCTCTGAACCTACTTTTTGCTAACCTATTGCAAAGCCCCAGCCTGGCTCACGTGTGAAATTTTCCCCAAGTCTCTGCTCGTCCACAAAGCACCTTCCCAGGCATTTTGCTCCCTCCTTTTTGCTACAAGGCTACCTGGCCAGTGGTGTCTGTGGTCGTTCAAAGGAGGAGTCACTCCATCATCCTCGTGCCCACCGGGCACACAATGACCCTGGGCTGCTACCTGTGTACATGGGGAGCAGGATGTTCTCATGGGCACCGCTCTCCCACATCAGGAGTTTGCCCTCTCCAGAGACCCGCTTGTGCACAAATCCTCTTTAGATATTTAGGTAATATGGCAAGAGGGTTTTTCCTATGCTGAGCCTTTGCAGATGATCAGATTAGGAAATCTTTGCTGTCTAGTGAAGAAGTTTTCCAGCATATTTAATGTCTTGGGAGCATATTTTTGTGTTTCTTGCTAAGGTTAAAGATATCCTCGTAGGAACTGATGTATCTGGAAAAGAAGAGATTAAGGAGAAAATACATCTGCGGGGAAGACAGTTTTAGACAAGTTTCTATTGCATGGGAAAATCTTGAGCAGACTAAATCCTGAAATTGAAGGAAATACTGGGCAATGTTTTCTTCAGTAGCAAGTATAAATCCAGTCCTTTTCAGCAAGAATGGTAGGAATTTCCGTATTCCTAACTAAAGGGCATGAAAGAGGAGAGGAAATCACCAAGAAAAATGACTGAAGGATAAATCAATATGAGGTGAAAGGTCAACAAGCGGCCTGCTGTTAGTCTGCCAGAAAGTATTTAATACGTTCATTTGATATTATTCACATTCTCAAAAAATGATGAGAGAGAAAGATAGACGTGCAGTAATAGAGCCTTTTGGTCCCGGTGGAAGAAAAGGCTTCACTGAGAAATATATCCTGATCTAAACGTAGCGTTTTTCCCTAGAGCTTCAATACCCCTGGAGGGTTACCCATTATTGCAGATGCAATGACAATCTTTCAATATAGACAAATTAGCTATTTTCTAGAGAGCTAATTCGGTTCTCCAAGTTACATTAATTTATCACGGTTTAATTACTGTTAAAATTATACTAATTTAAATTAGAGGTGGCAGTCATGTAACACATGTTCTACAATACCTCCTGCGAATTCTTGAAAGATATTGTTTGTTCTGTTAGGACAGAGCCTTTCCCATTTCCCTAGGTGCATTTTGCATTATACGAGCTCCCTTTGCAAGTCTTTTCTTTCAAAAGCAGGCTGTAATCAAAGAACCTAAATTAAGGTACAGTAATTCTTGGTGATGAAAATGGACATAATGAGTAGGGGGTTTTAATAGCTCCGAGCTGAGATGGTTTTCTCTGCTATTCCATCATCGTCCCATCCCATCTTCCCATTTTGTTTAACCTGCAGTTTTGCCCATTCTCTGGCATGGAGTTTTCTCTTGCATTTTAAAATAGCCCTCTGCCGTAGCCCTCTGATTAAAACACTGTGCCTAGGATAATGCATGCAGAAAAAATAATCAAGTTAAAAACAATACAGAAAGAGCTTCCACAACTAAAATATTTCTATATGTCCCAAGCGGGCTAGGATCAGCACTCTGAAAACAAAAGTTTAGATGTAAGAAAAGGAAAATAACAGAGAAAAAATGGAAACTAGACATGAACTGCCAGGAGGCTGAACAGCTGACATACATGTAAGCTCAGCTGAGAGGGATATCAGAAACTGGAGAAGCAGCGACCTCCTGGGTCAGCGCAGACACTTGTGCTACACGAGTCCTGATAAAGGGACCAAATTGCTATTTAAAAACTATCATCGGGGCTTTCCCCATCAGTACTTATGCTGAAAAGTTGTGCCACTGGCCTACTTTAGTGAGCAGGAACTTCCTTCTCATTTTCAATCTGTTTGGTCTCAGCAGCTCTATTTCCACTTTGTCCTGTATATTGAAAATAATACTATTTTTTTTTTACTCTATCACTAAATAAAATATCATCTTTTCTGAATCTTCTCGCATATTCCCTTTCTTTATTTCCTGATTTTGCTAACAAACCTGTTTCCATCCGTATTAGTTTGGATTCTGTAGAGCTGCTCCATTAGCTCTCTTCCCCTATGGGGAATATCTCCCCTACACACTCATTTGATTTTGCCACAGCTCGAGCCAGCTGGGGACTCAGAGGCAGCCAGTGATCACTCAGCACACATCAATGCTCATTCTCAGTTGCCTCAACATGATAAATTCACAACTTATATCTGATTTTTTTTTTCTTTTTGGTCTCCATGCCCATGACCTTATATTTTACTCTGTAGGAATGATGAACTCTGAAACTTAACTTCAACATTTTAATTTTGAGTGTTTCAGTATACACATCAAAGTTGTCCAAAACCACAATTAATAAGGCACAATTAATAAGGCATTCAGTGAGAACTGGTAGGAACTCGTATCATATAAAGCCTAGCTATTTTTAGATGTTACAGTATTGGTCTTCATACTGAAAAATAGTCAAATCTCTTTATTCTTCAAGTCCATATTTATAAATCTATCCCATACCATAAGGTATGAGATTTCACACAGGCATTTTTGCATCATTTGGAATATTGCTTGTCTTCTTTATTTCTTTAGATGTCTAGTTTTTAAAGTGAAAGAAAAACCACCAGAGAAAAACCTCTAGAAAGTTCCAAAAGTGGCTTTTAGTTCAACAAATCTATCTGAGAGGAGATGATCTTCACATCATTTTAATTCAACAGAACAAACCAAAAGACTCCTCCAATTTTCTTACTTAGAAAACTGAGAAAAAAAATAATGAAAGTTAAGCCATTCAGGAAAATTTTCTACTTTTTTTTTTTTCCTCACATCCATTAGGCTTAGATGACATTAGACATTCTCTCCAGCTTGAAATTAGTGTTGAAGACAGACAACATTTAATGATTTATGTTTCTTTTCACCTATCTTTGGATTTTCTAGAGGTCTGTATCTTTCTCCACTGGCTATAAAATAAGTCTGTTGTAGACTAACTTGGGACTAGTGTAGGTGAATCTCATCCATTGCTCTAATATGATATTTGAAGTAGGAGTGGTAACTAAGGCAAATTCTCATGCTTTTGAAAAGAAACATCCTCTTCCCTTAATGAAATAAAATTATTTGAACTTTAACAAAGGCAAATGAACTCAAGCACCAGACAATTCGCATCACAGTTCATAGGAGAGACTAATAAAATGGTGAACCCTAAACCAGAAGGACAGATATTTACATGAAGGCGTTTGAAGAATTCAGTATGTTTGAACATACATGCAAAGCAGTGATAATTTAAAAGTTAGAGGGAATTTACCTCAGTGAGAAAACCCACTAGACCATAAACTGAAAATAAAAAGCTTTGCAGGACCTCTGGGGCTCCAAATGAGACTTCAATCTGTTCTGTATTGAGAAGAGCTAGATCATTTCCCTGTGAGACAAAGCGTCCAAGGCATTTGCTTCTTCAAGACCGCGTTTTGCCTGTGGGCACACATTAGTACTTCCTATGGTGAGTCCATAGGACTTATGCAAGCTGATTCAGAGTGTTTTGGAAGTAGGCATGGACACTTGTAAGATGACATTTATTTGACCTAAATTTAGGTCTCCAGAAGCTATCCATCCAAATTAAGTTTATTTACTGCCAGCAGAGAGCAAGTGAAGTGAGAGAAGCATTTTCATTACATATCTTAGCTACCTCATTTAGAGATGTGGCAATCTTGTAATTGTGGATCTCCTCCAGAATTACAAGTTTAAGACCAAAATGCAACTTATTTTATCTCAAGCCCGCTGACTGATTACCACTAAAAGACAGAGAAGCTCCCAGCTCTTCATGCAGCTCCTAATTCAGTCTTATGAGATAATTAAGTGACAGTTTGAGACAGGACCTAAAATCATAATCTACTGAGGGATTTTTTTTTTAAAAAAAATCACTAGTTAACTTTCAGAAATCCCACTAACAATGATAATTAGGGGTTTGGGGGTTTTTTGCATAGTTTATTTATACCATTGACTTTGCAGCATTTCATTAGTGGACAAAAAGATTTCTTTTAAACAAAATGAACCTTTTACATAGAAGAAGGAAAAAAAAAGTTTAGTAGTCTCAAAAAATAGAAAGCAGATGGGTATTGTAACAGGTCCTGCATAATTTCAGAAATAGCAGAGGACTAATGAAACATTCACAAATATCCTATGGTGGAAAGTACTGACCTACTCAGAGACCACCAGCTTTTACACATGTTCCCCTCCTCCATGTGATTCTCACAGTCCAAACCCAGCGCAGGGCAGAGAAGATGCAGTTGTTTGCATGATGAAAGCTCGCCCCCACAACACGCTTACTCTAACGCCCCTGATGCTGCTGTAGCTTCTGCTCACTCTGGTGCCTCTGCATGGGAGCAGATGATGTGTCAAGGGGCACACGCCGAAGCTCCATATGCCATAATTAGGAAAATCTATTACACTCTCCAAAAAGCAGAGCCACTGCTGTAGGAGGTCACTGAATAATAACAACTTTATGGCACTGGATTTTTTAAGGAAAATCCTTTACACTCGGGTGTAAAACAGTAACTTGTATTACATTAATACATATGGATAATGTAAAGACACTAGGCAAAATATATTTAGAAGATTTTTTTGTCTATAATATGTTCAGAGACAAAAACTATGAGCAATAAAAAAGAATTTTCAAAGCACTTCTTGTTGCTAACTCCTCTTCTGTAAAAGAAGATTCTGTAAGAGATTCAAATTCTAAAGAATTCACTAAATATCTTGAGAATTGTTAATCTGAGGTTTGCTTTTGACCAATTCCATGTTCCCTGTTAAAATAAATGGCAGTTTTCTCCTTCAGAAACATAGAATTTGTAACACTAAATTGGTACACATCTCTATCCTATCCTGTAATCTGCCAACAATTAAGATTTTACAAGAAACAAAATTTCTATAACATGCATCAGGCTCATTACAGAATGATGGTTAGGCTGAAAAAAAAAAGTCCTTATGGTGCTTTCAAACTAAAAATGGCTTTGAGTAAGAAACAAGAAGCACTACGTATTTTGAAGACCTTTCAATTTGTTGTGTTCATTCTGTCTGTTTTGTAATTGCTACAGTCACTTATTACTCTGTCACACCAAAAATATATGCTGTGATCTTTACTGTGGTATGTAAATGCCATGGCATCTTGATGATCTTTTACAGACTACCACAAGTATCTCCTCTCTATGATCTTTTTTTTTTATTATTATTCCTTTCCTCAGTGGATAAATTATTGGAAATGGTTTACATATATATGTGTATATAGCGTTTACATCTCTCTATTCATAGATTCACAGATTTTTAAGTGCATAAGCAACTACAATAACCATCTAATCTAATCTCCTGCATTGCACAGTGATTCCTTCAGCAAGCCCAGCAAGCTGAGCTTTTAGCAAGATATCTGTAGCCTCTTTAAAGATTACATACAAGGATACATCACACTCCTAAGTAAATATTATGCACTACGTGCAGTTATCACAGAAGTCAAGATTAATAAAATATTTTGCATTTATAACTGAAAGCAAGAAATGGAGAAACCCTTAGGTGCTTTACCCCTGAGTCCGAGGACACTCCCAGTGTCCTCACTGTCCTCCCAGTGTCCAGCAGCAGAGTGGAAGATCGTCACTGTGATTCAGTGTGAAACAGCTGTAGTCAGACCTTTAAAAGCCTTGGAAGATGAGAATCAAAAGCTTGATTTTAATCAATGTCCCTTAGGAGGGAGTACACAATGTGCTGGAGGCAGAACTCACACTGCCCTTTTCTACAGAGCGGGCTTCCACTGGGTATCATGCCTGCGGAGGTGCATTAGCGTGGTCAGCACTTGTGAAAACATCCTCATTTTCACACGAAAAGAAAGGCAGAGACATGTATAGCCACATACAGCCATGTGAGCTACGTACCCACATTTTAGAAAAAGCAGAGAAATATGTGATGAAAATTACATCATTCTCTGCAAAAAGAAATTGCAGCCACATTGCCAGTGTATGTAAGAGTTCAGAGTCTGCAAGGATCACAGGAATAAAAATTACAAGGTGATTTGTCTACTTTTCTATTTGTGATAGTACAAATATCCTGGCAAATCACTGTATATTGAGGGTGACACTTTAGCAATAAGCAAACTTTCCAGTCATCTCTGTGCTTAATATTAGTCTAATTTTTTCTTCATCCAATGACAGCTGTTTGCCAATGGTGCTGACGAACTTCAAAAGACGGAAGAGAATGAGGCTTTGTCTCTGTGGACAGTCACTTCCTTTGACCCTCTCGTATTTTCATAAAGTGAAGGAGCTTAAGCCTAATCCTTGCTGCTCGCTTACTTGACAGGAATTGTTCTGGTGACAATAGCCTTTTCTCCAGCACACACTGTCTCTCAGGAGGTGAAAGCTAGCCATAGTAAACTGCTCTAAGGTTTGAAAAGCGTGTAAGAAGAGCATCTCTGGCAAGCAGACATTTGTAAAGATGATAGAAGAATTAGTACATAGCCGAAGGAATAGAAGTTTTGTGTTGGGGTTAATTGCACATCTTCTGCCACTTTTCGACAGGCCAAACATGTAAGTATTTTAAGAGAGGTCCAGCCCCTTCACCTGCTTTTTTAAAACTTGTGGAATGTAATAGCCAAAAATTTATGAGATTGACTTTCCTAACTATTTGGTCTTCTTGTCCAATCTTTATGTAATCATGTCTTCATGATTTTGGGGATTTTCCTCCCAGTTCCTTTCACTCCAACTCATACTTCCAGGTGAAAATGAAAACATCTCACCTTGTGTGGAAGAGTCTGATTTTATTTTCTCTTTTAAAAACAGAAAAGAAGAAGACCTGTAATTGCTAGAACTGTAATGCTGTTCTTGCTGTTCTTTCAAGGACCCAGAAGAATCAGATTTGCAAGGTGAATCTATTAGAATTTGGATACACCAGTGATTTAGCATCCAAACTAATCCCATAGGGACTTGGGAGCAGCCCAAAGTACTAGGAATTTGGTTAACTAGGAGGCTTACCATCCATGCTGTGAAACATCATCTGATAGAGTACAAGTGCCTTCAAAAAGGAAATTGATGAGCACAGCCCTTAAATGAATACAGTGTCTTGGATTTTGATGCTCTGCAGAAGTTCATGTGAATAAACTGTATGCTAGCAGAGAATTGGATATATGGGGATCACCACTTGCAAATGAAATGAGATTAACCCTCCTAACTATGTTTTTTTTCATTCAAAACATGAATCCTGCTAATACACAGATTTAAAATAACGGAGCTACCTCTCAGACCCCAAATAAAAATCAAAATTTGCCAACATATGCAATTATTCACTGCACATGTGCATAAACAAAAAAATGCTTCATGAAAGTACAGATAATAAATAGAGAAACTGGGAAGTATACCAAAGATAAAGGAGCACAGAGGACAAAGGTGCATTTTCTTCCTCCTAACATTTGCAGGACAGACCACTATCGTACCCTTAATTTTAAGGAAGAGAGATTGTCACAAACAAAATTATGATTCAGCAGCCAATTTCTCATGTAATAATCATCCCTACTTTAAATTTCAGGCCAGAAAGTGCCATTAGAACATTTTATTTAAATTAAAATTAACCTGGCATGATATTAACTACAAAATTTTTATCTTTATGCCTAAAGTCGCTGTGGAAAGAGAAGGCATTCCACATTCCAGTGATAACTCCACTGAAATTTTAACAGAATAGTAGGGTTGCTGTTACCTTCCTAGGTAATGTAGAGCTGGTTGTCAAGGTCTAGCTTGTCACCCTAGGTGGTGAAGAGACGTCACTTCTTTTAGGGAGCAGTTCATCTTAGAGTTAAATAATAGGTCTGTAAGAGAGCTGAAATGGGATGGTCTCTGAAGGTACCAATGGCTATACAGGGAACCAGGAATATCTCTCTTGGACTTCAGTGCTAACTTTTACACATCTTTATTTAAGGAACAGACTCACTTGCAGCTGGAAGGTTCACTCAAAGGTACCTAAAATAAGCTCATACTTCCATTAAAGGAACCAGATTCCTCCCGTTCCAGACGAATTGGGATGTCTCACTGTGGCGATGGTGCAAGCCCTTTCACTTCAAACCTGAAGGGGACAGCTGTGGAGAAGACACTCAGAGTTCACATTTTCCAGACAAGAGTGAGATCCCTCAGTCTTAATCCTTCATGTTTTTAAACGATGCCAGTGAAAACACAGAGCTGCAAACTGAAGGACCAAATATTGCTGCTAAGAGCTCACTGGTTAGCTAAAAGCTATTAAGAAAATGGAAGCTATTAATATCATGCCAAATGATGGTTCGATAATAGTGATCTAATGTGAAAGCGAGATACTCTAAAATGTCACTCGAAAATGATCTTTCTCTAGTGCAAATAATGAACTACAAGCGCTTTATCTGGAGGTGGGTGTTTTCCCACACATATTCATGACTATGCAATCCAAATGCAGTAGTGCATGTGTCATTTTTCCATGGTGCCAAACCTGAGAAGTATAAACTTACATTATAAGGATAAAAACTCTGCCCTATACTCCCCACTCATGGAAAAATCCTATTGAGTCCAGTTATCAATGATGATCACAAACTGAAAAGAAGTGAAAATCTTTAAACCATCGACACTCATGAAAAGTCTGTTTTGTTCAAAATACAGTGTCTTGTACTAGTAAATGAAAAATAATCTTTGAAATATCAAATAGCTGCTGTATTTTTTTTTATTATTCTTTATAATATACTAGCCAAAACACCTTGCCCGTTATATGAATAATATATATTTTGAATTATAGGTATTTTTATGTATGTATATTATTTTATTTATATTTCTATAAATATAAATCATATAAATATATGATATATGATATCATAAAAATATACAATACAGCAGCAAAGCATTTTTAAAATACTTTGTAAGTGAAACTTCCATTGGTTACCAAAGTGACTTTTGTGCTTGGGCACATTGTGCATATTATGAGGTGACTGATTAGAAATAATGGCAATAGACACTGTAATTCAGCTTATCACAACAAGGCTTCATGAAGTATCATGTGTTAACATTATGGAGGCATCTATAGATTCAAACTCCAGCTGAAGCTCTGTGGGTTCAGGGTACTTACATTCTGCCCCATTATCCTAATAAGGGGTTATCATAAAACACATTATGCCTAACTTCCTGTTGAAGAAAAGTCCATGATATAATAGAAAGACTGGTACAAATGTATTTACCTGAGATACAGCAGCTGAGATATTAGAAGCTCTAGTTTCAATTTCTTTGCACTCTTCCTGGTCTAAAACATCTGAACTTTTCAATAAGAAACATCCCTAACCTCAAAACAGTATATATAATATTAGCTGGACTATCTTATGCTAATTGTTCATTTTAGTGTCTCCAAGGTAGAAAGGAATTAGAGTGCTTTGATGAGAAATAATGGTCAAATATATTGATCTGCACTGAAAGATCTGAAACTGAGTCCAAAATGAAATTATCCCAATTTAAAATCATATAAAGAGAGTATTGACTGTCTGCAAACTAATTTGAATGTGTCCCAATACAGAACGATGGCTGCTAGTAGCGTGGGAAGTAGGCTAATAATTGACAAATGATTTGGATGCATCCTATTATTAGACAATTGTTCTAGAGGCGTAACAGGTTTATTCTGACAATGAAACAGTGCGGTTATGACTGTTTAATGCAATGAATTGCATAGTGTTTTTTTAATTTGCAGTATAGCGGTGTTTTCGGAGTTCATCAACACCCTCATTCTCTTTGTGTACGCCCCCGTACAGATATAAAGGTATTTTTACACATATAAACTACAGATAGGTAAATGCTCGATAGTTGCATAACCATAGAGTACCCCATACAACGCATTTAATTAGAGCTTTGAACAACATACACTCAGAGCAGATTGATCAAGATGACTTTTATAGGATCACCAGAAACCCTCCGTAGCACTTGATAACAATCAAAGCTTTGAGTACAATAGTAGGGATTGAGTAGGAATTGAGCTGGCACCAAAGAGGCTAACTCTGCAGGTCGATATGTAAAAACGCGAGCTGTTGGGTGGAAAGCATTGCTGCACTGGATAGGTGCCAGTGGTTGAAAGCTTACAGCGAAGGCTGAGTCCGAGGAGTGCCAGAGCTTCCGAATGGAGATCGAACTAGCGGAGGTAGGAAAGGCTCCAGCAAGAGTGGAATGGGCTCAGGACAGGCAATCCAGCCCCTGCTTCCTGCTGTGCGATCCCAGGCTTAATTTCCCTGTGTCATCGTTAATCTAGCTCTGAAGGATGCTTTTTGTTTTCTGGTAAGAAGTTGGGTATCTGCACACAAAAATACGCCCGAGTAAATCAACGCTTTTTCAGAGCTGTGCTAAGGAATTACGACAATTTTTAATACCTGACCTGCCCCAATAATTGCTGAGGCCCTGATTCTGTGAAGATCTATATGTGTGCTCAAATTTACATGCTATAATTAAACCCAAGGAGACTACTTTCAAAGCCTAGAGTTAAACAAGGAAAAGTTTGTAATGAGACGTCATATCTTTCATTAGATCTACAGATCTAATTGGAAAAAACAGGCAAGTTTTTTTACATACAAGCCCTGTTTCATGTCTGCAGGTCCTGGCAAACTGCCAGGTCTTTGCAGGATTGAAGCTTAAATGTTATTAGTAGCATTTCACTAGGTATAAACACCGTCGTAAAGGGAGTTTATTAAAAACTCATGTTTCTTTGCTTAGAATCCTCCCCAAAACAACAACAACAACAAATAAAGCTCACTCCTCAAATCAGTAAAAACAGTATGAAAATGCACATGAAAGTATTGAAAATACTCAGTTTGATCCCTTATTGCAAAATGGTTTGTCTTGTTTAAAAAATAATTAAAAATTAATCGAGCCAAAGCATGAGGGAGGAATTGACTCTGTAACCCAGCATTTAGAGAACTCTTCTGGGATATGGGAGACCGGTGTTGAAGCCTCTGCTTTAACAAACAGTTCATTAGTTTTACAAAGTGGAACAACTTTACAAGAGGAGATTAGGGAGGCCCATTTTACTGCAGTCAAAATCCTGGTGGCAAGAGCATGGCTCTGGATGTGGAATCCACCTCCTCTTCCCAAAGTAGAGAGAAGCGTTGGCTACATCTGGACTGCTAAAATCGTATATTCTGGAGTCATTTCTGATTCTAAGACGTACTGGTTCCTCTTTGAAACTCATTTACCTCTTCGGTCATTCCTGGCAGATATCTATTGCTTTTAATATCCCCAAAAGCTGTTCACTTTCAGCATGAACTCAGCACTCTCTAGTTTTTGCATCTGGTTCTTGCTAGCAAGTTCCAGCTCTAGTAAATTCCAATCAATGTAGCTCTGCCTTCAGACACAAAATCACAGCAGTCGCTCACCTCAGGAGGAAGTCCCATCTACGCACAGATATCAGCTTTGAAGATATAACACAAAGCTAAGTAAGTCATTAAGGTATTTTCACCGGCTTCACTGAGCGCTGGATTATCCCCACAGGTGAAGACTACAAAAAAAGTCTTGAAAGAAGTAACTGGTTATTTCTCAAAACATGAGGGTAGCGGCGGGAATCTCTGGGCACGTCCAGTGTATTCAGCCTGCAAACCAATAAAACCTTTTCTTCTTGTTCATCTTGAACTTTAATACATGAGATTTGATGAACTCAAGCCTTGGGCTTTAGAAGGTGGTGTTGGTTCCAGATTTATTGCTTCAGTTCACCTGTGCATAAAATGGACATAAATGTGTTCCCAAGCAGTAACAGAGTTCAGCTAATTTTGATAATGCTTTCTGAAAAGCAGTGGTCCCAAGAAACACTTGTAAACATTCAGAACCTCCCTCCTCTGGAAACCAGGTCAAGCACAGCTCCTTAGCCTGGCCTACCCAACCCGGCATCTGCTCAGCTCCTCTAACCCTGGTGAAAAATCTCACATCGAAACATGTCTGAAAAAGTAAAAAAAATTGCTTGATTTTATCAAGCTTTATCACTTGATAAAAAATTAATCATTAAGTACATACGAACCCAAACTTTTCCTGTGACTTTAACCCTGAGCTCTACCTTCAATATCACAATTTCTATCATTATTTTCCAGCAGTCTGTGTGTAATATCTATGCTTTAAGCATGGATTCAAGTAAACAAATATAGGCCTCAGCTTTTACAAGGCAGCCAAGCCAGTGAGCTTTCTAATAAAGTTTTGTCTGTCCTTCAGTAAGATCTACCAACTTATGTTTTATATATATATCTCCAACTTCTTTTTATATATATATAAGTATATACAATATATTATATTACTTTTTTATAATGTAATAATATTGGTGTGATTTATAATCTATTATTATAAAAATATCAAATAATACTCCTGAATGTCTTTTGAATGTCTTTTTCCCTAACTGAACCTAGTTATTCCAAACTGAAAGAGCACAGCAGATATTTTGTTCCCAGTGAAGATTAGCCAGTTGTTTCTTTGAAGCAAATTTGGCAATCCTTGATTTTTATCGCCTTCTGGAAAGCATCGGATCAATTAGGCAAAGGCTCATATGCCAAAGTGTCTGTATTCAACCTCTTCAAAGGATACATGTCACATTCAATGAGAACTTAACCTTGAAAAAGAGTGCAAATATTGGAATTTGACCCAATAATTATATTGGTAATAAATATCCTGTTATCAGGCATTATTAAAGACTTTTTAACCATATTGTAAATGTAAATGTTATATTTTGTTTTTCTACCATAATTAATGAATATTTAGTTTTATCTTCATATAGTCTGATGGTTTATGAGGAGAGCTTTGTCCGTGCAGTATTAGATAAAACACCAAGATAAAATAAATGTGCAAAATAAATGAAGAGGCAATAAAAAAACCTAACCGCTTAAAGTGGTACCACCTGCTAAACAAAAAGTCCATATGCTTGAGAAGCAGAGCACTAATTCAATTTATCTGTCAGTGAGATTGCTTTCTGTCAGCTACCCCTAGCAAATCAATAAATAAATCTATATGCAAATAAATAGTACAGTAAACACTATTTTTGTTTTATTTGGTAAATGTAGATGAACTAAAATGTTACTTCACTTAGAAGCCATTGTGGCAAACTGATCAGGCAAATAGTAACTAGTCAACAGTGCATTTATATAGTATAACTTTGTCTTTATTTAGCAATGACTGCCAGCTGGAAAAGCAAATTTTGTCCCATTTCTTTACCTCTTGGTGGAGATCAAGCTGCAGCCCTCGCATAATCCAGTATAACTTCAAATTAACAGCTATTCCTGCTTCATTTAAAGGTAGAATTATTATGCAGGAAAGATGTAGACTTGTGCCAAAACAATGGTTGTGGTCACACTTGATTTTTGCTCGCTTTTGTTGCAGCTATCTCTCAGCTGTAATGGGAATGCTAAGTTAATTCTCCCTAGCATGACAGGAAATCCCCACAGCAGAGCTGATTGTGTGATATAAATATTTCTTTTTTACTCTAGAATCAAAAATTATATATTTTATTTCCCTATAGTCCTTTCATCAATGAGACTTGTTTACTCAAATAACTAGTCTAAATCTATTATATGGGAATTAGCTCAATCAGAGCAGATCAAATCAGAGTAAGCATATTTGAATCATGTGTGTATTAAGTTGCAAAAGAAATGACCAAACTTTGTATTGGGTACTGACTGAATTAAAAAATATATTTAATAATTATTTATTCAAGAAAATAAATGATATGCTTATCAACTACAGTTTTTACAACAAATATCTGATCATCCTTGGTGATGAACAGACACATGACAAATGGAACAACTTTTCCCTTGTTTTGGAGATCTCTCCATTGGTGGTAGTTTCTTTTTATGATATTTATGATCTTAATGCTTTGTGATTGGTAGGATGACATTAAAGAAACAATAGAAGAACTGTCAAAGGACTTTTCTTCTGGTTTTTACCCTTTATCCAAAAATGATGTAAAATAAAATGGAGAGATCTGAAACTACTAACCAGGATTTCGGGATACTCTCTCCCAGTAATTGCACTTTAGAGTCAGGATCCTTTCTGTGTCCTTTTGAAAGCAAAATTTTAAATTCTCAATGAGCCCTAAGGCCCATAAAGGGAATTAGGAGGGAACAATAAAAAGAGCCCAAATTTTCTTCTAATTGTAGCACCACAAATATCACAAAACTAGACATTCTCTTTATGATTAATTGCATTTTAGTTGTGGGTCTAACAGCCTGATCATTGATTCCCAGCAACTATGGTGCAAAATCTTCATTACTTAGCATTCTCCATGCATTGGTAAACCAAGAGACTGCATATGTTACTAAATTTTGCTTCTGATTCCAGTTCTACTCCTTCTGCAAAGTAAAATCTGAAGTACATTTTGAAATGTCAGTTCATGTGAAAAGTCAAGTAGTCAGACCACAATTACAAAATACAATATTTTATCATGGATATTTTGTTGTCATTATTTCTATTTTTATAAAATTCAAATTTTTGAATGTCTAGAGTCTTTAGTTTCCAAATTAATATGAGAAAAGTCATTAAATTTAAAAAGCAAATATTGTTATTTAAATTAGAGAAACAAGATGCATTATAAACTCATTCTTCTCCAAACTGCACAACACATCTCTGGTTACATAAGCCCATAATTTCCACACCTGTAATAAAACCAAAGCTTAGATACCCTATCATAGTCCTTATTCTACAGAAATCCTTAGATTAAAAAACTCCATGAAATTTTTGTATAACTTGGGGCCATCTGCCCTTTCAATTTGAAAAGCAGTGTGAAATCATTCGTTCACTGCAGATCTGAGACTCTTTATTCCTTACAGTATCTCAGGCATGGGCAGCCCCTCCTGTTCCTTAATTCCAACTATATCGATAGGTGTAAAACATGAGGCGCACAGTGAGGAACCTAACTGTTAAATCTGACCTGAATCTGTACATTTTCATGAAGTCAAAAGATTTTCATTTCATCAAAAGATTTAAATTTGAAGCATGTCAGGAGACCTACCACTGCATTTCATGGCTGAAAAGCTTCCACTCTTTGTAGAGAAAGCATTCAGCTTTCTACCAGTGATATATCATGCTGTTTTCCTTGGATGATCTTGCCGACAGTGTCTAACAAGTAGACTAATCTACTAACAAGTAGATTAACACATGCTCTGATTACATTTAGCATAGCTACCTTATTTAAAAATGTAAATGGTTATAGTTCTTCCTTAATGTCACTTGTAATAAGTCTACACTGCATCAATTCCCCAAGTAAGGGTGCATTATTTAGTTCATGAATTAAAAAAAAAAATTGAAAATATTCACTGTTTACAAAAATGGTAAAATACAGGCATAGAGCAAAGTACTTGAAATAGGAGGGCACTTTCTCACCTGGTTCAAAAGGTGTATTTTTTTAGATGATTTTAATTTGTAAATATTTTAGCTGGTTTTTGTCCCTTCCTTTAAAGAAAACACATCAAAGACCTAAGACCAGAGAGACATAATCACATCACAGAACCCTTTTTCACTCTGTGCATCTAGCAGGTGACAATGTCAGTGAATTCAATAAACAGGCAATTTTATTCCGAAGCAAAACACAGGTACTTGGTAGAAGCACTGCATAAAACTAAGCATCTCTTAAGGCAAAACTTCCCTAAAAGAGGAGTGCTAGAGTACTGAGGCTGCTTCCTCAGGAGCAAACCCTATCTTGCAATATGAATGTGCCCCATTCTCCTGTCTCAGGAGATCACTTTTCCTTTCTTTAAGCTTCCCAGAACATGGATTTGGTTACAATGAACGGTGCTCATTACACTGCTTGCATGGGAGAGATTTGCAAAATCTAGGGAGACTGCAGATTCCCTACGAATACACATTTCTAAGGTCAAATTCTATCCCCATCACTGGGGAAATTTTAAATGAACTTCTTTTGATGATTATCAATATATTTCCTTCTATAAGGATGAAAATGTTCCTATTAGACCACTCCTCATATTGCAGAGCCCATGGGATTCAGTCTCCCTTCAGATTTCCATGGCAATTCAAATATTCCCAACGTTTTCCCTGTGTTTTCCTATTACCCCCTTATTAAACTATATCAAGAAACACATGCCACCATGTGCCCACTAAAATATACAATGCACGCCATCATGCAAAGGAAGCCAGAATGAATGTAAACAAGCATGTAGGGAAGAACTGGATGATCACAAGGTGCTGCAACTGACCTACTGCATCATATATAACCTTTTTCTCATACCACTAATAAGAAAAGATGATTCCTCAAACAGGAGTAGATGAATGAAATAAACATTTGGAAATTTGTTTGGATTAAACAAGAATCAAGCTTTATAAGCTCCCCTCTTGACATTAAAACTGTGGGAAAGTGCCAATCTTTGTGATGCATAAGTCTCTGATTGCTTGCTGATTCCATAAAAAGCATAATTGACACTAACATGCATGGCAGGTTTAGGTGTAAAACATCTTACTAGCAGGCATATTGTTGGTCAGTGACAGGCATCTTATGCAGATAAGATGTGTCTGTAACAAAACAAAAAACTTAGATATGAAAAAATTGGAAAATTCAGATCACACCTCTTCATTTTGCCTCTTATATTTTAGGTCTGGTCTGTAGCAACACGTAAGGGATGGTCAAGCTACAACCATACTAAAAAGGAAAAAAAGGAAAAAAAAGAAAGAAAAAAGGAATAAAAATATCTTTGCACATTAGTCTGCTTAAAACAATCTTGCTAAATGACAGAAGGCATTTGCTCCTCTTTCCCTTCAGAATGGCTGGTACAGAATAACTGACAGATGTTCAGAGTTACACAGCTGCACAGCCCTCCCTCTTCCAAACATCCGTTCCCCGTCACTTTAGGGATACATCTGTCACTGCAACACGGTCTTTATTATTATTTTTGATTATGTTTTTCTATTTCAACTGGTTGGTTTAACACTTCTCCCCTGTTGTTTTCTTATTGTTATGCACGTATTCAACTCTGTGGTGCAGCCAGCCTGAAAGCAAAAGGCATTGGAAATACCACGTTACAAATACCTCACAGATTTTGAACCTCTTCAGGTTGAGCTGTTATCAGAACAGAGAAGGCATTTTTGACAAAAAAAAACCCGAAAAGTGTGGCAGATTGGTCGTGTTCAGTACAAAGTTTGTTTTTTAATACTCAATTCTGATTATTTAGAGCTTCCTACAATGAATGCTTGTCCCTCAATTTCTGCGAAGGAAAACAAAATAGATCAAGATAAAATTATGTCATGGATTCATGTCAATGTCAATGTTTCTCTCAAAAGAAAGTCCTTCCAGAACTCAAGAAAGATCTTTGTCCATCGATTAATACAGCTGTTTGTTTGATGTGTAAGGGCAAGAGGACTCTTAGTTCAGAACTGTGAGAAAGGTTCAGAACGTCTGGCGTTCCCTTGGACAACTCTGTGCCCAGAAGGAGAGGGTAGGAATATTCTGTAGAGAGAAAAAAAAAGAAAAGAAACCACAAGGCAGCCCGTTTCATTTTAAAAGGCTTCTTCGTGGTACTATTCTGCTTGAGATGCTGCAAGGTCTTTGTGATCCTGGCTGGGACTGCTGTGAGGTAATTATGTGTAGTTACATAAAACAGCCTAACGCTAGCCCAGCAAATTGTCTAAAAAAAGGGAATGTGTTCCTGGTTAAATGTTTTGTCATGATGACCATGCCCTTTATTTATCTCTAACACAACATGCTTATTCTGCCCCATCCACTGTTTTCACCCTGCAAATTTATGAGGCTCTATTAATCTTCTGCCCTGCTGACTCTCTCTGTTGCAAAGTGTCAGCAGACTTTTGTACCTTGCTAATGTACAAAGTGCTTCCTATGAGTAATATCAGCATTTTGCCTTTTAATTGCACATATAATTTTTAGGTCTTACAGCTAATAAGGGAATTGAGACCACAGTTCATCATTGTCTCGAATGGTACTCCAGGGGTGTGGGGACTGTGGAAGCTCAGGGAAGAATATACTTGTCCTCGTTCCAAGCAATCGCTCCTCTCATTACGGCAGCCCCATTCACACCAGTATAGTCACAGATCTGCCAGCGCTTCCATTATAATCTCAGCTTTTCTGGGTTCAAAACTGCCATAAAATATATATAAAAGTTAGGCCACGTTCTTTCAGTTTAGCTTTTTTTAGGCATTTTTGTTATTACCACCTATTATCGTTAATGTACTATTATTATTGTTACAATTTTGTATAGTAGTCAGTTTTATTACTTTAAAAACTCCCACTACTGGCAAGGGAACAAATGTTGCTTTGCAGTTCAAATGACAAGCAGCATTCCTCATATTCAGAATGGGTTGGGAGCTTGTTCATTGCTTCTTCCATCCTTTCTGATGAAAAATCAAATTTAAAAAGTCATAGCATGGTGCTTATTTGGAACAATGCACTGTAATTTCATACTAATAAAATTTCACAAGGATTTTGTGTTCTACTTAAAATGCACGTTATCGAAGCACATTTTTATTGTGTGAGCCAGTTGGAGTTAAAAAATGCAAAAAGTTTGCCTTCCCCTTTCCTCTGGTAGCTGAATAGAAAGAAGATCTCATGTATCACGCGCCGGAGGCTTTGAAGAACATATGCCAAATTGTGCAATTAAATGCTTCTCTCATAAGTATGCAAAGCAATAAAACGTAAACAGATTGACTACTGCCTTGTCATGCTGTGGGAGCTGCTTGTAAGCAAAGGACAGACTGTTATTACCTACGGTGCATTGCCTTGTTATGGAAAAGTCCACACAAGAACCAGAGAGCCTTTCAGATACTGCTAGGAATGGTGTAAACCAAGGCACTGCTGCCTCTGCAGTCTTGGTCATGATGCAGGGAGTGAGGGGGCTAAAGGTGGCCTCTGCAGTTGCATTTCTGCCTGAAATGCAATGATGTGTTGCTATAAGGCCTCAGAAGGATCGTGCCTTGCAGTTTAACTGCTCACTCGTTTTGCACCCGTCCCTGGCCACCCATGATGCCCGGGGGAAACACTTCAGAACATCTCATGTCCTCCCTCTTGTTTCCTTGCTCTTGTGCCACAGTTTGCCAACCTCTGCATCACACTGGCCATTTATCTAAAGGGTTTTTAGCGTTTGGTTGTTATATCACTTTCAGTTCCAGTACTGTTGTTATAAAGCGATGTATTATTAATGCAAGCCAGGGCTCGATTTTCAAAGTTGTGGACTTCATACTATATTATCATCATAAATATTGATTTCAAGGCACCCACAAGCATTTTTAGTCCTTCACTGAGAACACAAAAAAAGAGAGACATCTGTACTCTACGGTGCATAAAATCGAAGGCTATGTCTACATGGCACAAGGGGATGCCGAGCTAGGGACACCAGATACGTGTCCGGGCAGCTCCTCCATCTACATAGTGGGCACTTGTGGAGATACGTGCCAGGGCCCACAAGCTGTGTAGTCACATTACCGTAAATTTGAGGACCTAGACTAAACAGTCGTGACTTTCTTAATTCACCCAGGGCCCTTCACAGCGTGGATCCAACCAAACAGCTTCTTATTCTGCGGTCAGCTCACTGAATGGAGGAGGCATCCTGACCGATGGGTTTGACAGATGGATTTGTGCAATAACGATCACAGGATGAAGACAAAGTTTGCCTGAAAAAGGCATACACTCACCGAGCACAAGGAAAGACAGGCAAAATGAGCTCAAACAAAGGGTGGGAGACACAAAGCTCCCCATGAGCTGGATCTTCACTATGACACCAGGTTTCTCATCTGCTTTGGTGGAAAACCTGCACCAGTTTCAGGTGAACAGTGCCTTACGGTCACCCCTGCTACCATAGTTCTGGAAGAAGTTCCTGCTCTCTTTACTCCTCTACTCTGCTCACAGCTGGGCTGAGGATGACCTGCTGCCACTTACCAGTGACACCAATAGTGGCTGGGGAAAACACTGTGAAATTAATGCAATAAACATGTGTTTGTATGTGTTATATATGTTATATGTGCATGTGTATATATATGTATGTATACATTTATAAAATGAAGATTTTTAAAAGATCAACATATTAGAAAGAAATGATATATGGGCTATCCACCATCCATCCCAGGGAATCTAGCGATTCCACAAACCACCTCTCTGCCTCTGGTATTCACAGCATCTCTTGAACCACATGAAGGAAACCACATAAGTCACAGGGCTTACAATTCTCCATCAGTACAAACGTAGGTGACGTGCGTTAAAACAGTGCTGCACCAATTCCTACTGACACAACTACGAGCGATAGTGGGAATCGAGCTATAAATTTACATTTGGTAGCTTCAGATCTTGGGGGAAGGGAGGAGAAGAAACAGAGCACTACAGATGCTTGTAAAAAGATTTGTATGCAAAAAGCAACCACCAGAAAGACATTAATTGTTCAAAGTATAACATGCTGATGAAATACAGACTTTTTCATTAGTTTTTCTAAAAAGGTTGCCCGAATGATCACCACCATATTTTCTATTATTTAAAATGCCTTTATCATCTCTCTTCATATTATTTTATTGTTAAGCAATTTGAAATATTCCTTCTTTCCTGTCAGAAAAAAAAAATGCCCTTTTCTCTGATTTTTCTTTGTAGATGACATTACCATATCTCCCCTCAACGATCAGGGATATTCTGAATTAGAATATTAACCTTAACCTGCCTCTCCAGCTTAAAACTTCTAAAGACTTCTTCTAAACTTCTGAAGCTTATACTCCTTCAGCACTTGAATTGTTTATTAAAAATAATTATTTCTTTCCTACATTGACTGCATGAACTCTTTATTTCTTTTCCCTGGATCCTCATTTTAAACTTGAAGTAAGTAAGTACTGCACATAGTAGATTATCAAATGCACTTAAAACAAAGCTAGATTACATTAATTAGTGTTGTATGTGCACTTGAAGTGGGTAATGTAGTTCATCCTCTGGCACTCAGCTCATTAATTTCAAAATGTATGTTACTAAACCTCCTATCTTGATTTTATCTAATTAAATTATTAAGATGAAACTTAATAAAATCAGAGGTTTTTAAATGTCATTCAAGGCACAACTACAATTAAGAGATCAAATATTCATAGTTTCAGAAGACTCAACCCAGCAAGATCAGTTACAGTGTATGATCATTTTTTAATGATTTTTTTTCCAAACTGAGCTGTCTTTATTTCAATTGTGTTATGATTTGCAAAGGTAGAAAAGAAAACAGTACCCACCACTCTGAACAACTAGATTAATTAAAGGTCAATCTGGTATTGCTATGTACATGTTAAGAACATTCAAATAATATAGATGCCTTGGAGCTAAAACTTTTCTTCAAGACAACAGTCTTCTATATGTTGTGGTGTCAATAGGCTGAGTGAACTTGCAATGAGAATGATCCATGTACCTAAATACTATCATTTATTACCTTCCCAACATCCTGGTTTCTGAAAGACAATTATTGGTAGACATGAGAGCCCTTCTATGGCAGCAATTGCAGTCCATGCAAGATGCCCAAGAGCATTAAAATGCCACTGGATGTTTCTGTGGAGGGACCTGAACTCTCTCCTGACCATCCACATATTCTCTGTAGTGCACAGTTCTGCATGGTGTAAACTTGCCCTAAACAGTAAAGCATGAAAACACATAGCAGCTAAAAATGTCTTCCTTGCAGTCAATCAATGAAGATAGGACACAGCACTTATGGAATCACAGGATGATTCAGGTTGGAAGGGACCTCAGGATGTCTCTTGTTCAATCTCCTGTTCAAAGCAGAGGCAGCTCTGAGGTCACAGCAGCTTGCTCAGATGGACCTCGAAAAACAGCAAGGCCTGGGATTGCACAGCCCCTTTGCCCAGCCCCTTCCTCTTCTTGACTGTCCTGACAGGCAAAAGGTTTTTCCTGTCTATTGTGAACCACTCTTGCTTCAACTTATGCCCAATGTTTCTTGTATCCTCACTACGGCCCACAGGGCAAAGCCTGGCTTCATCTTCTTGTAGCCCCTCCTGCTAGGTTTTGGAAGTGGACACACAACATTTAGCTTGATGGGTCTTCTTCACACAGATCTATTGTCTTTACTTTTAACTGAGCAGAGAAAAGCCATGTGAGCTATTGACAGCCACAGCCTTCTCTGATTATTGGGCTGATTTCTAGAGTAGTGACATAATAGTTTGTAGAGGTAAGAGAGGTACCCATGACAGAGACCGGAATGTGTCCCATGCAGTGGTAGAAGCCATACAACTTGCACATTATGCTGATAAAATATGGTTGTATCCACTAGCTCTAAGGAGAGCAATATTAAAGCTGTTTCTTTTGCACCTGCATAGTTTATTTAGAAATAACTGTTAGATGTGTTATATAGATATATTCAAGTCTGCTAACACAAATATTTTGGAAAAAAATCTATAAAAGCTAATTTTCAGATGACTGTAAAAGAGAATCAGCAGCAAGAGATACACAAAGATCTTAAGAGGGGAAAGCAGTTTCAATAGTCTTATTTTGGTCTTTCAATTGAATTCTGAACACTGCAAAATAATAATAAAGGAGTTGTGCAACAGCTAGCTATATTCTGCAAATACCACATGCTGAAATTATAGTGAACGGCTATTCACAGGGTTGCAAAGTGCAGAATTACTATGATTGATGTGACAACAAACTGTTAACAGTGCAAAACAATCCTTCTCTAAACAAGTTTAACCGGAGGGTGATGGTGTATGCTCAGTTTGCCAGCAAGTTTCACAGCTTCTTTCTGATGAAACAGGAATAGAACAGGGAGACTCTGGCACTGTCTGCCCTTAAAGGGATTATGTCAAACTGATACACATTCTTCAGTCTCAGAAGCTTTTTCTTTTTGCTCAAACCCATTCAAATATTTCCTTTCATGGGCTTCTCTCTTTTCACCTTCAGTTCCTAAATCCTGGGCATCCAAACTCAGCCTCCAATTTTAAGACCTTCCATCTGTGCCCGCGGCGTCCTTGATCCAATTTGCACAAATTTGGGCTTCCTTGCAAACACCTTCCTCCTTGTTCTTAGCCAGGTGAGGTAGCCTGAAACACCTCTGATTTAAGTTAATATGTTTCCCCGCTGAAGCAAAGATGAGAAGTGTTTGCAGAGGGTTCATCAGACTCAGCACAGAATGCGCCTGTTCTGTGGGTGGGGGAAATGCTGACTTATGTCCTAATTCAAACACAAAGCAAACGGCCAAGAGACTGTTTGGTCAGGTCCTGGCTCAGGGCACAGGCTTGGATGAATGCAGATGAGTCGTGTAAACTTGACAGTCAACACCTTACCATATGAAAATTCCCATGTAATTACCATGTAATGGTAAGGTCAGCATCTCTAATACATTCTGGATGGATATTGCATTAATGCCTGTGAAATAAGTGATGTCTCCATAACTTTGATTTGAGTTTAATTTTGATCAGTGCAGGAGTCAGCCCTGTATATGTGGGTGCAAATAGTGACTGGTACATGGAAAGAGCCAGCACAAGGACTGAGCTGATACACACAGCTTTTGAGAGGTGAGTGTGGGTATAGCAGGTTGCAGCCATGAGAAACGTCCCATCACAACGTCAAGATGCAGCTGGTAAGGTGACAGACAGCATCCTGCCTGTGCAAGAGGCATCTTTTCCTGGTTCTCATTAAATCTTTCCACAGAGTTAACCCGACTGAACACAGGAGATCCAGAGCACTCTGTGGCTATAAGCCTTGTTTGGGATAAGTACTTGATCTACCTAAAGAAATAGCAAAGAGTTTACCCTTTTCAGGTGGACAGCCAGAAGAAGATAGACAAGGAAAAAAAGAAAGAAGAAAACTTGAAAACTTGATATATATCTATAATGATAGATGAAGATCCTATTTTAGCAAGATAATTATCTTCTATTCTTCAACACTTCTATTACATCAGGCAGGGCAGTGCCTCTGCTGAAGTACATGGGATTGACTAAATACAAAACTACTCTGCTGGTTCAGGAACAAGGATATTAATTACAGCATGAGCACTCGTGTCTTGCCTATCTACCAATCTATCCATGCACCGCCAGAAACAATCATAGCTGCTCACAAAGGAACGGCAGTCATCACTTAACAGCAAGAGGATCAAAAGGTATTGGCTGAAATTAAAACTAGAAATCAAGTTACTTGGATGCATTCAAGAGCTCTGTCCTGCTTTGTCTATTTTTACCTTCTGAGGATGCTTAGGTAATCACCCACAATCTTCCTAAGGAGAGACCAGCTCAGTGAGCAGGGCTGGTACGCTATAAAAGACTCATCGTCTCTATTCATTTTAGATTGTACCTACAGAGGATTTATAGAAACAATACCTAGGTGGCACTGAGGAGGCTATCAACACTATTTACAGACAATTTAAAGGAATAAACTTGCAGTTATGCCCGTGTTTGCTTTCCCTTGTGGTCTCCCTGCAACGCATTCTAATCCTATTGTGACTTGATTGTTTCACAGCAAAGTGCTCCACAGAGGCCAGTAATTGGCACACAGGTTCAAATTAGATTGCTGTGTGTTTAGGAAAGCAGGGGTCATTTCCCATCAGCACCACTCATTAAGAGGCAGAGTGCTAAGTTTTCTATTACAGGAAATACTTGCACGAGCCTAAGTGTGTGTGTGGGAGGAGGGGAGTTATGTGCAACCTAGAGCAGAATGATTCTGCAATCAACAATATGCAAAATAACTCTGATAAAGGAGTATATTAAATATGCCCTCAATGGCAGTTTTCTTAAGTTTGCATCTCTCCGACTGTCACGCACAGATTTCTTTTCACCGGGTGAAGATGAAGTCAAACGTGTGGGTGAATTCAGATGCTGGCTTGGAGGCAGTTGAAAAGTTGGCCTCGTGTGCCTCTGGCTTCTGTGAATTTTAATCAGACACTCAGCATGAATTGCACATTAGCCACTTTTCAGCTCTGGAATACGCAAGGCCCCAGTCAGCTCCTGCGCGTTCACTGCGGAGATGAAAGTGAAGCTGGGGTTCAGAAATGAGGCTGTTGGCCCCAAATGAGCTGAAGGAGAAGAGATAATGTCAGCATTTCCAAAGAGGAGAGTGAAAGGCAGGGAGGATTAGGAAAAAGAGAAAGAAAGAAGGGAAAAATAAAACACTTGACTAAGGGGGTTGACAAACACCTTATGCCACAAACTTAACTGTTTCTGGCAGCACTCAGCTAACCATTTTCTACTGTGTTCAAGTGCGTAAACTTAGGAGAGAGATTCTGTCACTTCTTGCCTCTCCCGGCACGCCCTGGGCACCTGGTTTTCTGTGAACGCTGAATAGTTTCTTTTTCTGTCACAAGATGACTAAGTATCTATGTCCTGCCTATGGCTCTTTCAGAATCAGAAAACAGGCACTGCAGCACCTGCCTCTCCTGGGAAATCTCACTTCCTAGGTTTGCATCAACCATTCTCAGCTCATAAATTATCATTACTGTGGTACAGCCCGTATTTTGCATAATAGCCTGGTGGTTGGAGGTCTCTTGCCAGAAAGACCTCTCAGGTGTAGCCTGAGATTGCTGCCGCGCTACAGAGGAGTCCTGCAAGCAGTACGAGCTAACATATTTGTAGCAAAAGTATTTGCTGCTTCTTAATGAACTGTGGGAAAGGGGGATGGGAGGTCAGTGCATGGAAAGATGCACAAGATCAGAAGGAAAGTGGGCAGATGAATGTGCAGCATCCTGGTTGGGTGGCAGTGCGCTCAAGTGAGAGCAAGATCTGGAATTTTGGTCGCTGTCCTGAGGAGTGTTTATGTATTTCACATTAGACAGTGATTGGAGAACACCTTGGAATGAATCCCTGGAGGACTGACTGTCCCACCTAGTCACATGATTTCGTGAATGGGTTTCAAATTTCAAATCCCGGTTTCACAGAAGTGTCACGCAGAAGATGGATGGGGTTTGACATGCTGTCCCCTTGCTGTTGTCTGCTTCAGTCCCAATTTCTAGTGGATCCATGCATAGATAATGAACTCTTTCCCCGTTCACTGGCTATGCTGGGATCAGTTTTGCAAATTTTGCTTTTAGAATGAAGTTCAGAAGTCATTGCAGGGTTTAACACTACAGTGTCCAGTCACCTTTGCTAAGTAGCTGTTCCTGCTTCTTTACTGTTTTGTTCTTCCCCTCATGCGGCTCACAATCACAGAGCCACAGAATGATTGAGGTTGGAAGGGACCTCTAGACATCATCTAGTCCAGCCCCCCTGCTCCAGCAGGGACCCCTAGAGCACGGGGCACAGGGTGGCATCCAGGCGGGTTTGGAAAATCTCCAGAGAAGGAGACTCCACAGCCTCTCTGGGCAGCCTGGTCCAGGACTCTGTCACACTCACAGGAAAATTCTTCCTCACATGGAGATGCAACTTTCTATATTTTAATTTATACCCATTACCCCTTGTCCTGTCACTGGCCACCACTGAGAAGAATTTGACCCCATCCTCCCCTTTTACATTCTCCCCTCAGGTATTTGTACACATTGATCAGATTCCCTTTCAATCTTCTCTTCTCCAGGCTAAACAGGCCCACCTCAGGCTTTCCTCAAAAGACAGATGCTCCAGTCCCTTAAACATCTTTGTTGCTCTAATAATAATAATAATAAAATGGCTCCTAATAAAAATGTTTCTTGCACTTTTCCCCTGGTGCTAGAAGGTTTTCCAGGGCAGGGACATAAGCTCACAAGGTCCATATCCTGTAGATTCTCTCTAGTATGGTCAAAAAAATCATTCATCCCTCCAAAAGGGAGGATACATGGCAGGGTATATGAGCATATGTAGTCCTATCCCTAGTGCTTGCCTAGCCTCCAACAGTTTGGAGCTCTGGGGTTTCCTGAGATGGTTCAGGTTTCTGTGTGTTTAGTAATCATCAGCGGATTTTTCTTCAATGAACTTTACCCAATCTCCCTTGAACCTCTGCAAACTCTTTTCTGGTCAAACTTTTACTCTGATGAAAAAAAAATATATATATATTGAGACCTTTAAGCAAACTAACTCATTTTTCGTGTTCTCCCTACATTCCCCAGTGAGAGGTATATTTTTATACATAAGAATGAAGAAAAATCTGCTGTGCACATGGAAAACAGAGAGATCATCATTTAAACATCCCATTTATATAGGATATGTGCCTTTAAGGTACACTGCAAGCATGTAGCATTTCACAAAGAGCAATATCAAACCTACAATGATGATATAAAACAAGGGGAAAAAAAAAGATATCTATCTGAGGTATATTTTATCTGAATGCATTTTTTTAAAAAAAAAACTAGCAAAATTTCTGTGAATACTGGAATTGCTCCTTTTTTTCCTCATTATTCATCAGTGCATTATATTTTTATATACAGCATAGCAAGTCACAGCTTCACGGGGATGTCTTGGCTTTAGATCATGATTATATTCCTCCTGCTTCTCATCGTATACCAGATAACATGTTGCAAAATCCCAGAGTCATACACAGTCATCTCTGGATTTAAAATGTGTTAGCAGGTAAAGTACTAGACAGGAATATAGTTGTTACCTCCGTTCTGCTGAGATTTGTCTTTGTCTCCCTAGGATTTTAGCACAGATTCACTAACATGCTGGGAATACATCTTCTTTTTCCTGGTACAGCAATAGAAAGACTGCTGCTCTCTGATATCTATTTCATTGTAGTTGGACTCTCACAACTATAAACACGTGGAAGAAAACCCTTGCTTGCTTCTTTTTTTTTTCTAGGGAAGACAAACTGTGAGAAACCAGCATGATATACTCAAAAATATCTACCTCTGTGTGATGTCAAACTAGAATGAGAGACACAGATGCACATTCTAAAAAGAAAAAAAAAAAAGAAAAAAAAAAGAGAAGAAATAAATGGCAAAAATGAAAATTTGAAAAGTTATAGAAAATGTTGGCTTTGTAAGGCTGTATTTTGTGACTCAGATCACCTTAAGGACATGAGAACTTCTGTGCCAACTGGATCAAAGTCCCAATTAGTCCAGCATCTTGCTTCCCAAAATTCCCACTGGTAGCTGTCTAAGAATAGTATAATCTACAGATAATATAACAAGACTAGCAGATAATAATACTTCTTTGTAGCAATCTATCTCAGACACCAGTGATTTTGTGAACAGAGGTCTATCAGATGGCCTCTGGCAGGGAATTACATGACTAAAAACATTCTTTTTTGCTTCTTTTGGGCCTACTGTTACTGCACACTGTCCTCATGCGTGTAGATGGGCAGACCTGTAGAACCCCGAAGCTCATGACCACCACCACCACCACCACCACCACCACGGGATGTCTTGACTCTTGGACCTGGGCTCCAGGGCTGTAGAGCATCCTGAGCACACAACCGCATGGTTCTTTGTGAGAAACAGACGGTAGGACCGGCTCCTCCTGCCCCACCAAGTTCAGACTGACAGTCCCTGTTAATGAAAGGTCCTGGTGTCAACCTGTTCATATATGGACTGCCAAAATCCCTCAGTTTTTTGGACCAACTGCCTTAATCGGCTGAGCTTTCACTCAGGTGGTGACGATGTTTTTTCCCAACAAGCCGCTTCTTTCTGAGTTGCTGGATCTGGCAGAGACACCTTTTGCTCCATTTCAGTTGATGGCCCTGACACGGCCCCATACCTCAAACCTGATAGATTGTCCCCTGACTCACAACTTAGATCTTTCTAGAGGAAGAAAAAATAGCAACAGAGGACATATTGCAGAGCCTTTTAAAAAAATATATGCCTTTATTGACTGAATAGCACTGCAAAGGTCAAAGAAATAACTTTGTAAGTACAAACTTACCCAAGCTATTTCCTTTCACACACTTCAGGCTGTTGAGCTTTATTGAGACCATCACAACCAGCAAAATAGCCACCAGTTGCACAGCTCAGCAGTGATACAGAAGAGAATTTAACTCAAAGCACAAGCACTGCTGAAGTCTTTGCACTTACTTGTATGCTGAACACGTGCCATGTTCACAATGACGGTGAGATTACAGTAAAACTCCTGTGATGTGTATTTTCCATGTACAACATAACATTTTAAAATACGTTCTAAATGCTGTTGGTTCCCCTGTTACCAGTTCTCTTTTTTTTCCCCCAAATGCACTATTTTTAATTTATCTTCCCTCTTTCCAATTTACTTTAGAGCTACAATGAAATCAAAATCATTCAAAAACTCATTCAAAGCTAGTGTTAAATATAATAATTCCATGATTATCGAGGTCCTTATTTAACTATCAGACCAAGCACTCTAACTTATGTTAAATGACAGGTCAAAGAAAGTTCACTCCTAATAATGCAAATCACAAATCAGTGTCCCAGGAACAGCATATATGAAACGATGTCTGAAACATCAATAACAGTTTTTTGCCCCTTATAATTATTATTAGCTTGGTAATAGTCGTTAGTGACCTATCTCTTTCTGCTGATTTAGTAAAGTGCACCTAATAACAACCAGGGGTCAAACGTACAAACCAAATGATACTGCATTCCCTGGATACATAATGCAGTTTCTAATGATGTAATAAATGTCTTGCAGTGTTTTTGTCTCACCCACCAAAATTAAGCCTATTAGAGTAAAATATGCCAATTGAAAACATTATAAATCATGCCTGGAATATAAAACAAACCTTGATATACAGTGCTAAAATGACAAAGTCTCTTTTGCATTAGAGAGGCTTCATCTTTAAAATAGCTTTTATTTCAGATCGCAGTTAAACATCAAACCTTCAGAAACGGCCTTCAGAAATATTTATTTATTACATAAATAGCAAGAATGAGAGAAAAAGAAAGAACAATATCATATGAAGACTTTTTTTTTTCTGCAAGGACTTAATCCTGCCTTTAA
Source organism: Eudromia elegans (assembly GCA_003342815.1). NCBI lineage: Eukaryota > Metazoa > Chordata > Aves > Tinamiformes > Tinamidae > Eudromia > Eudromia elegans. The sequence goes on along the minus strand of PTEX01000152.1, from coordinate 180,151 downwards.
CAAAAATACCTTTTAAAATTTATCTTTTTGATGAGAAGAAAAAAGGTATTATCCTATAATTTTTGACATTATATGGATATTTTAGCACAGGAGAGATGGTCTTCTCTTTCACAGAGAGATTTGGTTAACAATTCAGGGAAAATAATGATGCTTATATCCATTTCTGTACTAAGAGTACCCATAAAATCAGCTAGTCCCTTATACAAGCATGTTGGAACCCACTCAATCCATTGAGTTTAAAACTGTGGTATTATTATTCTTTGATGTCTATAGCTTAGCAGCACAAAGCTGATCTCTAAGCACTTACTCTCTATAAAGAAACACAAATGTTTGGCCTTTGGGCTGTAAATATTGTGTCACCATTGATTTTTAACATATGAAGTGTATTTTCCTGAATGTCAAGTATTCTCAAAGTGCAGGGACTCCCATGAGCACAAGAGTGTCAGAAATTAAAGACAGTTTAAAAGCCAGAGCTACAAGCAAGGAAAGAAGAAAATAATAGTAAGAAACAAGAGAAAGAAGAAAGTAAAAAATAAACAATATGAACTTAGCCAAATATTATGCTATCATTTATCTCTCAGAGAAAATATCTGGGGATGATAACATCCTATTAACAATGAAGAGAGGGCTGAGCTGTGGTGTTATCAATAAACACTTTTTGTTCCTACTTAAGTTATTTAAGGGCTTATGTACCTCATGCCAGTGTCAACAGCTGGATGTAAATGTGGCTCCAACAAATTGCTACTATTGCCTAATAATGCTTCAGTTTTTAGGGAAATTTTGCATTGTTTCAGCTGCTTTGACGTTATCATGCCAAACTCTAATCTCTGTTAGAAGGAGGTTCTGACTTCTTTGCAAGACCAATTTAACTTCAGACTGACATAACCAAGGTGCATAGACTAGGACCAAGTTGTCCTAAGCTCCTGATTTACCCAAGAGACAGAGACCTCCAGTGACACCTTTCTGCTGGGAGAGACTTCACAGGGGTGACGAGATGTGACCATAGCTGCCTCAATTAGCTGGGATGAATCTAGGCCAGAAAGTCCATCTCTCACACAGCTCGGGAGGCCGAGACAGATTGGGACTCCTGGATGCAATGTCTTTTACCAGGTAGCCTCAGGCAGTGCACCTCTGCAATGTCCTCTGCTCAGGCTGGTGGTAAATCAGCAGCCTACCCGATAATGAACAAGGGAAACGTTCCTTCTCGGTGATTATTCAGGGCAGCCCCATCTCCATAGCTTATTTCTATAGCTGATGCAGACAGTTAAGGTTCCTGGGAGGGCAATGCAGAGTATCTCAGGTCAGGTTCCTCCTCCGCCTCCGACCTCCCTCCGAAGCATTCATGTGACTCCCTCCCTAATTCAGACCTTTGCATTGCCTACTCGGTTGAGGCAGGAGCAGAGGCACTTCCCTTCCTCCCAGGGAAATATCTTCAAGCAACGGCACTGTAAAAGTCATGGTGGTTACAACCGTATTAGCTTTTATCCTTCCTTATTCAACTTGCCACAGCCATTTATCATTTGAAGGCTATTACACACTGGATTCAAAGATTCCTTTGAACAATTTTCCAAGCTATTGTTTCCTAGATGTTTCTTTCAGAACTTCAAAAAAAAAAGCTTGACATCCATCGCAATTCTATGTGCCTAAGAACAGAGGCAGGTTTCAGGCAGACATTGTCTCAGACATTTGCATGAATATTGACTATTTAATGCAAAGCATTCTTTAAATATCCAGGAGCATGTGTCGGCTCTTTTTATGAAGACTGAAGAACTCTGAATTCTGAAACATTTAAGAAAGCTTTAAGGTATTTTTTTCAATAAACGCTATCTCCTGAAACACGTTGAGAATTTCCAACTGCTGACGTTACAGCACTAATTTAATCTCACAAGCAGGGGTGTAGGGTCTGGAAAACCTGCCTTAGAGATCAAAGATCATCTTTGACACCTATTTAGTTTATTAAGTTTAAGAGGTTCTTTGATATGTAAAAGGTCAAGCATGGGGATAGGACAGTCAGCTAAAAGTTCTAACTGAAGGATAGAAGCTGATCGAAAAAGAGTAATTTCTGTCTAAGTTAGTTACCTTATTAAAGTATTTGTAAGTTTAATTAGTTAGTGTTTAAGAACAATTTTGCCCTTTAGAGGTTCTGAGACGCAGGAGTCTTTCTTGGCTGTGGCCACGTGAGGACTTAAATGAAGAAGGCTCCTTTGCTAAGCATCAAAACACCTAAGTGAAAACTAGATGGACAGCATCTCCCCCAAAGCATTTATTTTATTGGCTGGATTAATTCCTGGACAACAGCTATAGACAGCAGTTTCATCAATGAGTGGAAAAAGGACCTAAGAAATGCTTCCTTTGGCTAGAAGCAGTTCTAGCTACACAGTATCAGCTCAGCAGTGTTATCAGCTGATTTCAGGGTAAAATCGAAGGTGTATTTGAAGAACTAAATAGGATCTGGTTTCTTCTGAGACCCTTTCTACATTACTGACGCCTTTCTCCTCTGTAGCTAGAGCTGTAGGTGGGGAGTCCTCTGGACTTCGAGCACTTTTATATTGTGGCATATGGATTCTGATTAGCACAGATGGTTTTAAAATAGGTGTTGTGGATTAAAGCAACAAACAAACAAAGTCTATCAATTGGTCAGAAAAGAATTATTCTTGCTTCCAACTGCACTCCCTTCACAAGGGGCTATTACAGGGGACCAGTTTTGAAAGAAATGAAAACAAAATGAACAATACCCCCACAGCACTTCTGAAAGAAAAGACAAGATTTTGCAGAGAATGCAAAGGTTTCAGGTATTTACTACTCATTCCCTGAAAACTGTTTACTTGATATGTAAGTATTAGACCTACCTTTCACTCTCTCTCTTTACCTCTTATGTTTTGAAGAAAATACTTGTATTTTACTGTACACTGGAAAATACTGCAGTAGTTCATATAGAGTAGGAATAGTTCTAAAAATCTATAACACACTTCTGGATTGTCTCAAACTATCTAATCTTCACATAAACACCGAGCTCTAGGAGCAGCAGAACACAGCCGATTTTTTCTCTCCTTAAAGAGCAGTTCATTTTTGGCTATGAATAATACATCCTGCTACAATAATGCAGTCAGATACCAGGGTAATTAGATATATTTCTGAGGTCTGCCTATGGTTCAGGCATCAAATACTGATCCTTCAGGCTGCCTTGCACAGGTCTGTAGGCTTGGGAGGCTAAAGACATGAACACAGTCAGGGTAACAGTGCCCTCACTCCAGTTACAGATGTAAGGTGACAGGGACTGCTCCAAGGCATACTAATTACAAAGTATTTAGCAGCCAGGGTCTAGCGCACACCCGCCAGAAGCAGAAATGGGGGAAATGTGATATCCCTGTTCCTTGTGTTACACAGAACCCAGCTGGAAGTTCAGTTCTTAAGAGGCTGTACAAGCCATATGTTATCACAGCTCTGCCATGTCCATAGCTTTCCCCATTTTAATGTATACTTGGCACCGCTAGAGCATGTGACGTCTTCAGACTAATCAGGCGGGTATCTTAGCCAGTGGGAATATTAAGATAATGCAGCGCTGCCGATAAGCGCCCATCGCATTTCAGCTTGGCATCTGTACTTCTGCCTAATGGCTCCAGCTCTTACCCTGTTTTGAGAATAAACTTTGCCAGGAGGCAGCAGCCCATTTAAACCAGCCACCAGTTTTGATATTTCAGTTTATTTGGCTCTTCACATTGTGGGCCCAAGTAGCTCCTAGAGAAATCTGTAGTTCTTTAAATGCAAATTTCTCTGTATGGTTGCAGCTACTTTTTTTTTTTTTTTTTKTAATAACTGAAGACAAAATGGTATCAATAGGATCGCCCTTTGCAATGACCCTTGTTCTAAATCCATACAAAGAAAAAAGACAAAAAGGGAAGAAGGATGAACACACCCAAGTCACAGATGCTCTACAAACTAATTAAGGGAACGGGAAAATAAAGAAAAGTTCAGCTGCAGGGAATTTCCTTGCTGCTCTTTAACTTCTTTGACTGCAAGCTATTTCAAGAGAGGCCAGACACTCTCAGGCTGTGGAGAAAAAACAACATAAAAGGCAGTTTGAAGCTTTTCTTCTAATGCCGGGGAAGGAGACATCAACTTTACCAGAATCAGAGAAATACTTCGCCTTATGCTTCATAGTGTTCTCTTACATCTGTTGAACTCCATATTTTCTACAGAGGTATTTTCACCTGACTGCTGAGACCCCCAGCCATGGGGCTGCCCAACATCACTCAGGTAGCCCAGGTCCCTGCAGGATTTGAACCCACAAGTCATGGGCTTAGGCTCCCGGCTCACAGAACCTGCAGAAAACCAAATCCATGGGGCTGAAGGCAAAAACCACTTGGAAGTAGTCTAGCACCTGGAGGGAAAAATTCAGAACCAGAGAAGCTGCAATCCAGATCAGAATACGTTTGTGGGCCTAGGAAACCCTTTATTTATATACATTTATACACATTGCTAGTGCTCAGAGGCAAAGGGGTTTTGCAGGAAAATTCTGCTGAGTGCTTTGTCTACATGGTCTGAATTTCAGTTGCAAGATCTTTGGGAAGAAGGCCTGTCTTATATAGAAGAAATGCACTGCTAGTGAACAACAGATGTAATCAAACTGATTTCAACAAAAATTAGACACAGTATTTGTGATAAACAAACAAAAAAAAAGAGTACAGTGCCTCCTCCTCCCTCTACCTTGTCAGGAAGCTACAACCTTTTTGAAAGAGGAATGCATACACGAAAAAAGAAATCTTCTCACTTCAGAAATCCCAAATCAAACTCTGTGTGCTTGTCCAAACCCCAACATAAGGGCCAGCGTGTCCCTTTGAAGACCTCAGCTGCAGATGCCACGCTGGCAAACGCCTTTACTCACATTAGCAAATACATCTCCCTGGTTCTACTTCCACCCGAGTCCCGCTTGCTCTGCTGCTGGGCAAGGCGGGTCACGGAGGACAGCCCGAGGTACAGCTGCTCCTCTCTTCCTCTTTCCTCATCCCCGGGGCTTTACTTGCAAAGGGAAATTCTTTATCCTTTCTTTCTTCATGGCTGACCTTTTACATTTCACTGTCTCTGTCTGAAGAGCTCGGTAAAGCCACTGGATTGCTGGAATACGGTATCACAGGATGAGCCCAACAGTGACACGGGCAGAGTGGAGGTTTGTACCTTTTGCTGAAAACAGGACTTGAATCGCTTAGGGAAGCTGAGTAAATTTTCATTCAGATGGTCTAATAGAGATCTGGACCTCTTAAATCACTTCTCCTTTGGAATTACTTCCAAAGGAATTCATTCTCCCATGCTCTGAAGGTTCTTTGTACAACAAAAGCAACAAGAAGTTGCCAACATTATACTGCCACTAGACGATCTCTCTTCCTGTCCATATTTAATTCTGTTCTTCACAGCATGTTTGTCACGGGCCGAATTCACACAGCAGATTGCACACTGTGTTTCATCGCTTTTGGGTGGAGTACCCCTTTTGCCCATGTGCTACATATATATGTGTGTTTGTGTGTACATACAAATATTATATACACACACAAGTGTATATATGTAAATGTTGATATTATATTACACAAATGTATACATCTATAATGAAAAAAAATCACTACTAATGAGGCTTTATGACTTTGTTACACACAGAACACAATAGACCAGACCAATGTCAGACAGCAATGGCCATCCTCGCTGCTTAAGGAGCCATGAAAGATGAGGGGTTTATATGCACGTAAATACATATACATATATGTGTGTATATATAGATATAAATTACCTGCCTAAGCAGCCATGTGAGTGACAGCCAACAAGGAGCAATAGTTTTTTCATTCAAGCTCTTCTTGTCCAGCTGGGACATCTGAGGAACTCAGATCTACTCAGTCGCCTTTCCCCTTAGCTGGTGACCTGGATGTGTTTGGCCATAACAGCCAGTTACTCTGATCTTGTCAGTCATGGTAGTTAACAGCAAAAGCATAAACTAAATTCTGTAGAGCTGCTACAGCGTAAGTTAAAACGTCTGGAAAGCGAGTGCTTTGAATTTTCTTTGCAGTTAATAAAATAAAACAATCCTTTAATACTTCATACAGCTAGCATGGCCTTTTGTACCCCAAACTGACGTTTACTATGAATGTTTCTTGAGTATACACTAGCATGTTTTACTTTTATAAAATAAAATATTAGGCTTTGCTGCACATTTATTATTAATGCAAGATACACGAATCTTTGCTAAAATTGTTGTGTTTGCAAGTGGTATTTGTAGGCGCAATCGTTTTGTTTGGTAGATGTTATTTCAAGAAAGCAAGCAGTCTCCCTCAGAGTCCACATTTCCATAGGCAGCTGGACATATAGGGGTGTGTGTGTATATACATATAGGTGTGTGTATACAGGACATATAGGTGTGCGTATATAGGTGTATGTATATATACATAGAGAGAGAGGTGTATATATATGTAGGTATAGGGCCATATCACAAGACGTGCTCGTTGACAGGCTCCGTTCCCCTACGCGTTGCATCCAGCCCCACAGAGCTGCGCTCGCTCGCATCCGCCTCCCTCCAGCTTTGGACTTTTCCATGTGCAAGCAGCACATTGCACACCCGCCCACTACCAGGCCGCCTGAGGGGCACAGTCCGGGCTCGCAGCCGGAGCTCGGAGCGCTGGAGCGTGCTCTGGGAGAGGGGCCCCGTGCAGCACTGGCGCTCGGGTAGCACGTCTGGTCAGAGAGGGAGCGCGCGGCGGAGCCCGGCCTCGGCGCTGCCCGCGGATCTGCAAGCGCTGAGCTCTGCCTGGAGAAACACGGGTCCTACAGCAAGAGCTAAGCTGCTCCCGAGAAACCACCCCTCTTGGGATGTTCAAACCCAAAAGGAGGTCTGCGATAGCTGCACAGGGATATTTGCAAAGCAAGGCCGGTGGATTTGAATCCTCTCAGGCACTGTCATACTGGATGCGCTGCAAAGTGCACGTGAACACCCTTCCTTCAAGCTAATGGCATTTGGTTTTAGGAGCTGCTTTAGCCCCTTCAGGATATTGCAGAGCTGCATCCAGCTTCTGCTGGGAGGTAGCTGTGACCTCTGCGAGTTCTCCTCATTCCCAGTCTACAAGCCCAGAAGCATCATCCTTTCACTAGGAGGAGTTAACTCGCATGCCTTAGTTAATAGCAGAACTACCTCACTCCTTACTAATTTATTAATGGAGGAAAGCAGGCATTTTCCAGAGGATCTGTCTTTCGCATCTTAATCTGTACATCTCGCTCCATTTACAACACAGGTGACGGCTCCTAACTCATGTGCCCTGCTGAAAAACCCACAGGTGGGTGAGATGAATCTGCGCTAAACAGCTCCACAACTCTGCTGCCGTTTAAAGCACATAATAGAAGACCACTGCTTGAGGGAGAGCACCTCGAGGAATCAATAGTTAGTGGGTGATGTGTAGAGAAAATAGATTGTCTTTCCCTTTTGCTGCTTGGTTATTCATGAGAGTTAAGCAGAACCACGTGTTTCATTCTGTATTTTAAAGTATTTATTATAACAGTGAATACTCGTTCTTGTAGACACCTCTGTTTTTTGGATCTGCAAAAAAATCCTATATAGAAGGTGTTTTACACCTGTGTTTTAATTATCTTTTCTATACCAACAGATATGGAGTTAACTAGATTTTCTCTGAATTTTAAAGTACTAACAAGCTGGGCTAGCATTTAACCCCTGTAATTAAAAACGCTAAACAACTTCATATGCCAGGAATTCCTGCTTATGTCTTATTAGACAGATTTCCAAAGAAAAAAATGAAACAAAACAAAATCAATTGGGCTGACTCCAAACATTTCACACGTGCAGAGAATGACGTGAAAGCAGCTGTAAATACCCAGTCACAAAATCCCCTTGTAAGGTCAGAGGCAATGAAGTCTGTTGTTTGTTGGAAGAGAAGAAGCAAAAAGGAGCAGTTAAATTTCTCTGCTGGTGATTCTGTCATTGAAAAGATGACAGGGATTCGTAAACACGGGGAAGAGAACTCATTGAAAGCCGTGGGTGCTCCACTATGTGCTGCCGATTGTATGGGGACTTTTAAATCGAAACAAGCCGGTATGGAGGAGTCCTCGGAAAGCTGCACTCAAATACAGCAGGGAGGTGGTTTATTTTCCATGTAATATCATCTGGAGGAGCCTAGCACGATACAGAAACACAAAGGGAGCACATGACCCCAGGATTAGTTTCCATGAGCTCAGTAGCACCCACAGGCAACACACTAGGTAACGCACTCTGGCACGCGATTCCCTCTGCCTTTGCCACCAAACTGAGCGTGTGGTAGATGCTTGGTCTGTGCCGTCTGATGCTTGGTATGTGTAACAGCCCCTAGGGATTTCTCAGATCTGTTCCAGATGAAAAAAAAAAAAAATCTGCACTTCAGGAAATACATCTTCCAGTCAAAATATCTAGGGATAAATTAACATATTCTCCATTTTCAGTCAGACAGGGAAATGTATTTCACTAATATTTGTGTTACCACTACCATTCAGAGGTGCCTGTAGATAATTACAGGCATCTCAAAAGGCTGCCTCCTATCTCAGGGTGTTTTTAAGTCAGGAGACCTGGAGTGCTAATGGCAAAAGGGTAACAGGACAATGTGAACTCCATAAATGACAAATTATGTTCATCTAAAGAGAGAGGTTGTGAGGAAGAGGAAGGAATAAAGAAGATGAAGACTTCAATTTTATGTGTGCTCACCATTTGAATACTGAGGAATTTTGTCACTGTGGACAACTGCATCACACACTAGCTCAATTTGTATTAAACATAGAAGCAAAAGCTGACATTTGAAACAGAAGACCAAACACCAGAGAGAGCTCAGCGAGCAATATCTGTTTACCCTTATTATTATTTCATTTGTTCAAATATCTTCAAGGCTTTTCAGGAATCAATTAAACTCCATGGGTCAGCTTGAGTTAAAAAAAAAAAAATCAAGACTTCTGAAAATGTTAATAAAGGTGCTAAAATTTACTTTGTTAATTGCTGAATAATCAATAACTAATTTTCATTCTAAACTAGGTCCTTCACATGTCTTAAATAACCCAACAGAAGATCATTTACATCTCAATAACATCTCCTAACAATGTCATGTCATTAAAATCCAAACTAAATCTCAATAATGTAGGTTAGTGACCAGTAAAGGACTTATTACCTGGGTCAAGTCCTTCGGGACAGCGACGGGCCAAATGGCGAAAGCCTTGCTTGTATGCAGCTTTCTCCCCCAAATATAAGCATAGGGTCCCATAGGAATGAGCCCTTTATTTGGTGCTATGTCATTTTCTGAATGGTTATCCATTACACCTATCTCAGGAGCCTGTGGCACAGGCTTCCATGTTAGGAAGGAAGGTCTACCCAAGCATAACAAAGCACAACGACGACACTCCAGAAATCGGAGTAATACGCGGCGGAGCACTTTAAAAATAAATAAATAATCACGCCTTTGCAAGCTTGCTGGTAGCATCACCTTTCTTTCATTAAAAATGTTTCTGTGCAAGATGGTAATTAGCAGAAGCGGGAAGCTACGGTATATTAGCCTCATGTACTAGCTAGAAGCAGAGGACGGCATAACTATTTTAAGATGCATTTTTTAACAATGCTTTTGCGATACCAACACACTTGCTGATGATATTGAAATTTTTATGTTAATTAAACAACCCCTAACCACTCAGTACATCTCAGATATATACACTTTGTAATTACCTCCATTATTGAAATAGCAAGTTTGATTTATCCTTGCCACAGTAACATTCTAGCTTCTGTTATTTTTGTCTTTAGAAAAACATAGGTCCCAGTGAGGGAATATAAAACTATTACTGTAAATTAAATATTAAAGCTAACTTATTTTTGCATAAGAACACTGTCAAATAATGGTGATAACTGTTCCTAAGAAATGAACTTTTCTTTGCCTTTTTTGGAGCACAAATTAAAATCTAATTTTCCGTTCTTTTGTAAATTCCATATAGTTAGCGTGTATCGTTTTTACTGATGGCAGTAGCTTAAGAGGGAGCTATTATAGTCTTAGCTTAGCGATTAAGAAATACAACATTTGTTGAAGAGCTAGGCCTTTTAGTCTAGAATGGATTATCACTTGATCCTTCCTTAAGCATTTTTATACAGGAGTGCATTATCCTTGGAGCCACCCTGGGCTCCATGCCTCATTAACCTGGGTGTTAGATAAATCAAAGGCAGCCTCCGAGACTGAGATAAGCAAACTGCAGGCCAGCAAGACGATGATGTATGGATCCAGGAGGCTAATAGGAAAGTATTGACAGGAAAATGGTGTGCTTATCCTGCAATCACTGCATATTGCAATGAGAGCTCCCAAAAGCAGATGGGATACACTTCAGGGAATGCAGGAGCACGAGATTGTGAGGCAGAAATGGATCCTCGCGTCTTAAATCCTAGCAAAAACTTTGTTTCTCTGCGGTAGCACTTTGAGTGCGGCGGCGAGGTTAATGCTCAGGCAACGGTGAACTCTAAAAAGTGAATTCATTTTGGGGGTAAACATTATTATTATTTTAAGATTGTAATATAGCCAACAAAGCTTGCGTTTTGCTTACGTCAAACATGAAAACAGTTTGCAGAGACAATACACAGAGTGCCAATTCTGTGTGCTCAAGAAAAGCATCAGGATCAAGAACGCCCTATAAAGGCCTCCGCAGAAAACAGGACTCAGCTGCTAGCACCTTCCAGGGAGGAAGCGTGATTGGTAAAAATTCAAATTCATTCAGGTCAGGGCAGGGGGTGACGTGTCCTTCTGTCTGTTTTCCCTGCAGTTCCAAGAGTGACGTTTTCAAGAGAATCTGAGTGATTTTCTGCCAGTACTTAAAAAAAAAAGTAGTTTTGGAAATGGCAAAAACTGCACTCGGTTAAGATAACTGCACTAAGATCCTCTGCTATGTTTAAGGTCGGATTTTTTATTTCCAAGATTTGGTCATTAGAATAATTTGGGAATATTTTTTTTTTCCTTAGCTCAGTCCTGGTTAGAATTAAAGGGACAGATAGTTTTGGATTGAGCTCAGGGCTGGATTTGATGGGATACATGCTCCCCTTTACTTATTTCTATTGATATTGAGGAACTTGTCAAACCTTTTCTCTTAAATTTATGTACAACTCTCCCAAAATAGCAGGTGTCTTTGTAGCTGTTTACCCAATCCTATAATCCTGTTTTACTGTGCTGTCCTTTTTATTAATTATTTTGAGTATCAGCCCACTGGTTTCCAATTCATGTTTCTGTGGATTCCATTGGAAGCAAGCTCAGACTCCAACCCCGCAAACTGCTTGCACCAGAGGCGCTACGAGTTCCCTTGGTATTGTGAATTTGTGAAGATGAGGGCTGTGATTACAAAACCCAATTGCATCTGTAGGGAAAAAAAAAATCAAGGGATCACAGGAAGGGATTCAAAGGCTCCTGGCTCATACAGAGAAATGTCACTCCAGAGAACCAACTCCTTTCTCCACTTTCTCCAGAGAAAAGGAGTGATGCTAAGCACCTCACAGAGCCCAGCTTTTCTCCTGCCCTTCCCTTTTTGGTAGATACCTACCCAAGCCAGCTTGAAAAGAGGCATGGTCACCGTAAGGGAAGCGCTGGGGACACCAGCATCTCTGAGGGTGACACAGAGCTCAGATAGGATCAGGCAGGTACTAAGGATCAGTTCCTTGGTTTGGATGCTCTCATCAACAGCACAAGGGCTTCATGCACAGAAATGCTTGACAAGGGGAAATTCAGCAGGTAAGAAGTACTCCTATCCCATCAGCATAGCATGGTCTCTATATAACATCACCATTGCAAATAAATACAGGTTTTCTTATCACTCCTGGCTGCAAATTGAATTTAATGGGAGCTTCCATCATTTTGTTTTGGCACTTTGCTAGAGTTTCCTCTATATTTATCTTTCATGCTTCTGCCTTCCTACAGTCTGTCCCATTCCCCTCTGTTAGAGCTCCACAGGGTTGCATCGATTCCTATCTCCTTCTCACTCACAACTCAAGATAAGCTTCTGGTTCCTCTCTTTCATACAACCATGGCATCAAGAGGAAAAAAAATGAGAGAAAAAAGAAAGTGAGCAAGTTTCTTCATATTCGGTACCAATATCTGGCCTCAGGAACAAATAGCCAAGAGGAAAACCTTGGCTTTCCCTCACCCTAATAGGCTCGGGAGAGGACCCGCAGAGCTGACACAATTCTGCCAACCCCCAAAATCCCTGCTGAGCAAACAGGACGACATACATGGATTTATAATTTGGCTCAGTTTGGGTGACTTTGAATAGGGATGGCAAAAAGTATCTCTAGTTTCAGCAGCATTCTAAGAGGTGCACTTGCTAGAGCTTTAAAGGAAAAGCTGCAAGAATGATCCTTCTAGTGAGGAACCCATTTCTGTGGGTTTATTTTGGTTGTCAACAAGCCTGTTCCTAGAAATGGTGAACAGTCTGTGCTGCTCTCCTTCCAGAAACAAACAAACAAACAAACAAAAACAGCATAAAAACTTCAGCCCAAACAGTAAAGAGTTAGAATCCACTGAAAAATATGTATATATATATTATAAGGGAAAAAAGTATATAACCATATATGTTCACCAGAGATTCACTTAGAACTATTGTAAATACGCTGCTTTGAGGGAACTAGCAGGCGTTTAGAATGATTTTTTCCCTATGTGGTCATCCTGAAATGACAGGAAAGATCCACATGCCAAATTACTCTGAAACACAATGGGAAAAAAGAAAAAGACATAAATAATATGGTTGTGATTTTCAAACTTCAAATAGTAGCAATCATAATAATACAGAATTTTGATTTTATTCATTTTTTTCTTTCATCTTCTCTCTCATTCTCCATTTCCTCACACAAAATACATGACTGATAGAAGGCTGACTTGTAGGCAGAGTGTGGCAGTTTCCCCTTTGTATTACACAAAATCATTTACATATATATACTTATATATTTATATATATATTAATTCAAAGACATTTTGAGGGTATTTTAATGTTCTATAATGTATCCTGCTTTTGTGTGATGATGTCTTGTTTAATATCTTCTGTGAAGTTCAAGTATTGCTGAATGAATTGTGTAAGGAATCCTACACAAATACGACATTACAGATGTTTAATTAAAACCTGGCAGCAAAGAAGCTTGATACACACTAGTTCTTATTACTTTTCTCCATGATGCTGGCTTCTGATCAGTTTTTAAGTTTTAACATCTACTGAGCTGATTAATCAGAATTTCACTCCCTTTGAAAATCTGCTCTCAATATGGATTCTAGTAGCACACTTTGAAAAGCTCCTTCTGGGCCGCTACATCAGAGATCATTATTATTCCAGGTGTTAAAGTAATAATAAAAGAGCATTTTCTAAAACAGAGGTAATATTATGCTAGCAGTGTGATACTGCAAACCGCTGTAGAGACACACACGCCACTTGTCTAAACGAGACTCATGCTGAAGCCAAGATGACCTCCAGATATATCTGAGGGGTTCCACAGGAATTCGCTTTATTGCGTGGGCTTCAGAAAACTTCTAGTCAGACCTTCACGCCAACAAAAGCAATGCCAGACGGGCCACTTTTGAAACAGGACGTTTAACATATTAACAAACACTGACTGGCACAGTCTTATATACCTATTTATTGACTTCCCAGTCAGCGCGAGCAAGCCTCTCGACAGCTCAGTAAAAGACCACTAACTTTTTTGTTACTGTCACTGATAGGAAAAAGATAAAAATGAATAATAACAAATAAAAATAATACAAATGAATATCAAAATAAAATAAAATAAAATAAAATAAAATAAAATAAAATAAAATAAAATAAAATAAAATAAAATAAAATAAAATAAAATAAAATAAAANAAAATAAAATAAAATAAAATAAAATAAAATAAAATAAAATAAAATAAAATAAAATAAAATAAAATAAAATAAAATAAAATAAAATAAAATAAAATGGCAAGTGCGTTTCACTCCTCGGCAGGAAACTCGCCCATTTCGCAAGGATGACACCCGTCTATGCGCGCGTCTCCGATGGGTTCGTGGCGCTTTACCTGCCCGCCCCGTTGTCCCGGGTGGGCAGCGGCACGGGTGGCCTTGGTGCCCAGGCCGGCCCCCCGGGCTCCGCGTTACCGGCGGCCCCGCGCCCGGCAGCTGCTGCCGGCGCGGCAGGGGCGCCCCCATTACTCATCCATGACAAGAGCCCATGGAGGAAGATGTAGCACTCAATTCCGTCAGGAAAGACCCATGATGTCGGAGTCAGGAGGTTATCGCTGGGGGACTCGCACCTTGCTCCCTGCCCCGCTTATCGAGGGCCCGACAGCCGCGGCTGGAGCGGCGCCTTGTAGCGCTGAGCGCTGCAGATCTGGCGCCCCGATTAGCGGCGGCCGCCCGAACGGGGCAGCCTTTAATTAAAAAGTAGATGCTGCTCAAATTGTTAGCGGCTCGCAAGGTGCCTTTGCTAAACGGGAGGCCAACGGCAGTGGCCGCAGAAGGAGAGGCCTGGCAATTTCCTCGAGTGGTGTCTTTATAGGAGCTGGTGGATGCCACAATGCCCTTTATTCCCTCTTTGTAGGCGGGGAAATTTTAGATAGGCTAAATCCATATCTGAGATACCCATTAACAGAGGTGAGGATCCGTGCCCACACTATGGGCTCCAGCACTGGCAAAACGACAAGGGGCATCACGGCTGGCAAAGCACAGACTTGATGGGCATCTATCCACCTTTAAACGCTTTGGGGAAGATTCTGGGTTTTTTTTCAAAGAGAAATCAGCAGGAAATCCTCAAGAAAAGCCATTAGGTTACGTACAAGTCAGAACTGCTGGAAATCTGCCTTAATGTTGTAAATCTCTAAACATCTGGATCCAAGAAAGGTCCAGGCCGACTTTCCAGGCACTTCAGTTGCTTGAGACAAGTCAAAGTTCTGCAAGAGCGGATAGAAATTGTACTCATTTATCATTAATGGTTCAAATTATATTTAGGAAGCTCATTTAATCAGTCACACAGACCACAGACTCTGCTGGTATTTTAGCAAAGTGTGCCTGAACTCAAAATGGAAAGAAATAGATAAAAAATGGTTGTGTCAAAGATAGAAAGTGCTAGCTTAAACATGTAAAGCTATTAATTACAAAAATATCAGTAGATGAGGTAACCATCTACATCATCAGAATACAGTATGGGAATTTATCATTATTCCTACAGAAGAACATGTTCATATTCACTCAGAGATAAATCATTTAATGGAACAGAATATGGCTTTCAAAAAAAATCTTCTGTCTTTTGTACACCTTATTATAAAACTTAAAGCATATTTTTAAACAGGGATAAATCAGGAGATTCAGTCACAGAACATCTAGACATAAAATTGACAATTAATTCTATGCATCTATCTCCATTTATATCCACTTAAATTAGAAGAATACTTCATGATATAGGAATAGCATTTTAGCACAGTTTATGTAGGGATGCTTTCATCTGCATTTTTCCCAGGTTTACTAACATACTTTAACCTTTTTTCAACATTTCCAATGTGGACTCTAGTAAATATTAATAATTCAATAACACTGAAAGCCCCAGAAAGGTAGAATGAGCACAGAGACACGGCTGAGAAGGACCTTCTGCTCTGTAACCGTACCACAAAACCAGCAGAAGCAGAGCTATACTGCAGCAGGAGCTTAAAAGCAGCAGAAGCAAGACAACACTGCACAGCTGGGCCTTTTTGCACAGGCTGGAGGAGCCATGATATTAAAGCAGGAAAAGAGAGGCAAGACTCATCAAGCGACCAGACAAACAGGGCATCCTCTGAAATGCCTACACGGTCAAAATTTCAGCAAACAACAGAGCCTGCACAGTGGAAGCTACGCAGGCCTCGTTGCGGGCTCAAGCACTAGTCCAAGATCATTGTGTGGACGTTGCTTCCTGGCACGGCGGTGGCCTGGGGCCACTAGAGCAGCGCCCAGGTACAACTCAGGGCATGGCAGTGCTGCCTTCAAGCTCTCTCCTCTGGTGGTGTCACACCCCCTTGCCCAAAGGGTCAGAGCACAACACCCGCCCCACTTAGCTTGGCCTGCTAGCACGGGCGCAGCCTTTGGGCGCAGCCTTGCCCCTCGACCTGCTCTAGTCTGAAGAGCTGCAGGGCAGGATATGCTGTTCTGAACGTGGATGTGCACTTTTAGCTAACTGGGAGCAACCTGCGTAGCGTAAAAACGCTTCTGGTGAGCTTCTCAGATGGGATTCAGCTGGCTTCAAACAAGATATCTAGAACTTAAATATTTAAGTCTGACCTAGTCATATATAATTCCCTTTATAGTCATGGGGAAAGATGGCTTACACCACTTCCATAGGCATCTCCAGACAGCTAAGGCAGTGTTTTAGCATGAGATAATTTTTTTCTGAAGGTATTTTTCCCCTCCTCCTTTGTTATACATAGAATAACAAGCTCAAAAATGACAAGCTTAGGTTTAGATGTACCAATTTTGGATGCCGAAAGCTAGGCAAGATGAATCCCACCTTTGTGACTACCTGTCTGTTTAGACCCTGCAGCAACAGGCTTGCATGCTGAGAAGCTTAAACAGCATCTCGGTCTCCTGACCACACATTAGCATCATGCTTCACTCTCCATAGCAGTGAGGTTTGGTTCTGCCATGACCTGAGAGAGCTTTCCTCACCTGACCCGCTCTGCTTCACCCACAGCTATAACCCCCCGAACTCCTGGCACAGCCTCAGAAGCACCACGGAAAGGAAAGGCGGGAGAATGAGGGCAGCTCCACGGCACAGGCTCGCCAAGGGACTGCAATTCCCAAGAGCACTTGGGGATAACACAGTGTTGCCTAAAAGTTTATTAAAAAAAAAAAGTATTCGTATGTTCAGTGTTATCTAGAGGGGAACATCCCAAAATAAAATATAACCCAAGTAACTTCAGCTAGGATGACAACAGGCTTTTCTGAATTAAGTTTCCACCCTCTAACAAAGGGTAAATGTGCAATAATGCCTTTAAACCAGTTTATAGGTCAGCTGTAGATTTCATTAGGTAAGTGTATGAAGCTCAATTTAGAGATGAGGCAAACAAGTTCAGACCCATGTGGCTATAGCCTGTCACTTTTTTTTAATTCAGTGTATCATAAGCATTTAAATCTGTATACAATATTTTTACATTGTTTTCTAATGTTTATAGCTTTTAAAATCTTTTATGTTTTCAAAATCAGTCATTACCCATGACCAAAATACGCATGAATTTTAAAACACCTATCCAATTCTCATCTCTGCAGCCCAGCTCTAATGAACAATATTAAGCCACTGAAGGGAAACGCCTGTACTGAGACTGCTTATTGTAGGCTCTAAAATTAAGCTCCTGACTACTGCTCTTCATCAGCTATATGTGAAATTAGGATAAGAAATGCTTTTCGTATCCTTGCAACAAAGTGGGTCACTCATCATAACTAATAAGTTAGGAAATTACAAAACTAGATCAAAATAATACCATGCATGTGCATCCCAATCAGACTGCCTAGAAATAACTGGTCTATAATGGAAGCCTACTTAGCTACAGACTGATAATAACATGTTTAATCATGTTCAGCTGTAATGATATCTGATACCTCTATCATATTCTGGTTTGTTTTATTTTATCCTTCGCAGAATTTTGAAGTTCTCCCATTTTCTGACATTTTTCTCCTCATTTCAAACATCAGGAGAACTGAATTACGTCACAGCTGAATAACTTCTTCAAAGCTTCACAGTGCAGGAAGCAAGACATCTCCCTAACTCTTATCTATTAAAGAAGTCACCAAAGAACAAAACACAGGCCTAAGATTTCATGGTATGGAGTATCTATGCAAAAAGATAGAACTTTTTTTTAATTATTAATATTTGTTATATTTTTGTGTATGCCAGCTATATATTTCCCACCAAAGTACTTGCACAATACATGTTATGCGGCTTCTATAGAGTCTTATTTTCCATGACTATAGGAAGCACCTAAACCAAGACTATAGCCAAGGTTTGCCCACATTTTACTCACTTGCACAGTGACAGAGCTTGGCAAATTCCAGAAAGTTCCACAATATCTGACTTCAAGAAGTGAAATTTCACATTTTTCAGGTACAAACTCATAGCTAAGGAAGAGCCTGAGCTCCACCAGAGCTTCACTTAGCTCCATCTACAGTCTCTCTGAGTCCAAACATCTAAGGTCACTTCTTGGAACAGAATAAATGGGTATCCCATTGAATTTCAATATCACTGTATTTGACCACGCAGAGAAGTTCAAAAACACCCAAATCCGTATGAATTATAAAATGATGCTCCCGACAAATATCCGAAAGGAAAAATACTCCGGAAGTTAATTTAGTATAAAAGAGTAAAAACATACAAAAGCTTTCATCTTTCAATGGGACTGATAGCAACAAAATGTTCAGTAGTGTAGAAAATAAAATACACCATGATTTCCTCAATATGAAAAAATCGACTTAAAATCAAAAGCTTAATTTGGATGGATACCAGAACAAAATGGACTAATAAAAGATCTTCTGCATCTACAGAGATATTCTATGAAAGCTTGCCTGGATTTAGACCGTGTTATCACCAAAGGAAAGGTGAAGGCATAGTTGAAGGAATATGTAATATGAAGAGTCATTTTCTTTGTCTCAAACAACTGAAGAAATGCTCAAAAGCAGAGAATTCTTAGTGGATTTTCGGTCTCTGCTCCTCTATGACAGATTACCCTGTCTAGGTGAATCCACACTACATCGCAGAGAAAAATATGCCTGATTGAAAATCTGAACTTCAAAATTAAATTTAATATTTCAGAAAAACTAAATTAAGCATAGCAGCTTGGGAAGAAAAGTTTCATAAAGAAAGCAAAATTATACTTTGATTTCTCTCAAGAATTTCTACAATAAAAGAGATGGGAAATTGTGTAAGTTTTGACATCTTACATTTTGAAAAGCAATATATTTTATATCAGAATAATTTTAATTGCAAAATAAAATATAAAAATAACATAAGAAAATGCAGTGTAGCAGAAATTAAGAGTAAAATATGAAATGTTATACCGTTTCCAACTAAAATTAAATTTGGAATGAAATAAAAACAAATGCGACCTTTTATACAAAATCTAAGCATTTTTCCAAAATTTCTAAGTTACATAGTTCTTTCAGTTTTTCAAAGCAAGATGTTACTGAAACCAGCACACCTCTATGGCACATTTCAATGAATACAGCATTTTTTTCAGCAAACTTATTCTCTCCTATAGCTCTTTGATTGGAGTCATACTGTTGATGGTTTGGTATCATAATAATTTACCAGGTATTGACTGTGCTTTAGTAAGCAATTAAGCCAAAGTTGGAGATTATTCTCAGGCAGAATTCACAGTGAAGCTAGCAGGAGCTCTGTTTAAATTGAGGCTAGAAGCCTGATCCTACGTCCTTAGGTTTTACTGATTCAATGAACTTTGCAAAGGGGTCCTAACAAGACCTGAGCACAGTGTTTCATAGTCTGTTGCTGTTAAATGTCATGATAATATTTATGAGGCAGAGAAGCTGCACAGTTTGAAAAGAAGCACTTAAAAAAGAAGAATCACAGTGCGGGGAAATAGCGAAATGCCAACAAACTAAGTGGTTATTATATTTATAAAGCATGTTTGTCTGCTGCAAAGCTCCAGTCTTCCCTTTGTAGATCAATACGTAACATGCACTTTAACCACAATTAGGTCTGCTCATGTAGAAGCTCAAAAGGGCCTGCCCTAGCAAAATGTGGATGGAAAAATTGCAATATAATTATAATTATACGCATCTTTCCTGGTTTTTTTTTTCCTCGGTGTGTTTGCCTCAATTTTTGTCTCAGTGTATTTGTCTGCCAATGTTTCACTCTCCCTTCCCTTCCATTATACCACTCGCAACGGAGATGAAGCAGCCTTGGTTTCCAGAGAAATGGAAGGACTGCAGCAGGTCCACAGGAAGAATTCCGGACACTTGCCATAAACCGTCTACCACATACAGCAATCCAGGATTTCTTCCAAGATTTTTCAGAGCCAATACAGGCCTGCGACATAGTGAAACATTTGTCTTGTATACCCTATGGTGTTGTTAGTGGAAGAAGAGGAACCCATATATCATTCACAGGGACAGGCAACCCTCTTCTTGTTCTTTTTTCTTTTTTTTTAATCCTTTTCTTAGCTTTGTTATAGCAATTTTACTTTAAATTTCTGCGGGGCTATTCACTTTGAAAAGTAACCCCATGCTCAGCATCACTGCAAAGCACACTCTGTTTTATAGCTCATTTTGACATGGTTCAAGCTTGCAAGCTCTTCCGAGGGACACCACGTCACTAGGAGAGTCACTGTCACACACAGAGACACATCTTGTTTGTTTGCAGGTTTCAAACAGGCACAAACTCAAAACTGCCACGGAGTTTGTCCCAAGTTTCGGAGATGTCAGTGAAATGTAAGCTTTGCATTTTCACTGACTTGATTTGTGGATTTGGGAACTCGTTTGTTTCATATTAGATAAGAATGATTTTGAATTGTAAAATAAAAAAAGAAAGAAAAGTATTGAAAAAGGAGAATATTGAATATAAGTTTAGTCAAATAAATTGGTAGTAAAATATAAAAGCATACCTTTAAAAAAACTTCTATTATGTAAAAAAAAATCTAAAAATCACTCTAAAAGCTAAACACAAACCTTTTCTTTGATGGTGTTGATACTACTTAGATAAAAACAGAAATTATGGCTAAATAGTTCTCTAAAAGTTCTATCCATACAGATGCAAATTCCAACAAGTCAAAACTCTCAAAATTTTGCACATGCTAAATATTAATTTGAAGATAAAAGCACAGAGCATAGCTTAGGTCGTTCCTTCTTTCACCGTACTGGGGTTCAGAAATCATTGATTTCACCTTTTAAAATATAATCACAATATTTTCATCTAACGCACAGTTAAAAAATTGGCTCAAATAGGGCAGCTTTACCACTGAGGAATTTATTAAACAGATGCACTTCTCGATCCTGTTCAGACTTATGGCTATGTCAACATTTAAGCACACAAATACTTTCACTGAGATTGAAAGTGTGGTGCAGGTTGGAACTAGGGCCACTTTGATGAACAATACAAGCCCGAGTTATTCTTTATTCTAATTTTTTTAAAGTTTATCCCTTTTAAAAAATTCTAAAAATCATTCTAAAAGCTAAATACAAAACTTTTATTTGATGGCATTGATACTACCTAAACAAAAACAGAGACTAAAACCTCATCCAGAGTCTCAAATTGCCTTCATCTGAGCAGAAGCTCTGCAAAAAATGTGCAAATACGCTTAAACAAATGTTCCCACTGAAACTGGAAAGGGATTTTTTGGCAGAAAAGAGAAATATAGGTGCACACCATGTACCAGCAGCCTCTGTAGAGAGTTACTGTGGTGCAGGATTTAAAGTTCTCCGCTTACAAACAGTTAACCACCACAACCATTTAAAATGTCAATGGAAAGAGAAATGTAACTGCCCAGATAGCTTTCATCAGCCCAGCCACACGAAAGACCCAGAGGCAACTGCAAAGCCACCATCAACACAGGCGCCTGTGGAGTCCTCTCTGGTGCCAGGTCCTGCTGCTCCGGCTATAAAAATCTCCTCTGGTGTTGCAGCCAGGACCCCTGGGTGCCAATCAGCCAGGATGAGGAGGATGAGGAGGAGGAGCTGTCTGATGCACTGGGGTAAATGCACTATCTCCATTAAGCGCTGCGTTTTATGCCTTTGTGGCATGGCGGTTTTGCTGAAGGACGAGCCCCCAAAATGTTAAGAACTCGTTGCAGGGAAAATGCAGCGGTGGCTTGAATGCTTCGTTTTTATGAATATAAATATTTTTATAGACTTCAGTCTCCCCACCAACCATTAGGCTAATGGACACAAGGCAATCGTTTGTGAACACCTCCATGGCCGGGAAGGCCGTAGCGTCAGCCCGGGTGATGCTGCTAGCAAGCGACAGGCAGTCGTAGGTGTTTGCAGCACGCATCCGCTTCCCTCATTGCTCCTGACACAGGTGCCCCCACAGAGCGCAGGGCTTGGCTGCTGGAAACGGCCACGGGAAGCAGTGGTTTCAGGCTGCACGCGCAGCTCTCGCCCACAGCAGTGTCGTAATTTTGCACCTGTGCTCGGGGAGCGCGTTCCCGTTCGCTGCAAGCAGCTCGGGTTGGGAACATCTGCTTTTGGGGACCAATTCTGACTGGGTTCTGGATGGGCTGCTGGATTAGACTCATGTCGCAGGGCTCAGATTTTCAGGAAACCCAGCACAGCTGCTGTTTCTGAGCTCGTCATCAGCTCAGGACACAGTCTATTGCAGAAGAGCAGAGCAGCATTTAGCCCCAGCCTGCAAGCAGCAGCCATCTAGTTTTTATTAAAGTGCATGTTCGCCGTGGCAGCAGTGATGCCACTTCTGCAAGTCGAGCTGAAGAGCAGCGTGACAGACTGCAGTGCTGGATATCTAGTCTATAATTACTACGTATTTATTTGGGCATGTCAGCAATAGCATTTACATTGGGATCTAATTGCCTCTTCAGTTTTATAGTAATAATTGACTGCAAGCCCAGAAGTGCAGGAAAAAGGAGGAAAAAAATAGAAACGAGGAAAAAAATATATCACTCTGAAAGCCAAATACAAAACTTGTCTCTGATATCTTTGGCATTGCTCAGATAAAAGGGAAGCTATGGATAATTATCACTCTGAAACTTCTACGAATGAAGCCTACCACGAGCATATTCAACCATTGCAGACGAGAGCTGAAACGGCAGTTCAACAATGTCATTCTTTCACTTCCAGTTGTAAGCTTGACTTCCAAACAAAACTAATTTCTAATGTACAGTTAGCTTTTAATATTTAGGGTTCCTCCCCTCCATCACGTCGGCAGCACTGAATTTATCACATAATAAAAAGAAGCTCCGAGGATGCTGGCAGCACATAAACACACAGCACGTTGACATCTTTCTTCTTTCTGTTTAAGTGACTAGCTAATCAAAACATTTAGCATCTTTATGCAAATCCTTTAACAGAACAGCTGAATTCTGAGATTATTGTGTCATTCAGTAAGAATGTATATGGACTTTTCCGAAACTTAATTAAAATTATAAATACCTACTACCTATTTACTTACTAAAAAGAGGAAATGCATGTAGGTAAATGGCATTAACAAAGAGTTGATGTTTATCTCTGATTTCTAAACTCGCATCAGTTCTGTGCTAAGGTGAAGAAAATTGCTTTAGAGTTGTAAGTGAGCTGAAGCTCAGATGCAGCATGTTCCATGTTATTTCTGTATCAGACAGACATTTGCATAGCTCAGAAACAAGCACAAAATCATTCTGAAACAGCAGAGGTGATTAATACTGGAGACTTGTTAATACAAAAAGCATTAACTCTGCTAAGGAGGAGTATACTGAGAGACATTTGTTTTATTTTTATCAATTAGCTTAATCTTTGATTTGAATCCTGCACCCTCTGGCATCAAGAAGATGCTTTTTTCCCCCCTTTTTTTTCTTCCAACAAAGGATTATTCTTCCTCAAAAGGGGATTGTCTAGCACTTTTATTGTTTTATGTCACACAGGGGAAAAATGCTTTTGAGGCATTACCTCTGAATTTAGCAGGGACGAGAGTTTACTGCTATATAATCATTAGTCAACGCAGTAGCTGAAACCTTAAACAAAAGAAAACAAACTACAAACAGGCAAGCATCCCCTAAAGGCACATCAGAACACCAGAGAGAGGCGGCACGGCTCCGCAGCGCGGCGGCTGCCCAAGCACGTGCTAAATATTGCCGCTCCTGACTTGAAACAGCACGCGGAGGAATACAACGGCACCTCCTGGTCCTTGACACAACACTGGGAAGCGAGAGAAAAAGAAGTGAAAGTTTTCAGCAAACGTACTTTATTTCCACTCTGCTTTTTTTTTTTTTATTCCGAGACTTCATGAAAATTATATTTACAGCCTCATAAAATCCTTCAGCATAAAGAAAGTCCATCATAAAGCTATTAAAAAGATATCATTAGACCTCAAGCGTCTTCTTTCATGATACATGCTTCACCATAACAAGCGAGCTGCCTGATCCCCGTGAACTGTCTCAGACAATTACTGCACATATGTGGTTGCGAGCCACAAGAAAGCTTTAGAGGAGGTTTTTACCATGGCTGTCCAACTGCCTGTGCAAACAATCGCCAGGGCCACATTTGCTTTAATATGGGTGATCACCAGCCTGGGGTAACTCAGAGTACTTGCAAGAAGCTAATTAGAGAACTGTATTTCATCCTGATATACGGCCAGACGCTATACAAATAATACATACAGTGCAAGGCATCTAATTTATACGATATGTGAAAAAAGAAGGCAATGTATCTAACACAAATGAGAAACATTAAATATGTTCTATTTTCTTAATTTCTTTCTACTGGCATATTAACTATGAATGCAGAATATATTGTTGCGTTATTGAAGACAGTGATTGCTTCATTAATTTAAGTATTTGTCAACCAGAATAAATTGTAGGTCAGTGATTTGAATACAATCTGCATCACTAATGATCTGAGGTTGGATCCAGCCTCCTCTGCAGAACCATTTTGGCATCTGGGTTTTCAAGCAGGAGTCCAAAAACACACCATCTAACAGTTGTTCAACAACCTAAACTGTATTAGCTCCTCTATGATGTACTGAGCTTTAAAAATAAATATCCATGGTGCCAAAGCTCTAATCCATAAATAACTGACCGACAAACAACCCCATCACAGTCCAGCGACCCAAGGGAACTACCCATCCACTGAAACGTGCTGGGACAGGGAGACGCTCTTCAACACTCATACTCTGTGACCTCGAGTACAAGACTCCAGACCTGCTGTGTTGGTTTGCAAGAATGAAATTCACCACTTTTTTTTAATTAATAACAGCAAGACAATTTGCATGAGGCACTGGGAAAACAGAAAAAAAATGGGCAGCACTCAAGGGAGCTTACGGGGCTCTGACATAGAACAAGAAATTCATTCTTAAAAAAAAAAATCTGAGAGTTAAGATTAAGAAAGAAAATGTCTCAGAAAGTAATGGCAGGTACAGAATAGCTATCAGTAATGTCTATAGCCACGGCTTTTCTGTATTTGCTCTTCAGCTCTTTTTTTTGTTGTTGAAAATATGGAAACCCAAACATAGAAGGGCAAATAGAAACTAGACTGGGTTATTTCTAGGTACAGCTCCACAAGATGAAAATGGGTAAGGGAAATAAATCAATGAGAATTTTGCTGGTTTCTTCCCCCGTTTCACTTCTGGCAAAGAAAGAGTGATCTCAGGGAGTAGTCCCTGGATTCTCCTCTAAAGCTGAGGTCACAGAAATCACCTGAAGGCAAAGGAGGCTTCCCTCACTGACAGACGTTTTGCCCAGGGTCACAGAACCACAACTGCATGAGAATCGCCACGCCAGGACCTCTTTTCCATCACCGTCCCCGCAATCCCCCAGGCCAGACACGTAATGCACGTGCAACAGCTTTATGGTCTCTGGGGTGGGACATGGTGTCTGCGGGAGAGCAGAGCAAGAGGCAAGCAACAGCTTCTCTCTCTGGGGCTTAAAAGGTCCACGACCACAACAGCTTCATCCTTAGTCAACGAAAGGGTCTAACCAACCTGCAATGCACCTGCTAGTAGTAATGAAGAGCAGGTACTTCATTCCGTGGTCAGATTTCAATATATTATTTGCATCTAAGCTAGCTGCTATTTAAAACATAGCCCTTTAAACATGCACTTAATAAAGGTATTTTGAAAGGCTTTCCTTTGCAGGAAAGGTCCTAAAGATGATACAAACTACATGCCATACTATAGCACTTGGAAAACAGACTTTTTATTGGCTAATGATGTGGGATGAGAGATATTTCATCTTTCATACATTTATTTGACAATGATGAATTTAATTCATTCTATCACAGTGAATGATACATTTATATTCAGTCTGTAGTTTAAAATTTCATAAATGATTAAAGTCCTTGCCGTTTTAATTATAATACGAAGAGAGCAGCTAGGACTTATTTGCAAAGAATAATGTGCAAGTCAATATATTTGGTGAGCCCTCCTGACAACATATAAATGATAACTCTAGTCATATGACTACCTGTGGAAGGCAACGAAACAGCAAGAGTCCTTGTGCTCCTCCTCAAGCACTGCAAGGCTGGGGGTCCTGTCACCCCAGAACTGCAAGCAAATGTCAGCCCCATGTGCCTAAATGGTTGGGGTTTGAAAGGAGAGCATACTGTAATAATATCTCCAGGCACCTCGCTTCAGCAAGTGAAGGCACACAAGGCTTGCAATTTGGGGAGGTTTTCTTTTAAAGCTGTTCGGTATGTTCTGGGCTAATGGGAGGCCAGCTTGTGAAGCAAAAGAGGGCACACAGCTATCATGTGGCAAGATGTGTTGCCTCACCCATGTAAAGACTCTTCAGTATGAGCTCTTGGCAAACGAGGCAGGTTTGGATCTCGGCAATGGGCCAGGCAGGCAATGGTTTCGCTCTCTCCGAGCCTACCCACCATCATGTTTAATGGCAGTGACTATCCCGGGTTAATCTGCATGCATTAAGTGCCTGACGAAAAGCCCAATGGAAAGATTTCATTGACTCCATTTGGCTTTGGATGAGGCCCCCTCAAACACATCAGCCAATACGGGGGTTCTATCCAAAGGATGAGCAGAGATATGAACCCTGTGTCCACAGGGATTTCAACCCATTCCAGCAGCACACGAGTCAGCCATAAATTACAAGTCTATTTTTTGTCTCCTTTTCCATACTTTGGCTCAGGTATCTTTGAAGTATCAGAATAACCTTGTACAACCTCACATAACTGAGCATACCTACTTCTAACCCATGCAGATTGATAGGAAAAAATCAGCTGAGGTATTTACCTTCACTCACTTTTCCTGCTGCCACTCACCATGTGAATGCTGTAGATCTCAATGTATTCCTTTTATGTCCTGTTTTGACCTGAGAACCTTGTACAAACACATTATACTCCATGAGTTTACTCTGGGAGGAAAAATATTCACAACTGTTTTTTCAAACTGAAGGAAATACAAAAAAGCTAAGCAAAGTGCTGTCTTGCAACTATTCTTAGTCGGAAAAGGATATGAAAACAAACAAAAATGAGCAAAAGCAATTTTGATCAAGTTTTGTTGAAAGAGATAAAGATTGCCTGCAGGCTGAGGAGTGATACACCTTAAGCAGGCTAAACCGAAGAAATTAGAAAGTCTTCTGAAAAAAGGAGGGAATAGTGGGGAAACAGCGACAGACCTTTAACTGTAGTAGTGCTGCTGGGTGCCGCTATAATGAACTGAAACCTCCAGTCTCCTAGGGTTAATAAGACACCTGTCCCGAAACTAGCAGTCATATTGGTCTTCCAAGCCTGCCACAATGCTTAAAGTCTTGATGAAGTTCTTCCCGAGCCAAAGGAACTTACTAACAAAGCCACTGAGTCAATTTAACCTAGTGAAACTGGACCCTGTAGACTGGGTTATCAGAGTTTTGTGTTGAGATAATTACAGCACTAAAGAGAGCATATGGGCTGTCAAGGCTGGCACATGGCCTGCGCCAGCTGTTACCTGGGTGCTTTGGAAAATCTACTGAACAGCATTTTGGGCACAGAACAGCTATATGTAAGTTTTCCAAGTTATCTAGTGGGAGTTCCTCATAATAAATTTATTCTTTTCTTTTCTTTTTTTCCAATAGCGGGGAGGATTACACTCAGTAATCTAATTGCACTAAGAACAACCTTAAATTTCAAAGGAAAAATATCACAAAATAACAACCTCGCATGAAAGCAAAGGGTACCAATACTAAGAAAGAGGAAGTTTTCCAAGGAACTAGTTATTGTACATCCCAACTTGAAAACAATGTTCAGCTGCCACTCTGTAAAAGCTTCTCTGCAAACAACCCTCTCTCCCAAGCACTTGGTGAGCCTTTCATGTCCCTGAGTCAATGGCACTCATCCCGGTGCATTCCTGGAACTGCTGTGGCTCCACAAAAAAATGTCTTCCAAATGCAATGTCACAGCCGATCAATAATTATTGCTAACAACAATTATTATTGATTAGCTGTGACACTCTTACAGGAGCTGCCTTTGTGCGGTAAGGGAAGCAAGAAAAATATTTCAAAAGCAATGGGTCCAATGAGCTATAAAGAGAAAGAACAGAGGGAGGAATCGAGTAGAAATAGGCCCATATCTGGCCCGGAAAACAACAACAGTAACTGCATATGTCAACATTTTGTAAACGTGAAAACTGGAAATTATGATTATTGCAACCAGGTGGGATACAGCTAATTATATTAATAATTTAGGTAAGTAGATTTTATTGCATAAAATGAACTTTCTAAGAAAGGTGGGCATTCTTAGTAAAACTGCAATATTGTAGGAGACAACTTGCCGAGATGGAATAAAAAACATACGTCATGGAGGAGCCAATACTTAATTTCCTAAAGCCCCACATGAACATCACAGTTTTGGGATCGAAGGTGCTTGCTGTAGCTATTGCTGAGACTAGTCACACGGGTACAGCTCCGAAACCCGCCTGCAAGATCCCAAATCTTAGTTTCTCGAATCAAGTTCAACCTAGTGGAGGTGACTGAAGTTCCTACTTCAGTTTTAAATCAGTTTATTATATTAAAACACAAATTCATTTCCCTGACATCATTAAATTCGGAGACCTAATGCAAATACATCATTATTTGTTTCATATCATTTAATTTCAAGTCTTTATGAAACTTTTGAGAAATTCGTAGATGGAAATTTAGGATTTACTCTCCTTCTAAATGTGTCATTTTAGTAAGGACCGAGTTACCCCATATGTTCTGCTTTTCTCTTCTGTTGACTCTGAAAAGTGTCAACATTATTGCTTGTAAAGAATGGTTTGCAAGAAGCTTGTTCAATTACCAATAATTTTATGCACACTGAAATTCTTCTTACCTGTGCTAAGTTGCGTATGTTTAAAAGCATTACTAATGCATGGAAAAACATAAGTACTAATACTATCAGTATCTTTTTTTTTTCAAAAAGAAATATGCCTTTTTTAGCTCTAAAAATCATAGTTGGTCGAAAATGACTGTATCTTAGAGTTGAAAAATTTAGTTATTAGATTTAAATTTTTAAAATCCTATGCTTTAAAAACATTTAGGAAATCTAGTTGTATTACACCAAACTAAGTACATTCCCACATTATATTTTGCAAGGTTTAGCAAATAAAAAAATCCCCCAGAAGAATCTTAATTCTTGTCTATGGAAAACATTAAACTGCTAAGCGCTAACAACTGGAATTAGTCCTTAAATCTCTAATGAGAATAATAAAACATGAGTGCAGTTTGTGCTGTAACTTGATAAGGCCTGGATTTACTTGCTGTTAGGAAAAGTTCCTGATCCAGCAGTATGGCGTTTTACTCCCTGAGGTACAGGAAACAATATCTGTCCTTTAGGAGCATCCTCTGTGGTAAGCACTTCTTATCGGGGGCTATCAGAGGCCTGATAGCAGTGTAATATCTAGTAACAGCAGCTTTATGAGCAGATCCATTACTGATTTAAATCAATCTAAAGCAGGTAGTTCTGCTTAACCCGTTCCGAACAAAACTGACCTCCTTGCAAAACAACGTGCTCCGAAAGCAGCCGGGTTTGTGCTCGGGCGCGCAATACGCACCGAACGTCAGCAGCAGTAAAAGTGAGGCGGGCAAATGACAATGCTGCAGGCCAGGGAGATAATCTTTTCAGCAAGAGCTTGCTCCTCTGCAAAGATACAATATTTTGCAATGGTAAAATTTAACTTCCTTGCAGCTCCTATGACCGTGTTTCAAAGTAGCGTGCTTTCCATCTGTCCAAAAATCTATTCAAAAAAGAAAGCAAATAAAAAAATCCATATTAACGCTATGCACTGAAGCCTTCTGTTAAAGCACTTATTGGAAGATGATTTTTAGATTTTATTTACTCATGAGGATATTCTTGGTTCTGCATTGATAAATGGTATTGTAATTTTTATGGAGCTTCTAAACGCAAAATTAAAATATTAACTTACAAGTCAAAACTATAGCAAGCCACAGCTATTAATACCTCAGTGGTTTAACTTACTTTGTATTAATGGAGATTTCCTCACAATTTTAAATAAAGAAAAATCATTTTTTTAAAAAATATGCAATTTATATAAGTTCATTTGAAATGGGAAATCTAGGATTTAAATGCAACTTAATTACACTGTATATACAATTTATTTAAATGTTAGATTAGCAATTTAAACAGTAATTAGGTAAAAAGGATCTCAAAGTATTGCTTTTTGACTAGCACTTAGAAAGACTGCATAAGCCCAAATATACCAAATAAATATATATATATAAAAAATACCAAAAGACTCACCAGATAAACAAGGCATTTTGATAAAGAGTTCCTAAGCCATACACATTGAAGCCACACTCTTATTAGTAACTTCAACCCCAACATTTGTCTCAGATGATCTTCTCATGACAACTTTGGGCCTGAACCTTCCTGACCAAAGTCACTAAGAGTTAAACTATTGACTGCAAGATTTCAGTCCCCCTGTGTCTTAGAAGTTAATGGGATTGAAATGACATATAATCAGCATATGTAATTTGATGATCTCTAACTTCTGGATTCCCTTGTGACTTATTTTGGACACATTTCCTTTATTTCTGGTGCATTCCTCATAACAACAAATTAAAAAAAAAAAGAAAAAAGAGATTCTACTACACAACTATCCTGTTTCTCATCCTAAAGAATAATTTTCTCCAAGCTCATTTAGAGCCCGACCTTGTAATCCTTACATAACCCCTTCCCCAGTGACTCTAACTATGCAAATGCTTTTCTACTTTCAGTCTAAATTCATTCCCTTGCTGGAGATCCAGAGAAATCTAGGATACATTGAACGTATGCAAAAATGCAAAACCCTCTTCATTAAAAAGGTTCACGGTCAAAATGAAAACTCATTGAGTCTCAACATTTAGGCTGTTTTAATTAGTACAATTTAATATTCCCCACAATTGCAAAAGGTTACATTCTTACCGATTCCTTGATTTAAACATTTCCGATTAAACTGCAATTTTAGTTCAGCAAATGCTTTCACAGGACTTTATGTAAACGTGAATTCATTGAGATAACCAAATCAGCATGAATTTTGTATTAGAAATATATTGCAACATTAATAAAACAAACCAGTATATTTTCTTATGATAATATAAAGAAATTGGTTTATTTTCTAGCTTCATACTATACAGGTGACAAGCTATTTGTTCACCCCTGCCAACTATTTTACCTAATCATCAGAAAATATTTAGATGCTGAAGTGAAAGTTGGCACCTAAAAATACTACTGAACTTATTTCTCTTGAGAAAACCGGAACCTGCTCTGCAGCTTATCCATTTCTTGCACTTACAAAATATTGTTTTTATAAGATTATTGAGAGAAATAATAATAAAAAAAATACAGGTAGGAATACTTGCTGTTCTACAGAAAGAGAGGATAGTAAAAATCTTTGCCTTCAGTAGCTTTTAAAAAAAAATCTTACTGAGGAGAAAAATCTTTTTTTTTCCCTTCGATTTAATACAGACATAGAAGAATAGAATGCTTTTTACATCATCTGTGGTTTAAACATTCGTAAAGTTGCCATCAAAATGCAAGTTAAAACAAGGCCCAGAGCTGTGAAGTACAGTTTTTAAGAATATGTCAAATTATCTTCAATAGCCATTTTTTTAATAAAATATGAAATCTTGAAGCAGACAGCAAAGAATTGTATCAAGGGTAAAATCTTTCTTTCGGACATGAATTTAAAGAACCCACATGCACGAACTGTGTGAAACCCAGGAATATTGTTTTCTAATTGCCATGGGATGCATATGCAAGCCGTACAAATGACTTTCACATATTATCTTTAAAGATTGTCCCTAAATGTATTTCTTTACACTAACTGTCATTTTGCACGCCTGCAGAGCTGCACAAACGGATGAAGAGTCGTGTTTGCACATGCTTTGCTTTTATGCTGTAAACGTAACTCTGCATTTCAAGGTTACCACGAGAGAGTGAGGCATTATCATTGTTTCTTCAGTCGGACTGTCCCATTTAGCTGATGTACATACTCCAAGCAAATTAATTGGCTTGCATTTGGTTTATATTTATTAACTGAGATTAGGAAAGGCAGTAAAATGCTCTATCACAGCATTATGGAGAAAACAACTAGAATCAATCTTTCTAGGGTGTCACAGGCAGCACTTATTTAAATCTAAAATATGCTCTCTGCTGCCCTTGGTAGATAATAGCTTGTACCATATATATATAGCTACAGATTCTTTTCCTCCGTTTAAAAATAAAAAGCAGAAGAAATACAAAAAGACACAATATCAAACTTCCATTAATAGAGCCAAACAAAACAACAACAATAAAACCCTTCTTTGATCAGTTCTCTGCTTCTCGGGCTGTCTAACAAGAATTATCTGAGTTTTAAAAAATGATAAGTGCACGATTTCTGCAGGGCTATTCCCAGAATTTATTCATTATGCCCCGTCATTCAGACATTCATCTGGGGACAAACACGGCAAGAACAAGAAATTCAGAAGGGCCTTGTAAAGACAGAAAGTCAAAACTGTTAAGTAATACAGTGCTTTAGGACTCTGTAAATAAGACAGCTGCACACCACACTTCTCATTCAGACCACTGTGCAGGAAAAAACCATAACCCAATTATCATTTCTTTGCCGCAAAATGAATTTAAAGCAGACATGCTTGCAGGTATGCAGTGCTGCTTCGGTCTCCCTCGCTTCTGAGAGTTTACAATCTGAAGCCTTTCCCTGCCATCGCCTGCTAAGGATTATT
Source organism: Eudromia elegans (assembly GCA_003342815.1). Classification (NCBI taxonomy): domain Eukaryota; kingdom Metazoa; phylum Chordata; class Aves; order Tinamiformes; family Tinamidae; genus Eudromia; species Eudromia elegans. The sequence continues at coordinate 147,303 of PTEX01000152.1, read as the reverse complement.
TTTTCAAGCAAAGTAATGCTGAATCTTCCCCATAGGAAGGTAGATAAGCAACAATATAGTGCAGGCTCCAAGTTAAATCGGGTTCAGACAGCGTAATAATGATGTCATTAAGGCTCGGAGCTGAATGGGAATCAGACAGTACTGTAGTACAGCTGCAGACATAAATCTGAAAGAACTTTTTTGGCTACATTCTCAGACTTACCTTGAAAGATATTTAGGAGCTCCAGCAATGTGAGTTGAAAGAAATGTTCTCAGAGGGAGGTTTGCAGACTGAAGAACCTATGTAGGCCTTATAGGCACTTTCTTCTATGGCACAGGAAGGAACATTTTGTTAAATGAATAAAGTAAGAGAAATAATTTCAGGAGAAGTGCAAACCAGAAAACAAATAAACCTTAATACTACCACAAATAAATGAGACTAAGGCAATTGTGGGACTGCTCAAAGCCTTTTTGCCTTGCTGAATGAAAGCAATCCCTAAGACTGAATGGGTAATGAGATCCTGGCTCCTGAGATTTTAGCTTTCTTAATCATGTTCATAATTAATTCAAGAACATTGATAATTTCATTACATTCTTTTTGTCTTATCAATAAATGATGTGCCTGCACTTTTGGTCCTGTGTACAGGGAGAAAGGAGATGCTTTGGGTAATATTGCACCAGGAATCGTGTATGTATATATGTATATATACATATATATTATCTATATGACCTAAAATAGTGATGTGGTACTTATTATCCTTAACCAGGCCTCTATTATCAGAATATGATGACAAGCAGTTACAAATAATTAATAAGCTTTTTATGCAGAAATGCAAAACCCTTTAAAGAAAAAAGATGTTGCAAACAGAAATCTCGTCTGAAAGATATCTACCCGAAACACAATATATCTTCAGAGAGATACTGAAAATGGAACTGCAAATATGTTTTTGAAACACCTTAGAATTCTGTTTTAAAATATCGTGTAAAAAACCTGCAACTTTAGCTCCACTTTCTATTTCAAAAGATGTGCCCTTCTGTTTGTCCTTTCAAGCACATTTCCAGGATCAGCTTACATCTGACATCAGGCTGCACTCACTCAGCTGAAACTGTCCGGGGCTTTCTACATTTGGGTCTTCTTTCTTTTTTTTTTTTTTTAAACAAAGACCAAGAGCTGTATCCACTAGTCAGTCAAAGGGGAATCATCTGTTTAGGTTTTCCTGCTTGCCCTGTGTAACCTTCAGGAAGCAACAGATCTGTTTGGCACCTATATTTTTGTTCCATTTGCTGATTTAGAGCTAGTGCTCTTGTTAGATGGCAGTCTGTGGAAACAGAAGTTTCTGAGCAGAGACAAAGACTCCCACTTTATTTGCTCTCACTTGTGCCTTATTTTATGGTGCCATCAGTGAAACCATTTTAGAGAAGGAACTCCACGTGAGAAGAGGCTGGTCGGTCCCAAATCATTTAATAAGACTGTGACATTCTTCAACACACAAGCCATCATTTGCAGTCAAAAAATTCTACCACACTGTGTCATTCACTGATCCTTAACTGATAATCTTGTAAAAGTACTAAAATCCGGCATTTTTCTTCCCATGACCAAATTAAATGCCATCTTTTCTCCATTAAATGTCCTTGTTTTCCACTCTGATGACATCAGCTTCATGCAGATGTTACTCTACTGAGGGTCTACCCGGTCTAACCACCCTCCCAGCTGGCTTTTGGCCAGGAGCACATATATGAGGTTGGCTACATGATAAATATCTCCTAATAAGGAAAACTCATTGACGCAGCCGGGGATACGAGATTCCAGTTCCGAAAAAAATTGGTCAGGGCTTAAGGGAAAAAAATGACCTGAATTTCATGCAGGCCTAATGTTTCATAGCCATAAGTAATTAAATATACTGCTATATGTTAAGTTACCCTGTTTATGCTGCTGAACAAAAGAAGCCAAAGCCAAGTCTCTGGTCCAGGGTCAAGGGACTCCAGCCCATAGTGCTTACAGCTAGCATCCTTCAAGCAGATTTGCCCTGGGGAGACCTTACCAAGGGTGCCCCAAATGCAGCTGGGGAAAGCGCTGGCAGTTCAGTAGTGGGGTCCAGTGGAGGCAGCACTCAGCGTTGCCCCATAGTCTTCACTTCTGCTCCAGGCCTTTGAGTACAAAGACACCCAGAGGTGCCTAGATCTCTAGTGTCAGAGGATTTAAGCCCTTAAAGAGAATTGTTGCACAGTTTGGGCTTGTGGGGGGGGCTTTCTTGGGGTAATGTGCAACACAAAGCATAGGAATGACCCTTTTCCCCTTGGAGTTACTAGCAAAGCTACCTGAGGACAAAGACAGACAAACTGAGGTAAATATGGAATTATCAGGCAGCTCAAGGTGTTTCATTTAAAACATTTCAATAAAACCTTTGTACCATGGCCTGTACCAGATGGCCTTTGTACCATCCCTCCTAGATTAGCAGAGCTGTCCCGTGGGGCTGTGAAAAAAAACCTAGGTGGGCTCAGGCATTCCAGATACAGTAATTCCCAGGAGATGAGAACGTTCAGGTCTCACAGAGACATTTATGCTAGTGCTCTTTAGTCTTGGAACACCACAGCCATAAATTGGGATTAATCCATGCTCAAATAATCTGAATTACATCCTGGAGGGGCTCATCTGCCCAGGGCCACTACAAGAAGTCTCTGTGACCACACTCTTAATTACATCCAGATTATCATTCCTCAATGCAATAAATTAAAAATACTGAACTTCCTGAACTAAACAGCTCTCCCCTCAACTATATACTAATTTTAGAGGATAAAAATTCAAGAAAGTAAACTCAGATCCTGGATTTTGATGGTGGCAATGGGGTGTTCTTCCTCTAGGTCAGTAAAGGGTCCTCCGGTATTATGACTCCAACTTTATTGCTGAGATCAGAAATTGTAATTTCCATCATATTTAGGGCAATGCTTCTTTGGGGCCATAAGTAGCTATAAATAAACTGGAAGTCTCTCCTGAACATGATCAGAAGTTTTGCCACAAGAGCTATTGATGACAGGCATCGCTAACTAGCCCATAGAGTTTTTCAATACAGTTGTCTCAAAATGGGAGCAGCTTGTGTGTTTGACATCCCTGACCCCTTTTCTATTTAGCAGTTCAGATACAGCCTTAGGTACTCCTTGCTTTATTCACAATCTTCAAAATGTAAGTAGTATGTCCTGACTTTTGGAGTACCTTATCAGTACAGAGAACATAAAGATTCTAAAAATATTGCAGAAATATAATAAAATGGATGAAGAGAAGCCACATTAACCAATAATTATCATTCTTTTTTTCTATTATAAGTTATCTGTAAAGACATAAAGATAATCATTATACTAAACCTTATAGAATTGTATTTTATAATTAAATGCATTTATATCAGCTTGGGAAAAAAATAAGTGGGTTTTCTAGGCTAATCTGATTGTAAAAGAAAGAAGTCCAAAAAGGACAACACAGAATCACTTAGCAAGGCAAGCTGTTGCCTGTGACAGTGATGTATGAGACACGGATGATATATATACTGGGTGGCTTTATCAGTAAATCATTGAGTTATTTACTTCCCTGAGGAACTGGACCTGTCCCTGGAAGAGACTGCACTCTGAGATGCACCAGTGGGGAATTGATATTGGCAAAAGAGTCGATTTTGATTTGTTTGCACAAAAGTTTCATAAAATATAATTAATAAATCATATGCGATAGATATAGTCTCTCTTCTAAGTATCTGTGCTTTGAAAGTGGTAGAAATTGGATTTTCCTGCTGTTTTCTGTATTAGCTTGAAAAGAAAATTTTGTAAAATGAGTTGGTTTAAAAGTATTTAGACAGTAATTCCGTGGAGGGCGTGAACACTTGTACACTGAAAGATTAAAAATAATAATAAAAAAGTAAGATTTTCTGTAACTGAAAAGCTATTGTATCATATACATATCGTAACACCATGCTCCCAGAGCCACGGAGTGCATATATGCTTGGGGAGGGGGCTTGAAGGGCCAGCCTGATGATCAGTATGATGCTGTAGAATAACCACCTGCCTCCTTATCATGTAGAACTCTGTGTGTGTGTGTGTTCCTCTTGCCTGATTTTAATAAAACTCCAGGGGTAGCTGCATGAACTGAAAAATACAGAATAGGAACATGGTAAAACATGGGGGCAAAGAAAAGCTCTTTAAATCCGTCCTTGACACAAAACCTGTAAATATTGCTACTTGCTACATTGAAAAAAAGCTAAAATGCTGTAAACGGTTGCTGTGGAGAAGACAGTTCAGCATGATAGTGCTATTGAAAGGACAGTTTCACTATCATTAACAAAGTTTTTATAAAAATTCTATGCAAATAAAAAAGCAGACATTTATCTATAGTGAAGCTGTGTCCAGTTTTGGATTTCAGCTTTCACATAACAAAGACATTGACATACTGATCCAAGATCAGTGAAGGGTCACGAAGATAGTCAGGGCCTTGAAGCTCATGGCATACGTGTTGATACTGAGAGGATTTGTTTAGAGCGAATTTAAGGGGAGATTATATTGCTGTCTTCAACTACTTTATGGGAGGGTACAGACAAGGTGGAAGGACAAAACTCTTCTGAGGAGTACCCAACAAAGAGATACGAGGAAACAAGCACAAGTGCAGCAGGGAAAACTCTGGATAGACGTAATGAAAATATTGTCCCCAGTGACAATGGTCAAACGTGAGCTCCAGGTTACTGGAGATGTTGTGAATTCCCATCCCTGGAGCTGATCACAGCTGACTGGACATGACCCTGAGCAACCTGCTATGTCTGGACCTGCTCTGACTTAGAAGATGCAGGGAGTTAGAGCAGATGGCCTCCATGACCAAGGTTACTCTGCAGATCTGTGATCATCATTAAAAATAATAATTATGGTTCTAAACTTAGACTGCAGCACATTGAAAAAGTGCTCAGCAACCCGTGCAGTTCTGTGTTTTAAACTACAGTTTACTTAGTGAAGTTACTTCACTAAATTATTTCAATCTATGAACCTCCTATCACTGACATTATTTTCATTAATCACTCTGAACTTTGTTTAGAAAACAAATATAAATTGCATCAAAGCTTAAAAGCATCTGTTAAATTTCCTCTTTTCTTAAATAGATTTTTTTTTAATGAATGCTAAACCAATCATTATAACAACATAAAATATTAAATTGTTTTATATAGTACTTTTGTTCTACTTGCTATGACCGACTCAAGTGACATTTGCTCATGGTGTTTTTAACATCAAAGACAATCAATAGTTTCCAAGTAACAGCAACCACAGTCATCAACAGTTTCCAGAAGTGAAAATGTTTTAAAGAAAACATTCTTCTAATATATAACTCTTGTATAGAGGGTTAAATATCATAAATATGTGATCTATTCACAAAAGTCTCTACACTCTTACTACTGCTCTTTACTCCTCTACATTCATCTCTTTTCAGGTGGCAGAACTCCCTCTGATTCTATCATCAATGGGAACTTGGTGCTCTTATTTTGCTTTTTCACATCACCTGCAAGTGGGAGTCCAGTCATACTCATCATACACAGAACTGTCATGTGAAAAAACATAAAAAGGACGTGAGCCAGAGAGACGCAGCAGAGGAGGAACTTTCATAATAAAGCTTTTATACATAGGCAATATTTAAATGTGCAAGAATATGTTTCACGGCAACAGTCTGAAAGAGCAGCTAGATGGGTATGTGCATCCACACTGACTGAAAAACACAAGGTGAGTCTGATCAACAATGAGAAAAAGCACAGGGAGGCTGAAGTGGATAAAAATAGCCAGAAGAAAGGCACAGAGATTATCAGAAGGGTAATAAGAAACACTGGAGAAAGAAAAATGGAGTTATTGTAGAAATAGAAGAAACCAGAACAGAAGGGATCTACAATAGATAGAACTTAATATAGTAGGTGTCATAGTCACAAAAGACACTAAGCATCTGCACAAAAGACGACAAAACAACAACAAAAAGACTTCTGATGTAGCTAGAGGAGTAGTGTTCAGTTAAATACTCCTGCAACCAGAGTCTGATTTAGAGTAATTTGCATTTTAAAAGCAAAAAAACACAAAGCGGTCATAGGAAAGAGAACAAATTCCAAACGCAGTTTCATAACTTTGTTCAAAATAATAGAGTGAGCTGCTTTTGATTGAATTTGAACTGACAGCAAAAAATTCTCATTTACTGTTATTTGCTGCTTCATTGAGTGACTTGTGGTTCATTACGAGCTCTCTCAATTGATATATCACTGCAGCTAAATAACGGACAAGTGACACACGGTATGAAATATGCATCTCACTAAGAAACTGTTTTCCACATCTTAAAAACCCTTGGTAGTATTTATGCTTGAAATTAAGTCAGACACTAAGCATTGATTTTAATATGTTTAGATGAAATACACTTGCCGTAATTCTGTTAACACGGTGGAACATGCAGTAATCCATGTCCTTTATGTGCTGATAAATCTGAAACTACAGTAAATGCATAATTACGCCATCAGTGATATCTGTTTCTGGTGCTTATGACTCAGATACTGTGGTATCTACAGCTTTACTCATGAAAGTACTATCAAGAAAGCAATCTGTTCTTCTCACAAGTTATTGAATCAGTTCAAATAATAACAAAATAAAATCCCTGCCATTAATTGCTGTTTTTTATAATTTCCAGGTGAAATCTTTCGGTTCTTTGTCTATGGAACACCAGATGACTTTGCAGAGAGTTCGCTGCAGTAAGCATCTGAAGAACTGAGAGCTTGTTTAATCCCCACACACTTCAGATCGTCATGTTGACAGCAGTGCCGTTCTCCCCACACATTGTAGCAAAATTGTCCCAGATCTCTCCCCATGTTAGCCAAAAAGAGTGCTCTTTCAATAATTTCCTCTCAAAGACAGGGAAAAAGAAAAAGTTTGAGGTAAGAAAGATATCAGAGTGTGCAGTGCTAAGCTGGCAATTGGTTATAATACTTACAGGTAGTAAGTCACCAGATCCTTCCCAGGAGAAGCTACATAGGCAACTGGAGGTCTGGGAGTGCTTTTCCTTTTCTTCTTTTTCCTTTTTCTTCTTTTCTATATTCTTTGTCAAGTCAGAAAAAAAAAAAAACCATATATAATTCTTCAGAAACATTTTCAAAAAGAAATCATTCAGCCTTTCCAATGTGAACCTTAACAAAAAAGCAAACAGATGTAAAAGGAATTTTGACCTATTCTCAAAATGGAGGAGTTAGGCCTGGAACTGATCTGGACCTCTAGATTTGGAGGACAGCAAGCAGAGGCAGCAGGTTTTGGGCTCTATTTTGAGATCTTCCAAGAACTTCATCTGAAATCCCAGGGCAGATGCTAGGAATCCCTCTGAGGAACCACAGAATCACAGAATACTTAAGGTTGGAAGGGACCTCTAGAGGTCATCTAGTCCAACCCCCCTGCACACACAGGGTCTCCTAGAGCATGTGGCACAGGGTGATGTCCAGGCGGGTTTTGAAGATCTCCAGAGGAGGAGACTCCACCACCTCTCTGGGCAGCCTCTTCCAGGGCTCTGTCACCCCCACTGTTAAGAAGTTCTTTCTCAAGTTCCTGTGGAATTTTTGGTGCATCAATTTGCAGCCATTTCCTCTAGTCCTGTTGCTGGCCACCACTGAGAAGAGGCCAGCCCCATCCTCCTCACTCCCTCCCTTGAGATATTTATACACACTGATCAGGTGCCCTCTCAGCCTTCTCTTCTCCAGGCTGAAGAGGCTCGGCTCTTGTAAACATCAAGATAACTACAGGAGGTTACGATGTCCTGCAAACTCTACCAGCATCTAGAAAACTCTGCCAGAAGTTCCCCGTCACAGGGTTCTGTGACCTGGAAGGGCCAAGATTGCTTTTGGTGGATGCCAAGGAGAGGCCTACCTCAGTACAGCCCACAGATGTAGCAGTTTGTGCAGAAGAGCACAGAGAAGGAGACCAGGAGCTCCAAAGAGACCAGCCCACATGCAACCAGCCATGGCAGTAACATGCCACAGAGGGCCGTGAGGGCAAGGGGAGGGTGGCTCCTGCTCCACCTGCACGTCACTTACTACAGCAGCAGTTGAACACTGCTTCAGCACCAACAGCAGTTCAGGCATGAGATGCCCCAGCGAGATGCTGAAGCAGCTCATTCACAAAGAAATAGCTGTTGTTACTCTCTGATTCATCTCATCCTGGAGCAGACATCTACATTTGGCCAGTTGAACTGCTCCATACGCAGCTGAACTTCCCCGGGCACACATAGATAGGAAGATCTAAAATGTAAAACCTAAGAATTCTAGAAATGGGTGACTGGTTGAAATGAAACAGTTATTTTGCTTTTATAATATCATTACTGTCTAATTTCATGGTGTGTTGTTCACTATTATGAAACAAAAATAAAACTATGACAATGCCCTCTACAAGCAGCATTTCTGTACTTACCTTCATTGGTAGGATCAATGAGACCTTTTTTAAGGAAACTGATACTCAAAATAAAAATATAAACAGTTATTGCAAATATATAGTCACAACAAACATTGTATTTGTCTCTTAAGCAGTTTTATTACTTTGGTACATAGTTGAATAAAGATTTGTCTTCTCTCGCTTTGGCACAAGATAAGATTTATCTATTTTATATAAACAATTATTTTTCGCTATCACCTACTCAGAATTGAATTAAGAGGTATACTTTATCAAATGTTATTCTGACAAAAGTAATCCATGCAAGTATATTTAGGTCTTTTAATAAAGATATAGGCTTCAGTATTCTTTATGGTTTACTCACAAATCCTCTAATTTATCAAACCATTTTATTGTACCTCACTGGCAGCAAGTGCAAGAGAAAGGCCTCACCTTCTCTTCATTAACGTTGCTACTCTCTAGTTAGAGAAGCTTCCTCAACAACTTTATTACTGATACAGATACTGATGCAGCTAGTACTGATAATGCTACTGACACAGTTAGTATAGTGAAATTCACAAGAATATCAAACACTTTCTCAATGACACTGCCCAGAGCTGTCAGAAGCTTTGGGAATAAGACACTCTTCAAGCTTGGCCAACATGCACTGGAAGAAGCATAGTCACCAGTCCTGAGACTTGGTATGAGGCTGCGTTCTGCCTTCTGAAGCTACACCCATAAAACTTGGTTTCTAAGATTTCATTACAAACCAGTATCAGCCAGCAAAAGCAGAATTATTCGGCTTTGTCCCCTTAGATCTGTATCCTCTCCCAGGCAGAAGACTAGCAAGATAATGCCTGTATCAAGCAAGGTAGGTAGCAGCCCGGGGGGCCGTGGCCAAACCAGACCAGAAGCAAAGGGAATCTTGCCATCAACTTCACACGGCTGCAGGTGAGAACAGCCTTCATTTGCATTCAAGCACACCTGATGGCAGTAAAAACAAGCTCCTTTTTAATGCCTTCCTTTAAAGATGTTTAAAAACCAGCTGAGGAAATGGCAGTTAACACAACTGCCAGCATATTTAGCAATCTCAGCTTCTAATTCCTAGCTCTCAATTTGTTTTATCCAAAGTTTACCGGAACCGAGAGCGCTTGGGTTAAACAGCTCCTGCACCGGAGAAACTCCCCTCCCTACCATTGCTCAGGAAGCACAAGGGAGGAAAAGCTGTCTCTCTCACAGCTGGCTGGTTCTGTCTGCCAACCCGAGCAGCAGATGATTAGCGGCACGCTGCAGAGTAGAGACTGCTACTGTATCAGCAGTGCAGTGTCTACATGATCCATACTGACTGAGAAAATATCCTGGCTTGTATTTCTTAGCAAACCTCCTGCTTCATACATTGATTGCAGTCACATTGCATATAAATTTTCATTTTCTAGGGTAACTACTGACTTAAGTATTTTGACTCAATAGGTCTGGAAGGTCAGCATCACTTAATATACCCCTCTCCCCCTCTCTTCTTTCCTTCTTGAAGTCTACTTCTAAATAGTTACTTCATCTCTTCTATATTGTCATCTATATGCTCTCATCTTCTGCTTTCCAATCCAAAACCATGCTCTCTATGTTAGTTATCTCTCAAACTAATTGCCATAATTCCTCATTCATTGTCTTTTCCTATTTAAATAAATTATTGTTTTCAATTTTCCTTAGTCTATGAAACTTTTGATGAGTTTCCCCCCCTTTCCTCGCTTTGTTCAAAATCCTATTTGTGTTACAAACTTAATAATCTCTTTCATTTCTCCTTCACGTCTAACTTTCCAGTCCTTCTGCCATAGTTCAACATTCATTTCTTTTCATTTAGGTTCATAACTTCTGAAATACTGGTGTTTTATCTGATTCTGTCTTGTTATTGAGACTGGAATTTGACACACAGGGTACAAAATCCTTCAACTGCTTGCTCGTCTACACATCTTTTCTACTGGAAATTGACACAGTTACATGATTTCAAACATCATCTCCTATGGATTATTGACTTAACCATATATGTTTTTACAACTGTGACTTCCTTATTCCAGGCGACAACTTGTCCTTTGGATAAAAGGAATAGTAAGTCTATATATTACAGTGTGAATTTATTAGCATTCTATGGCATGTCTTATTAAGAATAGGATAGAAAATTCTTCCTTGCTACTGTGGCCCCTTTGAGAAAGAAAAATTGTTTTGCAATGGAAGACTAAAACCTTCAGACTGAATACAGAAAGCAGAAGTTGTATCTACTTTTGAAAATCTCATCTGACCCTTTAAGCTAATTATTTTTTTTTCCTAAAGCTTCATTTTTTTTCTTCTTGCTACTTCTAAAGCATCCTTCTATTTCCAGTCAAATGTATATAGATGCCTTCTAAACTGTTTGTTGCAACAACAACAAGAAGAAACACCTTAACTGGTGTTTCCAGTCTGTTTACACAAAAGAGCAAGCCCCGCGAATGGAAATCAGCTCCTTCTGAAGGACACATTTGTCTGCTGAGTTTCTTTGAGTTTACACAACATTCCCTCATCATTGGCATAATTCTCACAGTACCTTTCTTCAGAAAAAAAGAGATTTTGGATGAACAGCTAATCTCTTGATAGTATAGGATATGTAGTATGAGGACAGTGATCTAGTGTGACCCACCTAGCAAGGACAAGGAGTAGCTCCTACAGACTCTATTTAAAGCATAAAACTAAGACTTACTCTCTGCATGAAGAAAGCTGACACCATGCTGTCCTTTCTCCCTTGGCTACCACCCATATGTGGATCATAGTATCAGAATGGTTGGGACATTCCCTACTTACCCCAGCTCATACTGGACAGTAGGACTGCTAAGGTTATACCTACACTGGAAAATTAAATTGGCCAAGGAATAGTGCATACTAGCATATTAAAATTCACTTTTCTCTCTCATCCAAAGTAGCTGCAAGTAAACATTCCTAATTCATGCTGGCTTCTGAACCACACTCAGGCGTGGTTTGGGAGAGGGTTAGTTTCCGTAGCCTCAAAATCAAGTGTATTACCCAGTAAGTGGCAAGGCAGCCTGTGGTTTACTCCAGTTGGGCTTACTGGTGAATGTGGTGCCAGAATGACTAATATCACGATGGCAAGCACCATGCTGTGTACACACTGTCCCTGGCACGAAAGAGAAGCACAGCTGGAGCTGCTGGAGTAGTCCCTCTTCTCAGAAAGGGAAAGAGGGGCCTTCCTAGGGGAGCACAAAGGGCTTGAAACTTTTCTCCTTGGAGCTCATTCCTTTCTAAAGATAGCCAGGGCTAGCATATTAGACTGACTATGAGTAATGGGCTTTTAATTCTCATTCGCAAAATGAGACAATGGAGTATCATTTTTTACAGTGACGATAAAATGGGAAAATTAATTATTACTTTGCTGCTTAGAAAGTAGCTTATGTTATGGATAAATGATTTTGAAATGTTCTCTACATGGGCAAGTGTACATAAATAGTACACCTGGATGAAGGAAAAATTATGCATGGCTATTTCTCAGAAAACAAGGAACTACATATACACCTAGGAAGTGGATAATGACATATAGGCAGTGATAATGACATACGATTAAAGTCATACACACAAACACAGATACTCGTGATTGTGCACGAAGAGGAAGAGTTTTCAAGATACTTCTTAAATTAAGTGTACTTGTGCTATTTCTTATGTTTGAACTAAATTTATAATTAAATTAGAATTACCTTATAAAATGTGGATTTTCATGCTGTTTGAAATACCTCAATGGAGAGATGAACATTTTCAAAGAGGGATTCAGTTTTTTGCCCTAGCTGGGCCTGCATTTTTGATGCATCTAGTTTAGAGCGCAGAGAGTCACTGTCTGAAGAGGCTCTTCTCTCTCTCTCGGCTACAGTGAGAGACTAGATGACTAGTTCGAGTGAGGTCAGAGAAGCCTTACAGAAGCCTATCAAGAAAACCAAATCCCAAATCTACCTGATCCTGACAGAATCAAAGGAAGAAATTCACAGCAACCTAAACTGGGGTTCAAAAAGTACCCCAAGATATTAATTAAAAAAACAGATATGTATTTCAATCTTCTCTTATTTCTCCTTCATTTTCTCTGGTATAGAAGTTCATTTCCTAATTACCACGTGCAAGAATATTTATCTGAGTCTTTCTGTAATTTTATATATATTGTATTCATGCATATATATATTATAACATTTATATAAATAATTATGTTTTAATTACGATAACTGGAAATCATAAATAAGTTATGAAATTGATTTAAAATATACTAAACTCCTTTGTGAGAAGGCAACCTTCATCTTCACTTACAAGAGAAATTATTAAAAAAATTAAACACTAACCTGAAAGAATTGCTAATAGGTATTGACAGGGAAATATCTGGAGCCTGCAGATGAGAAATTCTTACAGTGAATTGGCAAAGAGCTGTCACAAAATTCTCCTAAGACGCTTGCTACCATTTTGGGAAAGTGCTGGAATGAAATCATGGTTGATCGTTTTTCATGCACTTTTTTTCCACTGCAGAAAATAACCACCAGACAACTGGTCAGCAGGTCAGCTCTGGTGTCGCTGAGGAGAAGGCGACACTTTGAGCACCACAGTATGTTTGCAGGCTTTGGGAGCAACATGGTGTTATGAATGGGGGACTAGGCCAGGGAATTAAAGAATTATCCCTGTGTGAGCCTGAGCAAGCTGCTTACCCTCCACCTCTCTCCTTGCTGTGTGAAATGTGAATCTTTCTGGGCAAAGATTATTTCTGTCTGTATTACACAACATCTGGTACAATGTGGTCTCTCTCAGGACCACTAGATGCTATTGTAACACAATAGGTAAATAATATTATTCAAAAGTACTTCAGTTCTATTGGGTTTAACTAGACATTCCCAAGCATTTTATAATGTTATAATTCTTCTAAAATGCAGTGTTATCATCATCATTTGCAGTCTACAATTACATTGTGTCTGCATATTCTATTGTCCATTTTCTATCTTTTTTTTTTTTTTAACTGAGGGCCCCCTCCAAACAAAGAGAAGTTGTATTAACAGATGGAGTGACTTATGTGTATGGGTTTTCACCATTATTTTGCAGGACTTTTGAAGCATCTGTCCTTGCAGCATTGTTCTGTCCTGTTTGAAGGATTATGGCAGCCTGTATTCAAAGGCCGAAAGTAATGTCAGGATTATCTGTGGAACTCCAGCCATCTCCCGTGATGTCCTGTCTTTTCTATCTATTAAACACTAAGCTGTTCCCTGGAGGTCCTTATTAGGCTTTTTGGTTGTTGCTGATGTCTTACAAGTTGTCCTCAAACATGCTAATTTTAAATTTAGGATCACAGAACTTTCTGATACAAACAGCAAGCAAATTCTATCAGAAGACAACTTGCACGTGCCATTCCTTGCTTTTGAACATGTATAATGGTTAACTGCTGCTTGATTCTATTTTCTTACACTCTTTCCCCATAAAAAAATCTAAGTAGAAATGTTTTTTGACCTTCCCCCTTTCCTCACACCACCACCTGCCAATGAAGACATTCTATAGGATAAATTATTAATGCTGTCATCTTAATTCCTAGGCTGCTACCACGAAGCATGGCCTCTCCGCAGCTTCCTTTCTGCTCTCTCAGTCATTGGTGCATCCATAATGATGTGCGACATTAAAGTAGCACTCGGGCTGCAAATTTACACACAAGCGTGGAAATGGAAGCATTACCATTCGGACAAGAGTGTTAAGTGAGCAGAGCTAAATATGCCCACTATTTCGGACACTTAACAAAGGTAATATCTTGCAAAAACGTTTGATAGCTAGCACGAGAAGGAACTTGACTCCACACAATATGAAAAATCCTTTATTATCCACACTAAAGATCTTATATGTGATTTCTGCAGTATTGTTGGCTGCTGTGCTGTGGAAGTTGCTTCTCAGCCTCCAAGACCTACAAACTCAGGAGCAGGAAATGCAGGAATTCACTTTCCTCTGCTTTGATCAGGTTGGCTGATAAGCAGCAGTTTCGGATGTATTCCCAGAGGAAGCAGGCTAACGATGGGCACCACTTATAAAGCATCATTAGCTGAGATCCAGCACTGGTAAAACTGTACTAAAGACCATGCCGGAATCTTTAACCAGACCTATTTTCTGATGTGCTTCAATTTCTAAACAAACTTTGATTCAGTTTTGCGCTACAGACTTGCATAGGAGTTGTGGTTTTGCTATAACATACTGTTGTGTTGGCTATGGGGCAAATTGTTAGGGAAGAGCATTGCTCAAAAGGCTGAATGCAGATATTGAGATCACTGCTGCTGGCACAAGCACAGGATGATAAGGAATACAGGAATGGCACTTTGCTATCGTGTTTAGAATCACCTAAATATATAATCTATTTTATTGTATTCCAGAAAAGAGTGAACTAAGGAACCAGCACACTACGACACCTGCACTCACAGTCTCAGAAGGTACCTCAGGTTGTTAGGACTTCAGGGGATGACCAGTCACCCATCTGAGCTACTACAATAGGAGGTACCCGCCTCAGCTTGATTCCGTGCCATCCCAGAGGCACCTGAAGCCATTGGAGATGCCCTAGGGCAGCCTATCTGGATTCCTGCTACCACCACAGAAGGTCACTGGTCTGCTGTACCTCCTGTGTCTTATCTGCCAGCCACATGTACACGTCTGAGATACTCTGGGGCATTTAAAATGCCCTAGGGCATCTCCGTGTGAATGACTGACTGGAGCCCTTAGCAGCAGAGCAGAATTAGTGTCATCTAAAACAGACAGTCTAAATAACTTTTCCAGGCTCTGTTCTGCTATCAGTGGAGAAATACAAGCTCCTCCAAAGGTTTTTAATTCCTTACTAAAGTAGGTGACCAAGGTGAGTGAGATGAACTGCTTTGGAAAGTTTAGATTTACTTGGTCTGTGAATACAATATTTATCCTAAGTATTTATCATAGATGCTACTAAATGCAATTTAAAATATCATCCTATGTATAACTTTATTAGCACTCATATGTATTTTAACCTAAATATTATTTCAAATAAGGCAGCTGGAATCTTAAAGTTACCATATTCACCAGAGTATTTTGAATTCTATTTTATTTATTACCTTGTAAAGTTTCTAACTTTTAATAGAACAAAGCACTTTTTTTCCCCTTAATGTAAAAAATATTGTTTCCACACTGTGAAAACAAGTGAATTTACACTTTGGAGAAGTATCATGAGGCCTACTCTTGAATTATATCTCCCAATTCAAAATTAGGGTTGCGTGCAGCTGGCCTTGTCATTAACTTAGAGATTAATTTCTAGAGGATGTGATTTTCTCATACAGCAGTTTCCAGCCTTTTTTTTTATACTGGAAAACCCTCAAATGTGTGGAGCTTCCAACTTACACATAATAAATTTAAGCAAGGTGACAAAAGAAGACTTTTCTTGCTTAATTTATCAGTATGTCTTCAAATTTGTTAGTGGAATTGCTGATATAGACTATAGTTGAATAAAATAGGCTAGTAGTATCCACTCTTAAAATTCAAAAAGATAGTAATAGCTTCCAGACCTACATTTTAAATGTATTTGATCAAATAAGTCAATATATATAAAACAGTCAAATTCCAAGGCTTTCGTCGAGGATTGAAACACAGCAAGTCTGAAGCCCGCACTACCAGATGGAAACCCATTGAATGGCTTTGGATTGCTCTTTGACTGGGGGTATTTTCTAAACTAATAAGATTTTAAGCTGTTATTAACATCCAAAAAAAAAGTCAGGATGCTTTCTGGAAAAAAAAGCACAGTTGTATAACTTTCTTTTTACATTTTCCCTAAACACTCCTGAGTTCAGAGATATATATTAGCTATACTTATCTTTCGTTTGACAGCTAAGACTAGTTATGGATTGCCTTATTTTTCTCAAAGTAAAAATATAAGGTAGAATTTTAAAGGTCACCCTGGCTGAGATTCATCTAACTAAAAAGAGCTGTCTGTTAAATATATGTCTACATCTGAGCATGTCTTTCTGAACTTCCTTATAGCCAAAGAAAGAGACATTTTTAAGGCACACCTGCCCCGGCTCAATATGTATGTCATTAAATTAAATAAAGAATATTCTCTGTATGCCTACTTCTCTTCAGGGAATAAAAAGGGAGCCTACATGGATAATCTCAGATTCACATGTTGGCCACAGACTACAAGGGAGTGATCCACCTAAGTTTAGTTTTGCAGTCCCTCTGAGATGCTCCAGGGTATTATGCGTATTCTCCAGCTACTGATCCAGAAAGTGTGTTTTAAAGTGTCTCCCAGGTTCATGAAAATGCCTTAGGGTATCTCAAATGGTCCTAAAGGTCCAAGCTAATCACCTAAGTCACTTGCCTATAATCAGATGAGATGAACCCGACCCAACCCTTTTTTTCTTAATCATTACGCAAGTAAAAATAACTGGAAAGATTCAGAGATTCAGAGATACATAACAAAAACTAATAATTAATTAATTACTCTAAATGAGACTTCATTCTAAATTAGTAAATTTATGACTATTATGAGAAGAAAGTGATCAGAGTTTTAGCGAGATTGTTGCAATTTGGGGGGATTACTGTTGCAGGTTTTGGAAAAAACAGTCCATATGATAATGGAAAAAGTCTCTTACTTGAAGCACTTGCTGCCTGCTGGTGATATGTAACTAAGAGAGAGTGGCTTTTACATCCCCCATCATCTTTGCTGGAGCATAACATAACAGAATTTGGAAAAAGAAAATAAGAATCAGCCAAAAGAATCACAAAACTAATGTGGGCAGAAAAGATAATCCTGTTGCAGGACCGACAGATGTGCCGTAATTGCCAGTATTACAAGGCCCCTGCACCTTCTTAACGACGCGATGAATGCAATCCGTAAGGGTGCACAGAACCTACATACAGTGTCGCTTCACATTTTGATGATGATGACATCTCGACATCTGCTGCTGCAGCCTTTGTGTATCTCCAGCTACTCACATGCTAATAAGAGTTAGATACCTCTGATTTCATCCGAGATGAAAAGGTCAGAGGTACAGAGTTGTTCCGTGCTACATAAGCTGTAGAAGAATAAAAATAGCACAGTAAAAAAAAAAAAGATGTATTCTCCCTCAATTCCCTGGAGAATATATGAAAAACACTACAGTATATAACTGATCCAAGCATGTTATTTAAAGTTATAGCGTTAAAGGAAAAAAAAAGGGAGAGAAATGGAGACTAAGCCAGCTTTCTTCAGTATGCCGGGAAGGCTACTTAAAGGAAGCCTTATTTGTGTTTCTGTATGCAGGCAGCTCAAATATTTGGCAGTCATGAAGCAACTGTTTAGTATTTATGTCTCACTTTTAGGCTAGTATCTGACACATTCATCGTAACATCCTTTCTTCACTACATACACAAGCTACAGTGGATGATAATGACTCTTCCCCCATCATATTGGGCTGGACAAGGTCTGGTTGCCTCTAAAGACTAAGGGATTAAAGAGAGAGACTGGTTGGGAGAACACAGAAAGGGATGCATGTGATTCACCTCCTAGATAACTTCTCCAAAGACCTCCCTGATGCTTCTCTCTAAACTGAACTAAACTAAACTAAAATCCTCTTCACATGAACAGAGTCAGAGTTTCATCATTTAAATCCTAGATGAAGATAAAAATTGGGCTTTGTTACTACACAGAGGGATTTTTCAGTATATATTGGTTATATACTGATACTCTCACAGAGTGGAGACTTACACACCAGTTATTTCTTGAACATGTTTAAATCACAGGGTCTGCTGAAACTTGTCAAACAGGTTCACCAGAAAGATTTTCTTTCATTCTCAAGACTATAATCCTTTAGATAAATTTTTGATTTTGCCTTTTGAACATAACCCTTCACAAAACCAATCTCTCTTACTATAACCAGTACATTTATTTATATATTTACTTATATATTATATTCTAATTTAATAATTTACTCAGAATTTAATAATTTGCTTCTTACACGTCATACAATGTTTGCATAAAATTTTTGTCTATTGTCTATTTTGTCTACAATTTTCAACAGAAAATATTCACAAAATAACAGCCTTCACTAGGAAATTTGAAAAATTTTCAATACAAAAGGGAGAAAAATCATGTGAAGCACAAATTTCTTTCACATGCCCCTCTACCTGTTAATCTAACAGATTTGCTTCTAGAGAAAGTGAAGATATCAAAGCTTTCCTCCAAGTCAGATGGATTTCTACAAGGTACAGTACAAGATACAGGTGGCTACTGCTGGGCCCATGAAGGATTCTTTTCTTTTTATTTAAAAAAAAAAAAAAAAGCTCTAAACAGTCTGTATCCATACATTTTTTAGAAGAATAGCAAAAAATCAGCAATTGTATCTGTAAGTGCCATAAGAAAAAGAAGGAAAGAGACTGTAGCTACCATGATGGAAAAGTCACAAGGATAAAAGTTCCATGCACGAGAAAGAACATACACAATAAATAAATAAGTAAATAACCAAATGGGTGAGGTTACAGACTAAATAACATACCTATGTGGAAGTTATAGGCAGGATTTTGTTGCTCCTGTGTAAATACATAGGACCATTTGAGACAGCAGCACAGGACTGACAGGTATGATACTGGACTTTTGAGCACTCGGTGCCCTTACTTAGGCAGATGGACCGTGCTAGGTTATCTACAGTGGCAACTGTCCCCTTCCCTACGTGCGGAAACTGTCACCCATAGTCAACCTGAATCCTGCTCGGTGGTAGAGAGTTGCTGAGCTGACACAATGTTAGGGTTACAGGTAGCTCTGCAGGCTTTGCAGACTGTATTAGCTAATTTGTCTCCACTGGCAATCAGAGCTTAACACTTAGCTCACAGATAGGCATACAGCTCCATTTAGACACTCACACTTTGGTGTCTGCTTTGAAGGTGAATCCCACCCCCAATGGGATGCCCCAGGATAGACGTTTAGTGCCACTTGAGGTGGTGCATGGTGTCTGAGGAACTTGAATGTTGCTGATGGATCTGTAGATCCACAGGTGACTTGAGACTTGTAAGAAATCTCACCCCTTCTGGGCTAGAGACGAGGAGCCAGGGAGGACATCTAGGTTATCGGAGGCATTTCAAGTGTCTCTGAACACTGTATTTAAGAAAACAAATCAAGAACTATATATTTAATATCTGAACTTGACTTATGTCCCAGTTATATTTTCAAATGCAAACCTTCATGCAAATTGCAAGTCCCCTCTAGTGCTTGTGATAGCCCTGCAAGCCTACAGGTCCCTTCTAATCAGTTTTACAGCTGAGAAAAGAACATTGCTTTAGTGTCTACAGATAAAACCCTTGTTATAATTCAAGCATTATTTCTATGATATGCCATAGAATCATAGAATCATAGAATGGCTAGGGTTGGAAGGGACCTCTAGAGGTCATCTAGTCCAACCCCCCTGCACACGCAGGGTCCCCTAGAGCATGTGGCACAGGGTGATGTCCAGGCGGGTTTTGAAGATCTCCAGAGAAGGAGACTCCACCACCTCTCTGGGCAGCCTGTTCCAGGGCTCTGTCACCTTCACCATTAAGAAATTCTTCCTCAAGTTCCTGTGGAACTTTTGGTGCCTCAATTTGTGGCCGTTTCCCCTAGTTCTATCACCGGCCACCACCAAGAAGAGGCCAGCCCCCTCCTCCTCACTCCCTTTCTTGAGATATTTAATGCTTGAGTTGCATGGAGGCAAGATCTTCAAAAATATTAAACCAACACCAAAGCCTAGTATGGAGCACTACCATGCCTCAAGAATTTTATCAGCGTAAATACATTCTTCTAGTGCTTGGATAAGCTCTATTTTGATAAAGCTGCTTGTATACAGAAAGCTTGCAGGGCCTCAAGCTAGCAAGACCTAATACATCTCCTCTGGTGTCAAGTCCTTGTCACCTGCTAAGATAAAAAGTAAATCTGACAGATTATGTTTAACAGTGCTATCTATTGATACCTACAGTGAAACTTGTGTGGAAACTCAAAAATAGTGTGAGCTTGTAATATTCTTCATCTTACTCTCTTATAGATTCTCAGAAAAAAAACACTGGATTATTACAGTCTACCTACACAGACAGATAGTTTGACTTTCCTCATTCACTCCTGAGTCCTGATTCTTCTGACCACGTACACTGCAAAAAATGTTATTTTGCTCCTGGGATCTCTCTAAGAATGAACCAACCAATCGACGTCCTTCAAAACAGTAATTGAGGAGTCTTTGGGTGATAGTTCACTTTAGAGATCATCATTAAAAGGTAGCATAGAGGAGACTGACTCAAATTTAACTGTCTTAACTCTGCACACTCCTGTTTACAACTGGAAAAAAAATCTGAACAAATCAGTGTGCACCATTTTTTCCTATATGCCAAGGATCATTCTCTAAGGCAGAGTCCTTAGACAGTGCAGATTTAGCCTCAAAGACAAGCCCCAAGGGAGGGATGAAGAATTCTTCAAGAGTTCTTCATTATGCGTGGATTTTTCATTATAGACAGGATAGGAAGAAAAAAAGAGGTCATCTTCCAGTTGTGATACTTGACCCACAAATGACAAAGCAGAAGACTGTTTTGTTGTTGTTAGGAAGGGAAGAATTAAGCAAACTCTTGAGTTCTGGGTTAGAGATTGTGGTCTGTCATTAGCAGTGTTGAAAGCGAGAACTGAAAGTTAAGGAACTTGAAAAATGTGGAGCAAGACTAATTGACAACACTATCATGAAATAAAACAAAAAGAAAGGTTAAGAAGATGCAACTTAGGGGGCAACATACCAGGAGTCATAACTCAGAAAGATCAGAGGAAAAATGTGGTGCCTAGAAGGAGGAATTTAGAAAAGGAGAGGAAGAGGAAGGTAACTCAGGCTTAGGAACCTTCTAACTCTGGAGGATAATGCCAAAGAAAATGCATCACACCAGAAACACATTTCTGTTGTTCACAGAAAAGCACCCTCTCTCTCTTTGCCATTTCCTTTCCACCCTACCCTGTTGCTTCCTTGCATCAAGTTATGTGCACCAAAAGTCTCCACGTCAATTCAAGAGCAGCAAATGTCTGCCTTCAAGGATATACATGGAACCAGCTCGTTCTCATTGGGGTGTCCTTTCATTTCCACAAAGGGTGGCTTCCCTAAGCTGTTTTAGACCGTGGTGCAGAGATGGAAGGAAATATGGTATTCATAGAGGTATCGCCAGGCTTTTTGAAGGTTCAACAAGATGGTTAACCAATGCAATGTATGAATATACCTTTTGTGTTCATTTTAGTAACCTCTTTCATTATTACAATTGAAAATTGTAGCTAAAAATCCACCAAAAGGTACAGATTTACCCCATTTTCACTTACAACAATTGCTACCAGAGTTCAGTCTATTTCCTTTATTTATTATAAAATCGCTGCTTAACGGCTGGAAAAGAATTCACACAGTGTTAAAAAAAGAACAGCCTAAAAATTGGGCATCATCCTGGAATATATTAGCAAAGTCACAGCTAATTTAGAGAGCTGATAAATATATTAGCACAGCACCAGTAGTGCATAATGAAATCTTTTAAGGAACATAGGGAAAAGGAATAAAGTTATTAAAAATAAATGTCCTTTTTTACAATGGTACATACAAGGGGTCTCCACTGTATTAAAACATATAAAAATAATGGAGAACAAAATTGAGTTGTGAGCACTGAGATTTTCTACATTTGCTTATTTTTAATGTAGAATTCAAGCAGGTGTCTGAGGCAATATGCTATAGTTTCATGTATAAATGAAGCAGTAAGTCTCAGTAACTTTAAATTAATTTAGAATAAAGTTTAGCTCCTAACGGAATTGAGTTGTGAAATAGTCCTGTCAAAAATAAATGGACATCTAACTTTAAAATGACTGTTGACTAACAGAAAAGTGGAATATGGGTTAAAGACTGTGATTTGAAGCCCACGCTTACTCAAGAGCCGATAAAGTCAGTGCTTTAAGAAGTACCTGACCTGGGTAAGCCATCATTTCACCTTGTCACCAAGTTAGTAGCATTTACTTTTTTTTTTTTAGTCTTAAAGGTACAAATCACTTGTAAAATGATTTGTAAAATTGTAAAATGTTATGTACAAATCTTTTTCTAACTTATATGCTAATGTTTCTCAGAAAGGCCAAAAAATGAAATATTTCTTTATCTACTAAGCAAAGGTTTTAAACCATATTTGCTCTATCTTGATTTAAAACCAAAATAAAAAAAATCCTCATTTTCACCAAATCATTTGGCTATTTTATTAAAATATACATCAATAAGAAATGTTAAAACAAGAACTGACAGTATTTTGGAGGGCGAATTGCTAATAAAGCAACACAGAATCTCATCCTGTGTGAAACAGCTGGACCATGACGAGATCACATTAGCACTAATTAAAATGATATTTTTTTTGTGCAGTTTTTGTTAATCCAGCTTCATTGGACTCAAAAGGATTTTTGAAATCTGCTATAAAAGCTATTATGTAATCTTACTCCAGTTCTCTTGCATCAGGTTAGCGTGTGAAATTTCCCTATAATAAACCATATTTCCTTAAAACTCTCACTCAATAAAATCAATATTAAGGTTTTTACTATTATAGCTGCTTTTTCCCAATGTATGATCCTCATTTAATTAAAAAAAATTAAAGCTTTAATTTATTTTTGCTTGATGAACAAGAAAAATACCATATTAAAGGCAACATTTTGCCATGTTTCTCTTTCTCCCTCACTTTCCTGGGTCCCTGTTGTTCCCAATGTATAATTTGCAAAACATATTGCTTCAATACTTACAATGAGAGAGGCGGCCCAGCTGTGGGAGGGAAAGGACAGCAGTCTCCAATATTACCATAATAATCTGCCTAAGGTCCCATGAGCCCTCTGGAGTATACAATTCTCTATACTGCAGGCCCCAGCTGGAGAATGTTCTCTTGACATGTATGCCAACCTTTGCCTGCAGGCAAAATAAAAAAAGGCAGAGAAGTAATCATGAAAATAAAAAATCTTGTCAACTGTGGTAGGATGCAGTTTCCATGTTTTTTTGCTCACGTAGGCAGTCATTGTGCTAACAAAATGATAGCAGACTTAAAAAGACTGCAGCTGGTGGTGTTTCGCTGGAGAGGGGGAGGACATCATGTGCCACGTTAATTCTGCAATTCTAACTTTGGGGGGAAGAAAAAAAAAACGAGCAGTGATATTGTGTTACTGTCAATATGCATGACAGCTTTATTTAGCTCCTCTTCCGATGGTGCTCATTACGGCGTTTAGGCAGGAAAGTGAGACCCTGACACGGCGTTGTGCTAATTGCAAAGGGCCAGACTGTGAGCTTCGTCGGGGGGTTTCTCCTCGGGGATAACCAGCGCTCGGGCCGGTGCTGCCGCCGGTTCAGCAGGGCCAGTCGGGGCACAACCGCACAGCCCCGCGAAGGCCACGCAGCGGGCCCGGGGAGCTCGCCGAGAGAAAAGCACTGGGAATGGGAAATAACTCAGCCAAAGGAGCAGGATGGTCAGCAGGCGCACGTGTAAGATCAAATATTACACTTTTGTTCTTCCGTTTCAAACTCTGCCCCTGCCAGAACCCAAGGTCTTTCTTCTGATTTCATTTAAGTGGGTGTACGCAAGAGGACCATCGTCACAAAAAGCAAACCCAGCCCCATATTGTTTAGATTTCTGAAAAATGAAGGAGGCCTTTTTTGCCGGGAAAGAGAAAATGTGAAGGAGTTTAGAATCCATCAAAGGCAGTCACACAGTTCTTTACCTAGTGACAAAAAGCCTTCTGCACACAACAGATTTGGATGATCGCAAGCCTATGTGCAAGTGCAGGGAAAAAGGCTGGGCGAAACTAACACATTCCTGACGCTCGGAGCACACACGTGTGCGAGAGACCCCCCCAGAGACGGGGCCTGCCCCCATTAGGGGAACTTCCCACGTTATCATCATCTTCCTCCCTCGCTTCGTCACCCTCAGCCCACATACAGCTTTTGGTTTATGCAATTGATAAATAATCAAAAAAGTCTCCTGATTTAAATATACATTTCACCTACGTATGTATGCATGTACAAATACATTTTTATCTTCCTCACAATCGCTCTGCTGCCTCCCTTGCCTCTTTTCTTCAGGCCATCTAGATAGAAGGAAAAATCACGTGTAGCTCAATAATTGTTCTTGAAAGATAGATACAATAGTAAGTTAAAGACTCGGATTCGCTGTCTGAGAGGGGAAGCCACTGCTTTTTCTGGGTGGACTTGGGAGAGACCCTTTCTGGCAGATGCACAAGATCATTCTTGAAGTCTGTAAGGCCCATGGGCCAACGGAGCTTAATTGAAGACACTAGAGAATTTAAAATGAAAGCAAAATAAAATATATATTAAAGCTACTGGGCCAGGATTAAACAGCCTGGAAAGTATTAGCAGGGGATGTACAAGAAAGAAGGAATATCGCCAGAGATTATTCACACAGAGTTTAACAATGTCCCCTCACAAAACTATAGGAACTTGGGATTGTGACTTTAGAGAAAAAAAAAAAAGAGGGCTTGGGAGTCCCAAACATGAATCCTGAGAAGAAGTTTCCATGTGCTGCAGCTTGGGATATGGGTGTCTATATTGTGTCTGTCTCTGCATGTTGTGATGTTTAACAGGCCATCCCAATCAAAATGAATAAACAAATCCCACCTTCTATCATGCCATAAGGAGGAAGCCAGGCTCTTATCACCATCAATGAGTTAAGTCATGATGATAACCTTGCCGCTGGAATTCATATATGTTCTTACAAGAGCGAATATGGGTGGCATTCCTCTCCCCTTTTTTCAGTTGTACTTGCTGCTGACGACAGGGCTGTGCTGGTAAAGCAAATAGTGACCCTTGCGTTCTCTAGCAGGGGGTTCCACGGGCACAGGGCAGCACAGATGAGCACGATTAAGCCAAACTCCCTCTGACAGGCTGACCTCAACCAAACTGCCATTGGCAGTGTCGTCCATAGACTTCCAGATCATCCCCAGGGCTGGGCCAGCAGCATGTAGACAACAGATTTCCAATGCCGTTTACTGGGATAGAGGCATCATGAGCAAACTTTGCTGGCATTCGAAATAAATGGAATAGATATTTTTTCAAATTAATGAAACCACCATAAATGGATAAAACTAGTTCCAATCTGTAGGACTACTATTATCCAGTCTATAACTGAATTTTAGATCTTGGATAATCATGCATAGTTTATTTCATATACTTTATTTATTTCTGGTTGAACCACTTAATTGTTTGATATGAAATGTCATTGTGACATTAAATATATATTTTTTTACAAAATGGATTGGGAAAATACACTAACTTTAAAATTATGTGGGTTTTTTTTTTGTTTTTGTTTTGGTACAAGACCATTTTATTAATACAACCCAAAAAGAAACAAATTATTTGAACTGATTTTAAATTTCATTCAACTATATCTACTCTGAGATATTAGGCCTAGTAGCAAGTATTTTACCTGATCATCAATATGTCTAGCAAAGGAGGTCAGGGTCAGATTCCATTAGAAACAAACAAACATTGTCTAGCAAGAAATGTATTTTAAAACCTACAGCCTTCCTGAACTCCCATAACCTTCATTTTACACAATTATTTGGTTCCATTTTTTTTTGTCTTGACGGTACAAATATAGGTGGGGGGTTTGGGTTTTTTTTTGTTTTTTCAAAGTAAATTTTCTCTTGCTCCCTTTATTCTGGGGGATGAGATAGACCTAACCTAGATGAGTCTAACCCATCTACTTCAGGCACCTGGTTTTGGGTGGGATGAAATCCAGACTTTCTTTTTTCTCTTTCTTCAGTGAGAATAGTCAACTAGCTAACCAGATAGCCCAAATCAGGTGAAATAAACGGCACGTTTCTGCTGCTTTGCGTGGCTTTGGGAGATCCCCGTAGGAACGCACTGAGGTGTGCCAAGTGCCTTCAGAAACGCAGCGCCAGCTCTCCGCACGGCCCCAACCACCTGCGGGGAGGCCAGCGTGGCCCCTGAGGACGCCACGGAAAGGTAAAGCAAAGCACGAGACACACACAGGCAGCCCGGAGCTACCCAGCGGCCCGGTGATGAACGCGCATCCCGCGCACGCGGGGCCGTACGCGCCACAGCAGCCACCACGGAGCTGGAGCTGGAGCAACTTGTGCTGGTAGCCAGCTAGGGACACCGTGACATTCACCCCAATGGAAAAACAAAACGTTCGTCCAAACAAGCATTGCTGGAGCTGGGAATAATTTTTTCTACTCTACTGAGTGAGAAAGAACTGGGGATCTGTTAGTTTTCTCACCAAAATGGCCCTCTCCACCTACACTCAGCCATAACTTAAAGCTGTCCAGTAAATCCAGTTGCCATTCAAGTAGTAGCTAGTTTTCAATGTTCCTTTAAGAAGAGAACAGTAGTAGGTAACTACATATTTCTATTTGGGGAAAGGTAACAGCTTTGTTTCCTATGTCACTTTGGAGAGAAATTTGAAAAAAAAAAAATACTGAGTCTTTGGCAGATTAAAAAAATAAAGTGACAATGAATAAGCCTTCAATCTTTGCAGTTTCGGATACTCTTCTCTCACAGACCTTCGCATGATTCTGAAAACTCTCCAAACCTCAGTCCTGAAACTTATCCCAGAGCCCGGGAGCTGCTAACCCACCAAGGGAATACGTGGGGAACAGAACACACTCTGCAGAGCCATGGTTAGGAGAAAAGGATGGTGAGTCGCTATGGGGAAAGCACTGAAGCTATGACTGCAAAAGGCAAGCATTGTGTTACTCTATGATACCAGAGAGTTTCAAACGCATGAAAAATAGATGAGAAGGTTCCACACAAGAATGGGATTAAGCAACATCTGAAATACTGGGTGCAGCAATAACTAGGTGAACAGCTCTTCTGTCAAAGCAGGAAAAAACAGGAGAGGGAGGGAGGATTAAAAATTGAGAGTACAGTTTACAGAATGGCTGATCCAAAGCCCCGTAGAATAATTGGGGTTTAATGTCTTTTGATTCAGAACCAACAAGTTTATTCTCTGTGTGAACAACAGGTTTGTAAGTGAACAATCCCACTTGTAATATCACAATGAAAAACATCTACAAGCGGTCAAATTAGAAGTAATCAATGGACTTAAAATTAGGATATTTAAAATTTACAGAGTTCATGATGAGATTTTGTGATAGGATCTTAAAAGAAAAAAAAAATCCACAATTAAGAAAACAATTACAAGTGACCATCAAAAAAAAGGATATAATAGAGAAACACAAAAGAGGCAGATTTTTTTTTTTTTCTGGAAAAGGTTGAGAACTGGCACTATTAAAGGAAAGCAGGATTATGATGTTAATAGCCGGAGAAAGTTGTGCCAGACCCCAGGGCCTTTTCGGTTCCCAAATTGTCTAATATCAGTCAATTTTATTCTCTCATCTTCCAGCTTTCACAGCAGTCTAAAATACAAAACCTAGGCATCTCAGTATTAAGTTCAGAACATGCATAAAGTTCTGCTGCTGGGAGAATGCTGGATCTGACACAAATCCATGGAACTGATGAATGACATGGCAAAGCAGGAATGTTATGTGGTTTTCAATTCTCCTACCTTAGAGCCTCTTCCAAAGCACCGTGCAAAGGCAGCAAGTAGCATTAGGGATTTAGTGCCATAAAGAAAAAGGTCATCTGCCTCACGTTGGTTATGCAATGCAGAACTTAAAGCAAGGAATCAGTCCCAATGGAGACATCTCCTAATATTTAGGGCCAGAGATGGATTCTGGCCATATCTCAACTATGCACATGAGGCTACAGCATGCAGCAGCCTCATGCTTTTTTTTTTTTTTTTTATCCTCTTTTTATTGCTCTGAGTTGAGTATGAGGAAACCTAGATCACTCTCTGAGCAGGACGTGATTGGATCTGAACTTCTCCATCCTCTGCCTCATCAAGGGGATGAGCACTCTTACATAAACTGAGGTGAACCTACAGTACTGCTCAGAGAATGCTTTCTCCCATGTGTGACAAACTGTCCTCTAAGATGCTTCTAAGATGTGCTATCTTTTCTTTCCTTCTAGTCTGAGGTGGAAGTTTCTGGACCAAAAATGCCTAAGGAGGGAAACTTTCCATGAAACTTCTTCTTTCTTCTATTCTCTTATTACTCATGAAAGACGGATCATCCGCTCTGTTGCTCTCCACATCATGTGAGAGGAGTCACCAGATCTTCATGTTTTTCCTAGGAAAGATATTTGGGAGTTGGTAACTACACTGGAGTCAATGTTCAAAAGAAATAAATGCCCTCTAATAGCTGAGGAAGATTCCTACAGCTATTCCAGATATCTTATCTATATGTTTATATCCTCCATTGAATAGAAGGGGCCATGAGGTACCTGCTTTCTTTAAAGGCTTATTTGGGTATACAAATAAACAAACCAACCAAGCAAACTACTTTTCGAATGGATTTGGCTCCATGCACTTGTTTGTTCATTCCTCATTGCCTGGAATAATTGATAAATACAACACATCTAAATAGATAAATTAATAAAAATAAAAAGTTGTGTTGCTGTGAGATTGGTGCCAGCAGCTGTGATACAAGGGTGTTTTTACATCAGTGATTACACATTAGCTCAGTGTAAAGCACTTTGAGATCCCAGGACACAGCAGCAGCAACAACAAAAACCCCACAACATGACTACATTATTTATCCAATATAGTCTATGCTCCATGCTGCGTTTGCATACAAAGAATACCTTACACTGGAATACAGAGCTGCAGGAAGAAGAGGCAGTCAAGATTTATTATACCATCTATTCCATCTGCCTGCCAACACTCCATCGTTGCCTGCTGGATATTTTTAGTGCCTTGTCCAGTCTAGCTTTAAATGGGACTTAGTAGTCAGACCCCTTTCATGCACTGCTCCACAGCCTAATAGATCTCACAGGCAGCCTCTTCTGGTGTTCTCGCTCTGTCTCTCTCTCTGTCTCACTCTCTTCTTACTTTTCTCCTCTCTTCTTTGTACCTCCTCCCTTCTCTGTTCCTTTTTAGATTATCTACTGCCCAAACTCTGCCATTTCCCACCTTGGCTATTGCGTTCTTCAGATTCTGTGAATCTTTATGAGTCCCACAATTTTTGCTTTGTAAAGTTCTGGTTTGCCAGCTTTCTTCTTTAGTAAATATGGTAAAAAATGGATGATCCTATCAGGGTATTAAAAGCATAAAGAAGAGAAAGGGAAGCAAGAATAAAATCTTGGCCTTAAGAAAAGGAAGGCTTAAAGGAAGAAGCAGACAACTAGGAAGGGTTGATTTTTGAAATAAATCTGCTGCTGAAAAAAGTAAACTATTTAAAATGTTAATCATTTTATTTGTTCTTCTACCACTTAGGTTTAAAAAATGCATCATATGTATTGTAACTTTTGGAGCAAATCCTTAAAACCAGTCATATGGATGCAACGAGGTTGCCTGTGTAATGCAAGAATTATGTATGGGCAGATATTTAAACTGGCTTCCAAGAGCTTCTAGTACACAGTCTTGTACACCAGTCTGACTAATGCTGCCAAAGAAAATTCTTTGAAATAAATACTTTGAAAATTATCCATACATACAACAAACCTGCAGCTAATAATCTGGCGAAACTAGTTTAAGACGCAAGAACTGGATTTTCAGGCATGCTGTTTTTATAAAGGTTATAAAATGAAATAAAGCAGTGAAAATTGGTCACAAAAACTCACAGAAAAAAAATCGCCACTCCAATGCTAAACAGAACTTGAAGGAAATAAGATGTTATTTTTTGATTGCAAATAATGTGCAGGATGTTTAGATCCCAAATACATCTAGAAATATTTTAACAAATCTTTGGAGAAGAGATGCTTCCAGAAATATGGACAGAAGAAAACTCAGCGAAAATACTGAGTATATGCAAGCATGATTTACTCACCACTGTGAGGCTTGAGATGTGAGTATAAACCTAACAAAGCTGATTGACTCACTCACTGAACCTCTGACAAAAACCCAATTTGCCAGAGCCAACATTTTCAAAGCAATTTGTAATTCTTATTAGCTTACTTTTCAGTTGCTCAGTTAGGGTCATCTAGGGTTTCAAACGCTGCGCACACACACACAGCCTCAGTGAAGTTTATTCATATTTGAGGTACCCAGAAAGTAGGTTCTAGGTTTGCAATAGTGACCCTACAGATGTTCCGTTGAAATGGTAGATTATCTGATTTTGATGACTATTTGCCCATTGCTTTCACAGAAATAAGAAGCCTTTAGTCTTTACAGGTTTGACTGCTTCACCAGAAATAATCCATTCCAAATAGTCCCTCTCAAACAATTCCCTTTTGGCTTTTCATATAATTGAGACAGGACCTTTTATATAAGTTTTGAAAGAGATGATCATTAGAAGGTATTTCCTAAATCTAATATTTATTATTAAAGGCAAGAAAATGCTAAACCTATTTTTAAGACGGAATGAGCTCTTCTTTTTTATTCTACCATAATGTGTAATTGTATCTATCTTTGTATTGGTGTAATAATAGTATTACTATTCTAATATGATACTGGATTATTTCATTTTCCCCGATGCATTTTTGTCTTGAGGAATATCCAAAGAGGCATTTCTAAAATTTCTGCTGTGGATTTACCATGAACTGCTTTCATATTGATTCTATTTTCTAGAAAATTTCAATCATGAGAATTTCTGTAGTTTGCAGACAGCAAGAAATTAGCTTGATTATTCTTTTTACTTCTTTTTTCATGCTCCTGAACAGGAGATATTTGTATATCTTATACAACATTTATGGAAGTATTAATGATTTGGCCATGAATGTTTGTCTTCTGATCATAAACATATGACTAAGTGTAACATCCCAGATTTGCAATTGTTGGTCCTGTTGCTGGATTTAAAGGAAAAAGAGCGGTAACGACAAAGAGATTCTTAAAACCTTAACCACCAATCTTTACAATACGTATCAAGGCACTAAACATCCTAAACATGATAGCCAGCCTATCTGAATGCCATCAGTTCCTACTAAATACTTTCAAAAGGCCATTCTGGAAATTAGTAGAATGCACCATTTATCCATAGAAGTTTCTTTTTTCTTTTTAATAAATATAACCTTTTTAGCAAATACATCTAAATGCAGCATATTACTGCCCTTAAGTAAATGCTTAGAAAGAGAACCTAGTCCCATGGCTATCAGTCAGGTTTTGTATCCATAATTTCTAAAGTCCAAGTAGAATGGTTTCCAATAACATATGTAAGCTTTGCTGCAGACATCTGATCAAAACTGAGCAAAATCCTTCTTTATTTCTGTTTTAAAGTCATATTAAAAACAAATTCATGGGTCCTTCTTGACTGAAATGCTATAGAAAAAGTCTAGTCACATCTTTATTCTTCAGACTAGGTCTCCTTGCCTAATACAACCTTTCTGTTTGGGGTTTTTTTGTTTGTTTAGGGGAGTAAGTTATTATCTCATTTTGATCACAAGGAACAATACCTATTCATGAAAAGGCAGATATATACGTTGAAAATATGAGTATACAAAATGTGACTCGTGAAAAGCTTGGAAAAGTATGTTTTTATGCCCTCATTTGGAAAGGTCAAATGATCAAGCTTGGGACTGCTGCCTAAGCTTACCAGCCCATATGGATTTAATATGTAAAAGGCCTGTGTTTCCTGTGGAAACGCAGAAACTGCCTGCATTGATTTCCAAGTACTCAGGTATATTCAGCTGTATTCCCGCAAACTTAGAAACAGGCTCACTTAAAAATCCTTCCATTGGAAGCAGCACATCATTTACAGCCTAACACCGTTGCTCGCCCGGTGGCGCATCACGGAATCTGCCTGTACCTGCTGGATTCACTGGTGAGGATCTTTGGGAGGGAGGGAGGGAGGTGAACAGACAGGCATTTCAAGAGATAGGAACGGGCTCGCTATTAACGTGTGGTGTCCTTGGCAGCAGAGGTGGTCATCTAATGAAGCCCGGTGTAGCCCGTCTGTGTAATTTATGTTTTAACTTTTGTAAACAGCACCTAGTTGCTATGGCTGGAGGCTCTGTATAAATCATTAAACAAATATATTCAACTATTTATATGAAGTCGAGAAGCAGGAAATCTCCATTTCCATATTTAAATCTGCCTGCATGTACATCATTACCTTATTTTATTAACTTGCCAATATATGCACCCCATCTGCATGCTGAATTGAAGAGAGTTGGCTTCTTTGTACCCTATAGTTATATAATTTTACATGTAACTATAGAAAAGGAAATACAAACCGCAGTGACAGTTTGTAACCTTTCTTTAAGTAATCAAGAGGTCCAGAAGCAGACTAAGAAAATTGTTGCTCAGCAGAAAGTAATGAATTATTATTACAAATCCCAGTCAAGTCATGGTCTTACACGGCAAGTATATATGGTATTAGTCAGCCTCCTTTCCAAAGAGCTCAGAATCAAAAAGCCAGTTCTACAATGCCTCAAGTATACGCTTTAAATTTAATGCAAATAACTGCGTTCACATCAGTGGAACTTCTCCTGTGCTTAAACACATGTGCAAGTCTTTGTAGGACTGGTATCTAAATTCAAATCACTAGACTTTTATGGAATACAGAAATTGCAGAGTGCATAACTCTAGGAAAAAATGTGGTTTTATGGTTGATCTTACTCACCTAAACAGTTCAGAGTCCTAATAAAAGGCAAACAGAGTAATAGTATAAAATTATCCTTATCCCTTATTCTCAGCAGCATCAGTCAACGAGAAGAAAAGACTAAAGCCTATCTATATTTAATTATAAAGAAGGTTTCTCTCTGATTAATTGAGTCATTAAACATGCACAGATACATTTCATGGTATTAAATATTAGTTACCTTCCAGTGTATTAAGAAGCGCAAAGCAGAGGGGATTAAATGGGAGGAATTATTCTTAGTGTTTCGGCTCGCGGTGCGTGCAGCCGCTCGCTCGTTTCCCAGGAAACGCGCGGGAAGCGCGGATACGCGGCACGGCACAAGGAAACGTGCGGAGTCTGCAGAACCACCGGCAAAAACCTGGGCCTCTCTTTCAGTTATTTATGGCTTTCACTATTGTGATGCCTATCCCGGCCTTTGCAATAATTCCGGCACTTCCTATACCCCTGTATTGGCGGTTGGTGTTTCTATAGAAAAAAAAAAATACAATAAAACCACTTCTTTAGCCATTAGGAGACATGGATAAAGACATTTCCAACCAAAATATCTGCAATGTATGTTAATCATAGGGAAAGGCTGACCAGAATGTTTGAAACTGGACGTGTTTTAAGTGGCAAGGGACCGCATTAACAAATGCGCCTCAGCTTGAAGTCTTCATATACACATATAAACGACGGATATCCAAGGAAGGGATTTGCATCCCAGAAACTTCATTAAAAACCAGTATAAGGAGTGGGTTTACAAAAAAAAAAGAAAAAAAAAGACATTAAATATAAAAAAAAAAAAAGATCAGGTGTGCACCAAAGAAACGAGAAAGCTGCAAGGATGGTTTGGAGAGGGGGTTTTGAACTG
This sequence comes from Eudromia elegans, assembly GCA_003342815.1. Classification (NCBI taxonomy): domain Eukaryota; kingdom Metazoa; phylum Chordata; class Aves; order Tinamiformes; family Tinamidae; genus Eudromia; species Eudromia elegans. The sequence goes on along the minus strand of PTEX01000152.1, from coordinate 113,446 downwards.
CCCTGCTGTGCCTTTCCCAGCTGCCTGCAGCTCGTGTCATTAATAACCAGTAAATAAGACCTGCAGGTGGGCATATAGGGCACCCTGAGCCAAGAAGCTGTAGCCAGGGCTTCTGTCTGTAAGATGGGTGGCCGGGCTCATTTGCACAGGGCTGCTTATGTTTCCGTGCAGACGGGTAACCCTGCTTAGCATAGCTTCAGGGAAGCTGCTGCAATACAGGGAATGCTAATTACTGTAACCAACTGGCAATGATGCATCCAAAATTAAATGGCCTGTGACTGAGCAGATGAACAATTTTTATAGCCCTAAGTTCAGGGAACACGGATATTCTGTCAAATTAACAGACAGTCTATTTGGTCTTAATAGGTAAATTGACGTCTTTTAAAAGACATTTAGATGTGCTATTAGGTTATCAGTGTGAGGGGCGTTCTGCTTCCGAGTTTAAAGGTGTCTGATTTGAGTCTAAAACACTCGTAGTCCATTACAGGAAAAACACATTCTTATGGCCTTTATAAGCTGCATTTTCAGGTGAAGCTGCAACGTGGCCTCTGCTCCCATTCTAGGCCCCTTTGTGCTCAGGGAAACATCCTGCTGTGGTCGGTAGGTGCTCCAACCATAGAGGTCTGCAGGGCTCGGCCACTGCAGGCTAGGTTCCCAGTCCTCCATTCCCGATAAATTTGAGGGCTTTTGGGGACACCATTATAACATCCAGGGTTTTATTTAACTCTCTACAGGCAAGAAAATGAAGCAAAACACAAACGTAGTTGTCAGTTCTTTGATTTTTGCTGACAGCGCTTAATGGATAAATTGTCTGTATATTTCAGTGCATATGATGGGTTAGTCCAGCTTCCCTACAATCACTCTCAACAAATATGTATCCATCAGTGGCCTTTATTCCCCTCTTTTCACTGATCATAGCTCTTTTCCTTAACAATAAAAAATACATGAGATGAGGAAAAAAAGTGTAAATGAACACTAAACTAGTGCCTTTATGTAGAAAAAGGTTCCTCCTCAAAACTGTCAGAGTGCAGTTCTTTTTAAAGGATGTTTTGTAGGAAGTGGCACTTACAAAGAAAGCTCCTGGCAGGATATACTGGGCCGAATGGTTCATTTCCAGATGTATCAGCAAGGAAGACTCTAGCTGTTTGTAGGAAAAGATGAGCTTTAAGTAAGTTGACTGCGGACAATAAACCGCTTGATTCTAAACCCACCAAACTTAGGATAGAAACACAAAAAAATTTCACTGAAATTTAAACTATTGGTTATTTGTCAAAGTTCCCATTACTTTTTAAATCATATTTACAGGGATGTTTAAATATGCCTCTTTATTCTGACCTCATCTGTCTTAAAACTTACTTAGCGTCTAGTCTGCCTCGCCTAGGCTCCCTTTGTAGTCAGTGGAGAAGAACTAGGCACTTTTAGAGTGCAATCAGTTTACCCTATCTGGGATGTGTATCTTGGTATGTGATGGGTCATGTCCTAGAAAGCTCTTCCCTCTTCAGTGACTCCCAGAGGTGCTTGTGGAGATTAGTTCGGGTGTCGACTCCTACTTCTTTCACTCACTCACCTTGCAGACGCCCAGGGCGAATGCTGCATGCCCCACATGCCCTGCAAAGGGCTGCACATGGAGCAGATGGATGTTGACAACATCACCAGGATATCGCTACACTTTTCGCCTTGGACCCCCTCTCTCCCCTTGGCTTGTTGGCTCTTTGCTCCGATTGCTTCTGGTTTTGCTTTTCCATTTCTCCATTTCCTCCCCAACATAAACCCCCCAGATAGATTTAGAAAACAGTAACAAACAAACTATTAATCTCCAGCAGCTTCTGAGTGGATGCTACAGCTCTTCCTCTTTCTCTCATCTATTTACTGTATAAAGTGTGTACAGCAGAGTATTTCTTAGACGGTGTTATTCCTGGCAGTAGCCCCAGAGGTTTATTTACCTGAGCTGTGGTGTCCCAGGAGCGCTCAGGAGCCTCTGAAGTCATGTCTGACAAGTTATCAAGCTACTAAAAACGGGGTTGGTGTTTCTGTTTCTATCAGGTAACATTACCGTAAGAGACGACAACAGAAGTTGCTTGAATACCAAACACCTTTGCTAAGCACCGTTGGACAAAGCGACAGAGAAACTGGGATTGCAGATTTCAGGGGCAAGTCAGGAAAAGGCCTGGGACTGATCTGGATCCAAAGCAGCTTGTATATCCTGCTGATGAACGTCTAGCCCCACAAGGTGCCATTTACAGAGCTCTGGCTGCCACTGCACTCCAAAGGTCTCTGCTTCTGTGCCAAGGGCAGGCATCTATAGTGAGGAAACTCAGAAAGACACATTTTTCTGAATTTTTAACACGAAAGACATCTGAAAGCCTTTCAAAGATCAGCAGAACTTTTAATCCACTGAACCTATTGCATCCACTCAATCCAATTAGTATGAAATTTAGCATATGTCACAAAACAGAAACATCGATCTAATCTTTACACCATCAGGAGAGATATTTTTCTCTTACATATATTATGAAGTTAAAATGTTTTCAGTGAAACACACAGCTTTGCATATACTCCATTCAATGAGTTCTGTATTCAGGGTGATATCAAGTAAAGAGAAATCCTAGAAAAATATGCATTTCCCTAAACTAGTAGTTCAATATTAAAATAAAGTTAATATTCTCAGAAGTGCCAAAGTTGTTGAGCAGTGAGTTAGTGGCACAATATTTCAGTGCAAAAACTCCAGTTGGGCCATTTTGCAGGTGTCTGCAGCAGAAAGCCAGGAAAAGCTGGAGCTTTATTTGAGTCATCTCTCCCTTTTGCTTTGGAGCTTTTTCTTTGCTCTTTTTTTTCTGCCAGTAAAGACTGTCCAGGATTACTGAGCTGATAGTTTATGAAGTTTTAAATTATAAGACTGAACACGTTGCTCCCACTCGCACTAGGACCTGTCCAAACAGAGAAGAAACAGAGGGCTGGTACAGATGGCCACGCTGCTCCAAAGAAATGCCCAGAAGACATTATTTATGAGACGACTTTAGTTTATTTGGCATCTTATTTGGATGCCCTCTTCACATGCTGTCTCTGACATGGTCTTTACGGCACAACTTTTGTGAAAGGGCAGAAGAGCCCTGGATAAGAGTGAGATTTAAAGGAAAGAGGTCTGAGAACTTGTCGTGCTCTCATTCACTTTCAATGGGAAAAAATGGTGTTGTGAATACAACAGGTGTATGTGAGGATGTCACGCTATATTTCAGCAGGATATATGGTAAAAGGAATAATAGCGATTGCTTGGAGAATAGGACTCCAAGAGATAATTTGGATTCAAGGACCGGGAACAATGTGTTTTTCAACCTTCACTACATGAACAGCCTTAAAAATAATTCACTCTCTGCACTGCACACACCAATCTCCGTGAAAATATTAGATGCTGATAGGGGTTGACACGACTCCCACTCATACTGACGACGAGAATCACAGGCGCCCACGATTTGGGGCACTCCTCCTGCCCAGCGAAGGTTTCGGGCCGCTTTCCAGCTGTGCCTTCCTACCCCCCATATATCCGAGTCTACGAGGGTTCCTTGCAGGTGCTTGCAAACAGCTCCTGTTAGTCAGGGTGGCACCGGCCCGCGCCTTCCAACTAAAGCACCCACTACAGGCAGCAGGCGCCTGCCAGCGAGTGCAAGCTTTGGGCACCCAGACCCCCGCAGGACGAGGGGATGACCCTGCAGGAAGGCGGCACAGAGCACCACAGAGGGCCCGCGTCGCGGGCCGGCTACTCAGATTAAATTTTAATAGGACTTTTAAAATCATTTCAGCGCGGACCGCAACGTATGTGAGGGAGCCTAAATTAATAAAAAACTGTCTTTCAAGAATGAAAAATAAATGCAATCTGAGATCAATATTTATGAAGCCGTGATTAATTGACTGATGACCAAATGATTACAAACTTCTGCATGAGGCAGCTACTCAAATGTATTAGCTTTGATGAAAAAAAATTAAAAAATATACAAACTGGGTCAATGAAAGAATGCATTCCTAATCAATTTTTAATAGCACTTAAGATTTTATGATTTTTTAAACTTTCCTGTTAATAATTAATCAGAAAAATGAATCTAATTTAAACAAGGTGGTGTAAGGTGTTCTGTATCTGTTTGATGGTGTTCTTAATGAAGAAATTCAATTAGGGTGGACTTTTCATTATAAATCTCCGGTTTGAAGGAATGTTCTCATTGGCTGCAGAACATTTGAGATGGGGAAAACAACTGAGGTGAACCGCACGGCTCAGCACAATCTACTCATTAAGATTTACACTGTTAATTCCAATTTCCCCTTGCTCTCAAGGGAAAAAAAAAAAAAAAAAAAAAAAAAGAAAAAAAAAGATAAGGAAATCCTTGACCTTCATGATCTTTGTAACTTTATCCCAAATTTTCCTGTGTATTTCACTGCTTTGCCTCTATACATGCTACATCCCAGGGGACACATGCCCAGCTGGCATGAGGATCCACAAAGTGCACCTTAAGGGTGTCATAATTACATTTTAAGCTCAGGGAAGCCCTGTCTCAGTAACACACCTATTTCGCACTAACATATTCTGTGGTCCAAACTCCGATGTAAGGAGGAACACCGGAGCTCCAGTAGCAGCCACAGCTTGCAGAATAACAGCCCGATCTTGAACATGTTCTGTGTATGGCTAGATGTAAGCACCATTTTCATGAAGTTGGTTCAACTTTGGAGATGTCAGACTTAGAAAGGGATTTTCCATTAATAAAAAGCAGCTAAAATTCACCCTTTTCTCTGCTATATTGCCTGTTTCACTAAGGCTTTGCATATGCTAGTGAATAAAAGAGGCACAGAATACAGACAGAGCACTGTTTATCCATTCTTTTTAATGGACTAGCCCATTTGCACAGCTCAGAAGATGCTGTATGTGCTGCAGAGAGGTGCACAGATTTGACGAAAGCGACCCTTTCACAGAAGAGAGTTTAGGGAAAGGGAACACAAGCCAGACCGCCCCACCTGGCCTTGGGATCAGAGGACACTTCACCACATTTTGAGCTGCCCGAAGAGCCCATGAAACTGTCTTTAGACTAAGCCATAAGCATTACACCACTCTTCAGTAGTGTAATAACAAGGGTCTGTACAACACAGCACTCCTGGAACTTCTTCCTGCCCTAGGATGTCATCCTAACACACCTTGGTTTGTTCACATAAATATTCATCTGAAAAAGCGCCTGACAGGGTATTAACTTCTTATGCGTTCCTCAAGAGTAAAAAGGGAGGTAGTTGAACCTTCTAGGCACGCAGGTTGAACCACTGACTTCAAACATGAGCCAGCATTTCTATTTACGTGTTTGACTCCTTGCTGACGTGCAGCAAGCAAAACCAAAGTGTCACACGGGCAGGATCAAAAACGTCTTAAAATGGGTCACAAAGAATGGGTTCTGGTTTTTTGCACTTGACTTTAGATGTCTAAAGGGAAGGTATCTGAGCCTGAGCTAGTCACTTTAAATTCCTTTATGGACAACAGTGCCTGACAGGAGGTGTCTTCTACTTTAAGATGAGATAAAGTTAGGGCAGTTAAAATCAAAACGAAAACTGCCTCTGTAAAAGCTATTGTCATTTTTTATTGTTTTATGTGAAGGAGAGGATAAAGTGCACTGAGCTCATACACGACTGTCAATCTCAAGCATGATTAAACTGCCAAAGCTAATGCTTTCACTTGGGTAAGCCCACTTACCCAAAGGCCAGAGATTTACATTCTGGCCTCTGGCCTCCTTTTTATTTCCTTGCTGTGGGTGCAACACTTGGCATTTTCTCCAGAGCCAAAACCAAGCACCTGTTTTAAAGAGAAAGTCAAAATTCAATTGTTGCTTTAAAATGAAAGTCAGACAAGAACTCTCAAAGAGTGAGCAGCAAGAGTAACTTACAGAGCTTACATAGTATAGATGGCAAGTTAGTTTTTTCCAGCATCGAGAACATGGGATTAGGCAGCCTGAGAGCCCCCATATGAGAGTCAAACAGTAGGACCAAACAAGCCTGAAGCTGTCACTGTGCAGAGTGATCAACAGCAAAATTCAGAGTAGGGGAAAAGGGAGCCCTTCACTCCCCTTTCTGAAAGTAGTTTGTTCTGAGGATCACGGTTCCAAATTTAGGCAGAAGAATCCCATGTTTGAACCTCCACTCTTGCTTTTAGGCAAACTTCACAGTATTTTCCCCTGAAACATGCAGAATTGCCTGGGAAACTCTTCTTAAAAGCTAAAGATTCAACCTTTTAGCAAACTCAGACAGACTTCAGTGTTGCAGAAGTGGATAGTAAGGTGAGAGTTTGTCACTGTTTGGCAGGTCTCATGGTCGTTTCAACCTCACCATAAAAAATATTAAAAAGAGAGAAAAAAAAAAAGTGGTTAATTTGTGTAGGTAAAAACAATAGCCTCAAGCTAGGTTTTCATGGCACAAAGCTATATACCCAAACATATCTGGATTACTAGAACCAGTATAACTGCATTACTTCTTGCTTACCACATGCACGAATTAGCCAAGCAGACATGAATCTCACTATCTAACACTATCACCAACGCTCCCCTGCCAATGCTCTTTCTCCACAACATACTATTCTGAAAGATACACATATCTAAAATATAGGAGAGACTCACATACAAAAAAAAAAAGAAGCAGTAACTTCGTTTGGCTTTTAGGAGTCAAAATAGCAGGAAAGAGTCTCAAACTGAAATGACTTATTGCCTCAGTGTTGTACTCTGACCAGTTTATCCTTTCCTACATTGGTTCCTTTAAGACATCCATCAAATAACTTTTCATTTTTGTTATAATGCTGCATGTTTACACCGTTAACTGTCCCAAGGTTCCTGAGACGACAGGGCACGTAAGGAAGTAGCTGACGAATTTAACAAGTTTAAACCTTAATGCCAAAAGAGACGATTGGGGGTTCAGATTCTCGGGCTTTCCCTCATCCCTTTTCCATCCTGTCCCTGTAGCAGTCGCCCCACTGCCGCTCTCCCGCCAGACTTGTGCGCCTCCGCTCTTGGCAGACATTCCAGGCATTCCAGGGAGGGTTTCATCCGCTTCCTCCGGGCGCCAGCCTGGATGAAAAGGCCCCGTTCCTGCCTGCACAGCAGCTTAAGCACTCGCTACCTCCTGTCCTCACGTCACAGCTCTCAGCTCCCCTCAGCTGCAGCAGACTGTTACCCCTCCAGCTCTCTCCTCTTCTCTCCTCCTCTCTCTCTCAGCACTGCAGAATTAAATATTTTCTGTGCCCCAGAAGAGTTGGCAACATCATCCCATAAATTCCAACTAAACCTCAGGCACTATTAGATCACAAATAATTTTTGAAGTATTTTTTCACTGTCTAGGCATCCAACTTCAGCAGAAATCTGCTAAACAAATAAGTTTAACCTCCTTAAACAGAAAATACATTCCTTTTAGCAGCCTATTCAGAAAAAATAACTTACTTTTTTTACGAGCTATTTTTGGTTGAGAGAAAATATATTCATCCTAACAGATCTTGTTCTCTATCAGGTCACTCTCCAGTTACAAACACTTTTTTGAAGTAGGGAAAGCTACGCCTTTGAAAAGGTTCCAGCTTTATCCCCGACTCATTTAAAAGGGTTTCACAAGTCAATTGTAGGATGCAGTTCCCTGTTTTTGACTTCTCTTTCATGTATTTATCCTTTCTGCTCTTGGTATTGTCTGCCTTTCAGTAAAAATCAATATGGGAATAAAGCTAAGAAAGATGTATTCACTGGGATTCACTGCCTTCCCCCGCTTTTTGCTTGGTGCTTGATAAATTCTTTCAATGTATTGCATGTTTCAGTGGTTCTGTTTAAAGCTCAAAATACAGTAATTTTACATTTCCTGCATTTTCGTTTCCATTTTACATCACCTGTATTGAGGCAGGTTTTGAAGGTCTCCAGAGAAGGAGATTCCACAGCCTCTCTGGGCAGCCTGTTCCAGGGCTCTGGCACCCTCACGGGAAAGAAGTTCTTCCTCACATGGACATGGAACTGCCTGGGTTTCAACTTGTACCCATTACTCCTTGTACTGTCACTGGCCACCACTGAGAAGAGCTCGGCACCATCATCCCTGCATTTTCCCCTCAGGTACCTATTGATCAGATCCCCTTTCAGTCTTCTCTTCTCTAGGCTAAACAGGCCCAGCTCACTTAGTCTTTCTTCATATGAAGTGTGCTCCAGTCCTTTAATCATCCCCATTGCTCTACACTGACCCCTCTCTAGCAGCTCCACATCCCTCCTGTACTGGGGAGCCCAGAACTGCACCCAATACTCGAGGTGTGGCCTCATCAGGGCTGAGGAGAGGGGCAGGATCCCCTCCCTTGACCTGCTGGCAACGCTCCTCCTGATGCACCCCAGGATCCCATTGGCCTTCTTGGCCACAAGGGCACACTGCTGCTTCATGGTCAACTTGTTGTCAACCAGGACTCCCAAGTCACTCTCCGCAGAGCTGCTTTCCAGCAGGTCAACCCCTAACCTGTCCTGGTGCCTGGGGTTATTCCTGCCCAGGTCCAGGACCCTGCACTTATCCTTGTTGAACCTCAGGAGGTTCCTCTCTGCCCAGCTCTCCAACCTGTCCAGGTCCCTCTGGATGGCAGCGCAGCCCTCTGCAGTGTCAGCCCCCAACCGGGCTCTGGGCTCGTGGAGGTGACCCTGTGGCTACCACGGAGCAGCACAGGAAGGTCCCTCCGGCATCGGCCGGCATCGCTGCACCTGCTCCGTCACTTGGGTGCCCACGCTCGGGATTTTGCTTTGCCAGCCACAGCCACAGCCAGGCCAACGGCCACCAGGGTGATGGACGGTGATGGCCATGGTGGTGATGGCCATGGTGGTGATGGCCACCAGGCTGGTGGGCACCAGGGCGGAGAGGATGCAGTTCTCCTGCGGTTGGTCCCATCCGTGGTCACACACCAGACAGAGACGAGCAGAGGGTGCAGGGCAGGGCGGTTAGGACTTAACTGTTTGGGTTTATCCGACAAATTATTCCACAAACAACTTGGCTAAACCGTGAAAACCGAGCGTTGCGCGCGGAGGGAAACGCTCTCCCGCAGGGCGGCCGCCCCAAGCGCCCCCCTCGCGGAGGGCAGCGCTGCCTGCGGGGCCGCGCGGGCCGAGGTCCCGCTACGGGGCCGGGGCTGCCGGGGCCGAGCAGCGGCCATGGCGGCGCCGGGCGCGCCCCCCTCTCCTCCTCTCC
>PTEX01000152.1:78855-104105 GCA_003342815.1 Eudromia elegans | reverse complement strand
TGGCGCAGAGCGGCCCCAGCGTGACGCTCTCCCTCACGCTGCCCATCACCTGCCACATCTGCCTGGGCAAGGTAACGGCGCCGCCGGCACCGCCCTTCCCGGAGCGGCCTCGTGTCCCCCGCTTCGCCGGCGGCGGCTGCTCGGAGGGGCCCTGCCCGGCCCTGCCGCGTTGCGGAGCGCGCCGAGCGGGACGGGGGCAGTTGGGTGGGCGATCCCGGCCCCCGGAGGGGCGAGATCTGGGCCGAGGTGGGGAGGAAGGCGGTGATTCCCTCCCGCGGAGGACCCCGTTGAGGGAGGTGGATATCTCGGAGGAGTGGCTAGTCCTGAAGGGGGTCTCGGTCCTCGGGGAAGGGGTCGGGCCCTTTTGTATGTATGTGTGTGTGTGTGTGTGAGTGTGATAATGCCGCCTTGGATAATGCGGGATCCCCCCGATCCCCCCCGGATCCCCAGGAGGGACGATCCCATCCCCAGCTGCATCTGAGGATCTCACCTCGGAGTAGGTCGCGATCCCTGATTCTGGAGCAGAGGAATGGAGCGATCCCAGCCCCGGGAGAGCTGGCGGGAGGCCTGTTGCCACCTCTGCCGCAGTAGGGACCTTGTGCCCCTGCGAGGCCGGGGCCACAGCCCCCCACCGAAGGTGAAGGGGCTTGAAGGGGGTGAAGGTGTTTGGGATATCGCCCTTAGGGCAGCGGTTCCGGAGGGGGATGTTTTACTCCTGCCCTTGTCTGTAGGAATTTGACCATTTTAAAAGCTCAAAAGAGTATTTGAGCAGAGGGTGAGCGAAACAGTTTGTAAATAAAAATTGTGCAACTGAGTGGATTTTTAAAAAATCGCTGAACAATGTTGCTAGCGATTTGGAGGAAAAGCCTCGTTTCTCTTTCTCGCCCAAGAGGGTTTCGGTGCTTTTCCTTCTCCAGCGGGGAGGCTGTCGCCAGTCCATTCTTCTCTAGCAGCCCACAAAACTAGTAGCTGTCACTAGTTGCTTCTCACATTCTTTGTCTTTCTCCATGTCTGTTCTTTCTCGTTTCCTCGTGCCCCCAGCCAAGACAAATCTCTTAAAACACAACAGAAATTACAAGGAAATAGAAATAACCCTTATTAACTGGTAACATTTACTAACACTGGCATTTACTCTCCCGTTTTTTCTACCTCACCTGGCCTGTGCTCTGAGATCTTTGCTGCTTGTGTGATAAAATGGCAAGGGGATTGCTGTGTTTGAGGTGCAAAATAGGTGCAGCACAGGTGGTAAAAGCAGGCGGAGATCTCCTCTTCCCCACATGCATCAGCAACCCCATGGTTTCAGCAACCATGGTGAGGCCTTTCTTTTCTGTGGAAACAAAATAAAGTGTCCCAGCTGTGGTCCTGTTTTCTCTCCTTTTCTGGTTAGAATGAATGGAGAAGAGTACAAATTAACTGTTTCTATTATTCAGTGTGATTTTTTTTTTAAAGGAGGAGATTAAGCTGGTAATATATTGTCAGTTTGAATCTCCTCACAGTAATTTCCAGTAATCTAAGCACTCAACAGCCTTGTTATGAATTCGCTCATACATAGCTATGCAACCTCATTTCAAGCCACTATCTCCTATTTCCAATTTTAATTCAGAAATCAATCAGGAATTGATGTTTTGTGCTGGAGTTTGTACTGGGACAGGTTTCCCCACTCCTCTTTCTTGGTATCTTGCATTGAACTAATATGTTAAAATTACATATGAATCTTGTGGTGACACCTGTAATCAGTTTAGTGAACACTTTCTTTCTCAAAAGTCTGAAGTTATTCCAACTTTGTCAAAGTTTGCTTGCTCAGGTGGACTTTTTTTTTTTAATTATTATTATGAGTCTTTTTCTGTGGTTCGTAACTTCATTGAAAGACATTATAAAAAGCTTTTTTGTTTTCAAGAGAAAGACTAGAGGGGGAAAAAAAACTTTGTCTTGTTTACTGTTGAGAGAGCAATTTTGCAATTTTTGTCTTGTTTTGTGGGAGAAAGTAGAAAGTGGAATGGAGGGTTAACATATTCTAGTACCTGTAGCACAGGCTTCACACTTGATATTTGGCCCAGCCAATCAGAAGATGCATCTTCATATACGTCTGCAAAATATGCAAAGGGTTTGATGCAGAATAGTGAAATATATTAGTTAAAGTTTCTCTGCATAGTGGTGAGATGATAAAAAAAAAAGCAGATAGAGACTCCTTCAGTAATGTCATCCACTGCTTATAGTTAATGGAGCAGAAATCTTGTGAATGTGAAGAACGTTGTTATCTATTTTATTGGTATAGTTGTAAAGTCTATTTGCTGAATGAGTAAATAAGCATTTATATTGAGTAAAAATGCTCAAATACATTTTATGCCTGTAATCTGAATGCTGTTTTAGCATAGCCGTCTTAACTTTATTTGTAGATGAGTGTATTGCTATGCAAAAACTTGGAACTCAGAAAACTTACCACTATTGCAGGCCTCTGTTTTCTGTCTGTATCTACCAGGATTATTCAGTATGGAATGACAGAGGGGCAAGTGCTCACAGCTTGCGAGGGCTTGGGCACACAATTCTGTGTGTGTGTGTTGTGGAATCCCTCTCATGTTTCTAGGCATTCACACAGTACTATTGGATGCCCTCTTCTGCATATATGCCTGCTGCACAGTTTATGCAGCTTAAAGGTCTTTAAGTACCCTCAAAGCAGACTAGATATGTGCAGGATTCAAGGCTTCGGGGCATGCCAGCAGCATGGTAACGTCATCAGTGTTTGCATTTTGAAAGGGAAGAAATCAGAAGTTCCTGAAAGTCACCCACCTCCTCGAGCCTTACTTGAAAAGCTGAAATCTGTTTAGCCACTGTGGTTGCATGAGGAACTGAAACCACGCTGTAATACGGCAGAATTTGCTGCTTTTTGGATACCAAATAGGCAGTGTTATCTTACCACTATGATCTTGTGGCAGCTGGCTGACTTCTTGGTGAGAAGTTGCAGCCCTGCCTTTGCATTCACTGACAAGAGCTTCACCTGCAGCTTCTGCTGTTGTTGCCTCCTTTGCTTTGTGTGGATTGTGAGCTACCGAAAACAGTCACGCACCGCAGCACTGCGGTGAGCCTCGTGAAGGTGTGTAAATCACAAGCACTGTACCCCAGAGAGTAATAAATGTGACTTACTACTTTACTAGAGATATGGAATAATTATTCACTTGCAGGAAGTGCATTTGCACGTCAGGGCTGGGGAACTGAGGGTCTTTTGCTCCCGTGGGAGAAGACCTGCACTCCTGAAATGTCTTTCACTATTTAGATTTTATTATTTTCTTTTGTTTTATATGCACTCAGAGATATGTAATTTTTCTCTCACTCCTTCTGAGTAAGGAAGAAGCTGATCCAGAGAAAAAGTTTTCATTTCTTTGTGTGTGTGCGGGTTTTTTTTTTCTTTTAGTCATGGTAGAAAAGCTGGAAGGGCTGGATTTTAGCTTTTTTTTTTTTTAAAGTAAATGACAAAGATATATTTTTGATGCTTGAAACTAACATTTGAACTCTTAAAGAGTTTGTGGGTGAACACTTGCATTAATCATCAAAAAAAAAAAAGGACTCCTTAATTAGAGGTGAAAGCTACTTATTCTTTTGCCATTCATGCCTGTAGGAACTTAGCTTCTGTTTGTCTGCACGCAAACCCTTAGGCTCCTAGGACTGTCATTATGGAATTTTTTATAATGTGAATCCTATAATCTGACAGAGGCGCAGAAAGTAAATTGGGGAAGAACCTGACAGATCTGGGCCTTGAATCAGATTCATATGTATTTCTGGATAAGATGCTTGGATTTTCTTTGTTTAGCTTGGGCAACATCGATGTTGAAGGTATGATTACTATAGGACACATCCAGTCTGATTTCCAAAGTAGTTATTAGCTGTCCTTTCCAGTTGCTTGCTTTTTCCCTGCCAACATTTAATCTTTCTTTGTAGCTTGACTGCCTTTCTAAAAGTAGGAGGAAGAAAATCTTGAGAGTGATAGGACTTTTTGAAAGTTATAGGAGTTCTCTTGAATTTGGGTTTTAAGTGCTTCATAAAAGCAATGCAGTAGAATATACAATAATAGGTGCCACTGCTTGCATGTCTTAAAATAGATCTTTAGGACAAAGATAGTGGTGGAGGAATCAAATAATTATTTTTAAGAAGATATTAATGGTAAATCTTCAGAGACTTGAGAGTGCCTGTTACTGTAAGCCATAACACAGGCTTCAGCAAGGCATAGATTTAGGGGAAGCTTTTTTCTTCTTTTTCTGTTTTCTTTTTTGGTGCCTCTGTGCTTCCTTGCTTTCAAACAGGATTTATAGTTAAGTGACGAGAGAGAATAATGCATTATCATTAATATTTTCTAAGTGTTTGTTTACACTGCTAGTCTGGAAGGGAGGGAAGCTTGTGGAAGGGACCTGCATCTGATTGGAATATTTAAGCTTTCCGTTGCCCCATTCTTAGGTAATGACTTATTTAGCAGCAATGCATATTTAGAAGGAGGGTTGAATTAGTAATTACCAGTTCATACTTCTGCTCTGTGGATTTGGCCCTTATCCTTTTTAAGGTTGATTTTCATTCAGCTGATTACATTTGGGCTAAGTATAATATGAAATCCTCCCCGTTTCAGTGATGCCTCTTTCAAGGCAGTGTTGACTGGTGCCAGAGGCAATCTCCCATTCCCTCACTTTTGGAAAGCAGTTCCTGGGTGGCTTCCCGCTGCTTAGAGAGGCAAGAGGGTTTCACTGGAGTGACTGGCTGCAGTCGTAGGGGTAATGCAGTGACAGGGGTATCACCCCACTGTGTACCGAGGAGCCCTTGGAACCAAGGCCTTCAGGTTTGCAAAAATGGTTGTAGTTTTGATGCCACCAGTGATGGGAAAGCTTGGAACTGCTAAGTCAGGAGATCACTTCTCGTCCAGCGGAGCAATAGTGCATTCTTGCTCTTTATGACCAGACTTAGAATCATAGAATCATTATGGTTGGAAAAGACCTTCAAGATCATCAAGTGTAACCATAAATGTGAGGAATTGCAGTAATATGTTTTCCTATTTCATTACTTGTAAAGGGTATAAAGTATTCATAGCCTTTCTATGTTTGCTTGCTCTTTTTCGCAACACTGCAAGGTGCGTCACCCAGTCATCTGTGTCAACAACCATGTCTTCTGTTCCATTTGTATTGACGTGTGGCTGAAGAACAATAATCAGTGTCCAGCTTGTAGGATTCCCATCACACCTGAAAATCCCTGCAAGGAAATTATAGGTAAGGACCATTTTTGGATTTGAACTTTGGAGCTCAGAGATGTTCAGCTTTCTGTGGAGTTTTTTTGTTTGTTTGTTTTGTTTTATTTTTGACAGTATTTAAGGAAGAAATGACTTTACACCTTTGTAGGAGTGTACATAACTACAAGGTAAAATTTCCAAGGATTATGCTTATAATCGTGGTTTGATTATTTACAGGCAGAAAGTACCCAGCAGCTGTGATGATTGCATTGTTAGATCTTGATGGATAATTCATTTAACTGGAAGAGAAGTGCATCTCACTTCGGATACTCTACCTATATGTTGCAAGCTTTTGACCTAAGGGGGCATTATTTAGCCAGGAAATAAAATATTTTGATACAGAATTTTGAGTGGGCCTGTCGTCATCTTTTTTTTTTTTTTTTTCCCTTACCCCCTCCTTTTTTGTTTGTTTTTAAGGAAAATGTCTCCTAATAAAGAAGTCACGAATATAAAACTTGAATGAGGATCTGAACATCTCTAAAATACTGTTAAATACTGTGATCTTGATTTGAGATAGCAAAATCAGCCTTGCTATCTGTTTCTGCCAAGGGAAAAATAAATCTAAACAATTTTATGTTACAAACTTGCATAATCTTGTGCTAAATTAATATAAACTTGATTTTTCTACACCTGTCACCTTCTTTTAATAGCATTGTCTTCAATAAAATAGGATTCTATCAGCAAAAATACAAGTTTGCATTTTTGAATTTCTAGAGGACTTTGACATCTAAACATCATTAAGAGATACTCCCTGTCACCTCTTCTGAAAGTAGAAGGAATTTAAATTCTCCCGTGGTAGTTTGGTCCACTGTTCAGCTCCGTGTGTGTACAATAGTATGAAAAATACTTTTAAGATGGATGACTAACATTGAAATGACCATGTAAGAAACAATATTACTGAGTATTTCTCCTGTGTTGCTTTAGGAGGAACAAGTGAAAGTGATCCTGTGTTTAGTCCAACTGTCAGAAAGCACCTGCGTAAAACCAGGCTTGAATTACTTCACAAAGAGTATGAGGTGGGTGTGTGGGAAGTGTTCTGACCTTTCACATGAACTACAACGAAAAATTAATAGGTCCAGGAGGTCTCTTTGCTACAGGCTTCTGGTGTTGGCTTTATTTTGTGTTATTAATTTGTTTTGAGGAAAGCTTGATACTGAATCTTCATGCAACTCAGCTGCATTAAAATCCCATATTCAGGTTGAGGTTAGGAGAGACTACGTGCTGTTAGTTGAAGTGATTCCACTGAGGTCAGCAGTGAATCTCTAACTCACAGGTAGCCAAGTGTAGCCAGTTTCCTGAACAGCACGGAAATTTCCACCTCTAGGTGCGATGAGAGTGTTCTCTTTTTACACACACACGCACACACACATATATTTAATTTTAGTTTTACAAATACAGACATCTTTTGATGTGTTACATGTTGCTAAGAAAGACTACATTTTTTTAAAGGATGTTGCCCACTGGAATCTACTAGCATAGATTAATTTTTAATTGTTGATGCTTTATTGTCTTCTGAAAATGACTGAATGCTTGGCCACTCTCCCACTGAAAAATATTCTCTTAGGAAGAGAGGAGAAGTTGTAAATAAGGTACATGCTTGATTCCTCTTCTCAGCTGTTGTTTCCTTAGCAGCAGCTCTATGAAGACATCCCATGCTTCTCCAGGAAACCTATCTCATAGCGAGGAGAATGAGAAAGGAAACGGACTCTGTGTATATCCCTACCATTATGGAACTTAGGGTTGTCTTTTATGCTACGTATACCTGTGCTGCAGTTTGTTTCATGGAGGGATCTGGAGAAGAAAGTTTCATATATTTCTGTTAAGTCACCACCAATTCCTATGGTTAGAGATAGGATGACATAAGCCTCTTCTAAAGGAAAAACCTGCCAGTTTTAAAATTATTGTTCTCTTATTGGGGAAAAAAAAAATTTAAAAAGTAGCATGATTAATGTAAATATGCCCTGGGTTTATGTTAATATTGTTATGTGGCTTGCTTGAGCAGTCTGAGCTTGAACAACTCAAGTCAGCATGGCAGACAGTGCAGATGGTTTCAGGAAAAAAAAATACCCTTTAAACAAGGTGTTTTTGAAGTTGATACTTCTCGGGGCTCCCAATTAATGCAGTTAAGAGCCTTGTTCATTGGTCTTTGAGAATTCTTACCATGGAGAATTTTTCTGCATTGGTGCAGTTGTTCTCATTGAGCAAGCCCTTCCAGGCGGTCCTGCGTCCATTTTTCATGTAGGGACTGCAAATGAATTAGCAGAAGAGCCCCTTAAGAACACATTTTATGCAGAAGATCATCTCAGAGAGCACCCTAGTAAGTAGAGCCTTGTTGCTGAATGCTCCAAAGCTTGTGGTCTGCCAGCCAGTGTGCTCAGGATCCTGTGTGCAGGTAGGGGATTCCCTTCAGTAAAACCTGTACCAGGTTTCAGCATGCACATTGATAAAATCCTGCCTGAAGCAGAGCACATAAACACACTGAGCCTTGTGTAAGTAAAGGCAGGCATTTGGGCTTGTGAGAGACCCTGTGCTTCTAAAGTGCTGTGGGAACTTGCCAGTATTGTATAATTAATCTGACTTGTTATCTTAACTCCTGTGCTATTTTAATTTTTGGTGCCTTCAGGATGAAATAGAATCCCTGCAAAAAGAAGTGGAAGATCTGAGGGGTAAAAACCTCGGTTTACAGACACAACTGAAATCTCTTCTGGATCCTACAGTGTCATCCTTATCTTGCCAAACTGAGGAAACTAGCCAGTCAGCAGATGAAACAAGTGCCACTGGCCCAGAAACCCTGGAGGAATGGAGCAGAAAGCTGAAAGCTGCCAATGATATATGTGAAAAAGTGATAGATAACGTGGAAAAGTTGAAGGAGGTAATAAATGTGTTTCTTCAGTTGTGCTGCAGCTGTTTTATGTTGGTTAAATGGGTGAGAGTTAGCCTGGCCTCTTGCCACTTCATAGATCCAGAAGGCAGGGCAAAAATTGAATTCCAGTGATCATCAATGTATCACAGTATTTCCGTATGGCCTTAGCAAGTGTCACCTGTTACTGCCTGTTCCGGGGAGTCTCGTATATGACTCGTCTTCAACTCTGTCACTCTGTGGCTTGATAATTGGATTATGGTGGCATTTGTCTCCTAGTATTGATGACCAGATTTCTAAGGTTTGCAATAATCTATATGATTTATCTATTTTACAGCATTCAGTGGCCAAACATGGTACAATTGGCTGAGGCAGATTTTGCACTTTTGCCCTCCCTGCTAGCCGATATTTTTGGTGCATTTTGCTGAGACAGAGTAACTTGCCCTTTTGACCTAAAATAGACAAGCTCCAGCATTTTATGACCAAAAGATCCTTTACTGGAAACCTGCAGCTTTTTATACACCTTAACTGTCTTATAAAGCAGAACTCCAGACTGCAAAAGGAGGGGTGCAGGAGATAAAGAATCACGTGAAAATACAACTAAATAAAAATGCAGTGCAAAAATCTACCTACAGGCACCAGAAGGATTGCTGGAAACATTGAATGAGAACAAAATGTTAAGGCGAATTTGAAGGGCAAGTGGGAGAAAATTTGACCTTCATTTACTCAGAAATTCTATCATTATTTCCTCTGTTAGCAATCTTGGATTGCCCCCTGCAAAAGCTTTACACGTTTAGGATACACTGCTTGAAAGCTTTATGTATTCAGGATACCCTGGCTGAAAGCTTTATATATTTAGGGTATCCTAGCTTTCTTCTATTAACTTTTGCCACAGATTCTCAGGGCTCTGCCATTCTGTTATCATTAATGGGATGCCTCTAGATTTGCTCCTGGGTGGTCTGAAGCAGATTCATGACTTGATTGGACCCAGCTTGATGAACAGGAAAAATAAGAAGCAAACATATTTAAAAAATGAGTTGCACCCAGGCTTCGACTTTGAAAGTCAGGAAGCCCTCCTAAGAGCGTCCCAGGAGCTTCTTTCCAACTATACCTTACATGTAGTTGGAAAAAGGGGATTCTTGTCTGCTTGGCTGGGCAGTTTTTGTGTGTGTGTGTGTTTTGGATGGGGTGCCTTTTTTCTTATCTTAAACTTTAGTGCCTCTTTTTTGAGGTGATTGGGATTCCTAGCTTTTTCCCTGGATCAATAAAATAATAATGTAGCTTAGGGTTCTTATGCTTTTTTCCTCAGCGTAACTTGAGCCTTAGCAAAGCAGGGGTTTTATGTTTATGGAGTCTTTGGATTTGGTTAAGGATTAGATCCAAATAAAGATTTAGATGGGTTTTAGGGACCAAGTCCAAAACTGTGATCCGAGCACTCTCTTCCCATCTGTTTCTCACTCGGCAGCTGCCCAGTTCTGGAAGTACCTGAAGTCACTTTGCTCTTCTTAACCTTCTTTTGCTTGTGAGTGTGCTCTGAACAGCCCCAATCTGAAAAGTGGCAGCCGTTTACTCTTGCAATGTGATGCGTAACTAGAAACCTTACTCCCCTTGAAAAACCTGACTCGAAAATTTAGAGCATCCATCATGCTTCTCTTTGAGAGAGGGTCCCTCAGAAAATGTAGATGCAGCCATTTCATTTTTAAAACCAGTCTGGGTGAAGAACTGGTGGCCACTTTACATCTTTAATATCTGTGGGAAGAGATTCCCAAAGCAAACGTCGTGATTTGAATTGGGTCAAAGCAAATGTAAAGCAGTGATACAAGCTTAATAATACAGCAGAGGAAATTCCCTCACTGATAGTCATACTCACTGACTCAGGATTACCTGAAATCATCAACGCAGATGTTGTACCACAACTGGGGATCCCTTTCAGGTTGCAGGCTTAGAAGTTAGAGCACTTGCTAAGAAAGCAGGAGGTTGGGGAGGTTCAGTTCTGCTTTGCCAGGTAAAAGGTCTGTGATGCTGAGACTTCTAAACCCTGGGCTCATTCCCTCTCTACCATCTCACCGAGGCTATGAGTCACGAGCCTTGGATCCTTGGTGCTGTTTTCAGCACATGGAGACGGAGCAGGCTCTGAAGCACAAGGAGCGTTTTCTCCTTGTTAGGCTGGTGGCATTCATTGCTCTGAAACACGGCAGCAGGAGAACTTCCCTTGCTATGGATTATCTTGTTAACAAGTGTGTTCCCTGAACTGAGCACAAGGAATTGACCTCAATTCAAGGAGTGAGAAGGGTGGTGAATCAGGAGTCTTAATCATAACATCATGGAGGAAAGTGAAGGAAGACTGTAAATAGCTTGTCATAATGGATTTGCATCCATAGGAAAACTGTGCTTTAAAAGTAACAAGCAAAAAGAAAAAAGTAATCTTCCTCTAATTTGGGTTGGGGGAAGCTGTTGGACATCAGTTTTGCTGATACCTGCACATTGTAATGTTAATGTACTTAAAGTATTTAGTCATGTGGAAAAAAAAAAAAAAAAACACGGAATTGCCATTAGTACATCCCCTTAATGACTTTCCGTGCTAACTAACGTGGCTGTGTTTATTTCCCTAGATAGGACACTTACAGTGTATTTTGGGAATATAAATAAAAAATGTCTGTTCGCTAGTCAGT
Source organism: Eudromia elegans (assembly GCA_003342815.1). Classification (NCBI taxonomy): domain Eukaryota; kingdom Metazoa; phylum Chordata; class Aves; order Tinamiformes; family Tinamidae; genus Eudromia; species Eudromia elegans. Next base: position 93,310 of record PTEX01000152.1, on the reverse strand, counting down.
TTTGCAAGCCATTTCCCATGGTAATTTTTTAAGTGGTGTCCCTGTCTGAGGGCTGTTTCCTGCCTTCACATTTCTAGTTCTGTCTCTTTAAAAAGCAGAAACAGCTTGTCTTATAAATATTAGAAGTCATTTCTGTTTTACTGTATACTTAATTATTTTTTTTTACTTTTTTTCCTTAGGCAAATAAGAAACTGAGCATGGAGAACAATAGCCTTTTAAGAGAGAATTTGCGACTAAAAGCTGAAGTTGATAGTAGATCACCCCAAAAGTATGTAAATATTTTAAAAGCTGCCATATTTTATTTATAGACTGCTTAACTGTTGTAGGACTCTAACCTAAAACTGTGGGTTGTGTACGTGGGTTGTATATGTGTCTCCAAGGTAGACTTTGGTATTTATACTCTTAGATTTGTGAAAAATACAACCTAAAGAATAGCAGCAAGTCTTCAGCAAAGGAATGTACATTGACTGCAAATGATTTTGTCCTTGTATTATCTAACCCATACTGAAGGGCTGCATTTATTGATTGAATTCTGCAATTAACTTTCTTCTTTTCGAGAAGGATTTCTTTTAAATTGAGTATCTTTTCATCAAAGTAGAAGGCCTGTGAGAGAGTACAGAGTTTCTGGCTCCATCTGTTTGGTTCATTTTCTTCTTCTTTCTACTCCCTTTGAGATTTATTCTGTGGACTTCATTCCTGGTAACTTTCTGCCGGGGCAGGGTTTGGAGAATCAGGATTCTGCAGCGTGAGGCCCTCACTCTCAGAAGTGGTGTCTGCTATTAGTTTTCTTTCTTAAGCAGTTCAAGCAACAGTGACAGTGGCCTTCAAAACTAGGAATTGTCTCATACTGTTTACACGTGTGTACTAAGGTACCATTTGTTGGGGATATCTCATGAGCATTTCTCCAATTTGTGATTTTTACGGGATCTCATTTTTAAAATTGCATCCTTTGCTATCTCTGGTTTTCTGCAAGCATAGTCTTCATGACTCCGGTCAAATTACTCCTGGTTTAGATCTTAGAAAGCTAAGGGCAGCATTAGCCTAAAGTTTATACAGGGCTTTTCTGAGACGGTGAGGATGACTTTGGTGAAGTGTTTTGTTCCAAAACAAATGGTCACATCTTGCCTAACTGTTGGGAATAGGCTCTCACTCATGGTAACTCCAGAGCTGGATGTTGTTTGGAGGACATGAGCTGAATTTGGCTTAAAGTGATTCAGGAACAGTTCTAACACTTCAGCTTTCAGAAAGTTGCCTGTCTGTACCATTTAGCCATCTTCAGCATCAGTCCTGCTTTGAATTCACTGTTTGCAGTGTTTGCAGGTACTCCTGGAATGCAAATACATGCAAGAAAAAACTTGTAACAGATACACTGGGACTCCTTTAGAGAGGTTCTTCTAGTTCCTGTGGCAGACTTTGATAACTACTGTTTTAAATGTCATTCAGGTAGGTTTCACACACTACACAGTGACTGCAATAACTCCATTTCCTTATATTGCTTACAAAATGCAGAACTGAGGACTTTAATTTTATATCCTACCAAAGTCACTATAATCCATCTTTCTGTGCAGACAAACTCCAGTTAACTACTCATATTTTTGTTGCACTTCATTCATATTGCTCTGAAGACAAGTTTCAAGATCAGTTGCTGAGCAGCTTTGTAGTGGCATTGAAACTTCCTACTGAACGCCACCGTGCTCCCGCTTCAGTGTCCTGCGGTCCTTGGTGAACTCCACATTGCTGGATGTGAAATCATGCTTAACCCCTGGGCTTATGTAACTAATCCTGGAATCAATTAAACTATTTCTGAAAGGATTTGTCAGTATTCACAGTCCCATTAACCCAAGTTGTGGTTCATTTTGTACGTAATGACATTGCCACCTAGGATTTTAGTGGGTTCTGCTTTATAGCACCAGAAACACTGAGAGCAGCTGAACATTCGCTGTAGCACAGATTTAACCCCTGACTGACTTCACAGGATAAATATAATTAGCCTTCTTTGAAGGTCAATAAAAAACTTTCCTTTTATCATGGGTTGTTGTTTTTCCTTTGCTCATATCCATTAAAACCTGCTGGAAAATGTCACGAATGTCAATAAAATTGACATTGCATCAGTGTCAGGTTTTTTTTTGTTTGTTTGTTTTTATACACAGTTTTTAATGGACAACTATAATTCATCAGATTTTTTTTCACGAAAGGTGTTTTTTGAGAGAAAAGTTTCTCAGACCCACAGTTCAAGTTTATACCAAAACACAGGTGTGAAGGCCACAATACTAAGCCATCTTTTAGTTGGGTTATGTGTCTGGAAAGCAAAAAGGAATAAGTTTCTGCTTTGATTCTCACCAGAAACCTGAAATAGTCTGTCAGTTCTCAGGCAAAGCAGAAAGATTTTTTGTCAGGTAGCACAAAAACTTCAGAAACTGAAGTTTCACAGGGTAATGAAGCCCTGTTACATCCAGCTCTACTTAAAATAGAAAACTGTTAGATCCAGTGGCAGAGCACAATGGATCTAAAAGCATTTTTGGCAAAGGAATATTTGCTTTTTACCTGAAGGAAAACAGCTAGTAAGTCTGTCTACTCCAGGGTATAGTGTATTTTATGAATGGTTAGATTCAAATGAGCTTGAAACAGACTTCTAAGCTTCTTAGGAAGCCTGTCCCTTAATATTTAATTTCTTCTGCCAGTTAAAATCCCAGTCTGAGAAACTATCTATGACATGCAGAAAATTGTTGCATTATCTCTTAGGGTTTTGAGTTTGATTTTTTTTTTTTTTTTTTTTTTTTTTTGTTCCCTCTTTTTCCTATTTTACGGTTTATACTGCTTTGATTTGTGACTGCATTTACCTCCACACCGAAATCCTGTTGACTTCTTAGCTCATTATGTACGTCATTCACTTTTTACCCAAATCCAGTATATCCATTCATGGTACCCCCTGTTTAATTCAATCTGTGTTTCACGGAGTTTCACTGAGCCTGCAAATGAGATTCTGGTGACACATGTCCAGCGTCCAGGAGGAAGGAAGGCGTCTGTCTTCCTGGAGGGAAAACTGGTCTATCCTCCATCTCCCAGCAAGATTGCAGTCCCAAGGGAGGGTATTATTTGAAGACCAGATGCAGGGATCTTAGAAGAAATAACTGCTGCCTCCTCCAGCCTTAGTTTCTTCAGCAGATTGTCTCAGTTGCACGAGCAAGAGCCATAGTTTGTTCCCTGGTTGGGATTATCAGGTAATTAGAATTGGAGAATTATCTTTTCCATGGAATCTCAGCCTGCCCGGTGTCCTGTATATGGTTATATAGGAAAAGTCTGTTTGCTGCAGCTGCTTGATGTACACAAAAAATAAATATTTATGTGAGGTTTTGTGGCTTTACACTAAATCCATATGGAGTTGAGGGCTTGACAAGACAGACCTGTTACAATGATCTCTGAAAACAAAGCCTTAAAGCTGAAATAGCAGAAGTGAGGACAGGAGGGAAGAAATAACTACAGAAATTTGATCTGTTGAAGGTCTCAGGCTGCCAAACTTGAACCCAAACACCCACGGCTCCCTCTGAGCATCACTGTGAGGGAGCAGAGATAGAGTAATGTGAAAAGGAATTAGTCAAACCATGCAGCTATATTGTTCATTCTTCTTTGACACTAGATGAGAGTTGGTTGCTGAATTTGTGGATTCTTGTGTCAAGTTAGAATATCGTAGGGGCAGGGAGAAGGGCTCTAGCTGAAGGAAGGGCCTGACCCGTGAAGTTCGGCTGCCTGATGAGTGGCACCCGGTGTCCCCATGCAGTGTCTGATACATCTGCCCAGGGCTGGCAGCTATGGAACAGTTCCAGTATGAGACTTGTGTCCCTCGGAGTGATAGCTGGAGGCCAGGAGGCAGCTGAAGACCTGGAACTATTTCCATAAGTACCTAGGTGCCTTATGGCGAATAAGTGCCTATTTTATATAATCATTTTTATATGTCTCAACTCTTAAGCTAATTGTATCATTTCTTACATGTTTTTTTTTTGAGTAGGATAGATGTTGTTAGGTTGCTTTGTTAGGAAGGCAAAATAAAAGCAAGTGCTGTTGCTTGGCCCTTGTCATGCTCCTTTAGTATTTTAAACCAAAATCTGAATTCCTTTTATTGATGGAGATGATAGGTGACGATGTGTGTGGATGGTCATTTCATTGTAACCCCCTTCAGCTGAAGATACCGTGCAAAACCCCTGAGTTCCCTGTTCTGCTTGTTGCTGCCTTCATGTAGGGGCAGGAGGAGGCCATGTATAACTTTCCTTCCATTTTTCTCTTGCTCACAACCAGAAATGGAAGAGCTGCTGCCGTGAAATTAGAAAACTTGGTGCCCACAATGTGAGTAAATGGAAAAGGGACCACCTCCTTTGTTATTATCGCTGCAGGACAGGGAGTTCACTCTCCTCCTGGTAGAATTCCAGTGCAACCAACATCTCGGAGTGTGCAGGCTGGGGCTCTTGCACCTCAGATCTGGTCACTGCTGTCCAACCTGCTCAGGGATCATGATGCTCCTTCCTCACCCGTTCCCAATAGGAAGCACAGAGCAGTTTCCTGTTGCTGTGTGGTCAGGAGCTGAAGAAAGTTTGCTGGAAGTCCAAGCACGGTTTTGTGGCTGTTTTTGGTGATAGTAGTCACAGGCCACAGGGCCCTGAGAACTCATTGGTCTGAGTGTTGCAATAGGAGCATCTTGGGATGGGATGAGGGTGGGATTGGGGAAATCGTGGGGAGGAGAGAGGGAAAATTTCCTCCTACTTTGAAGGAAGGTAGAGGTAGACTGAGAAACAAGAGAGAAATACAAGGCAGTCTTAGTGCTGAAGGAGTGGATACAAGCCTCTGCTGCCACAAGGATTTGCAAGGAGGAAAGTGGGGTTTAGCGTAATCCCACATAAGGACTTGTCGTTTCTCTGTGATATAAACACCAGATGTGTCAGACTTTTAGATTGGCTGCAGTTTCCTTCCTAATAATACCAGAACTTAAATTGTTTATTTGTTTTTTTTTTTCTTTCTTTCCATAAATTGAGCGTCTCAGATGGAGCAGGGAATTCCCTCGTGCCCAGCTGTCAGTGGCAGGTTGGAATTAGTCAGGGCATGTAGCTGAAACCTTCACCTGCCCTCTGGGGAAGGTCACTCCTGAAAGCTGGAGGAGGATGGGGAAGATGAGGGCTGCATCTTTGCAGCTGAAAATGTGCTCGAGCTGGAAGCCACACAAACAGTGCAGCCTTTGCAAGCCACAAGCAGCATCTTGTGTGTCGGAGTCGAGGAAGAAATGAGCTTGTTGCAGGTGGAAGGCTCAAAAAATAAGTAGCTCTGAAATCAGTGGAAGTGCCACCCATGTGGTGGTCAGGGAAAAGCTGTATATCTAACGGGGCCGTAATTGAAATGGTCTACGTAGGTATTTAAAACCACCACAAAGGACTCTTGCAATTTCGGAATTTCATATTGGCATTTTGTAGTTGACAAGGTGACATTGGGTAAGAAATGTATTGTAAAACACTGCTGCAGTGTAGGAAAATGATTGAATGTAAATATTTCAAGATGTGGACCACTGTTCAAATGTTATCATAAATCTTTGCCATTGTTTTAGGGGATAATTCTTCATGCATATTTGAGTTGAATTGATAGAACCAGCCCCTGGAAGGGTAATCTGCTTGTTATTGCCTTACTACCTCTAATAGTTTAATTTTGGCTTTTCAGGTATTCACCTCCACCTATACATTATATATGATGATTTTTTTTTCTTTCATAAATAGCAGGGATGTGCAGTGCTGATTTTTGTTTTCAAAATAGTGCTATGTCCTTGGAAACGAGCTCAAAACACACCTAGAGGATCTGTGCTTTTCTGATTTAGTGTTTTCTTTCTTTTTGCAGGTTTGGTAGGTTTACAGTAGCTGCCCTTCAGTCCAAAGTGGAACAGAGCGAACGTGAAATGAACCGCCTGAAAAAGGCACTGGAGAGAAGCGACAAGTACATAGAGGAGATGGAGTGTCAGCTGCTGCAGCTGAAAAGCGCCGGCGAGGGAACCCGGGCCCCGAGTGCCGTTAGCCACGGAGCAAGTCCCACAGAGGCCAAAGAAGCAGAGGGCATCGGAGAAGACTCGGGCCTCTTGGAAAGCCGGGCTGAGAGCTTGGAGGAGGAGGAGGCCTTGGCTGACAGTGAAGGTCCTGAAAATCTCGAGCCGATGACCAGTGGTGGGACGTGTTCAAGCTCTTCCAGTCAAGACGGGTCGAATGGGGCAAAGCCCCAGGGTGCTCCGCAGAAAGAGCTGTTTCCAGGGTGCCAGGGTGTTCTCCTAGATGAAGGCACTACAAATATGGAGGCCTGCTTAGAACAGCAGTGGAATAAAATAGAGGAATGTACCCCGTTTAAGGATGAAGAACTTTATGAGCTTCCAGCACCATGCACCCCTTTTCTGTCTCTTAGTCGCCTGCAGTTGAACACTCCTGATGGGAAGGAAAACGCAAGGAAACCATCATCCTTTCTGAGAAAACTGAAATTTGAAGAGTTCTGTGACACCTCAGATGACTGCAGTAAAGATGCTCCAGAACACAGCACAAGCAGCTGTAATAGTGAGAAGAAGCTAAACTGTTTTACCACAGGAAAATCGGGGTTTTGGGGGGCCTGCCCAGCAAACTTTACCGAGAACGTAGATTTCGATGAATCAGAAGAAAATACCGTAGCTGGTCAGTCAGACGAGACCCCAGCAAAAGCCAACGATAAAACAAGTTCATGTTTACCTAAAAAGTTACATGCTCTCTGCTCTTCCGAGATGAACCGCACAAGAACGTCCAGTGAGGCCTCCATGGATGCTGCCTACCTCGATAAAATTTCCGAGTTGGATTCAATGATGTCCGAATCAGACAACAGCAAGAGCCCATGCTACACTTTTAAGTCCTCTGAGCTTGATAATTCCTCAAAGTCAACAGAGTGCTCTAAGCTTCTGAATGAAACTGAGAAGAAAGTGGAAGAGATGGATGAGGAGCGGAGTATGAAGTGTCCAGAGGCAAGTGACCCACCGGGTGACAGAACTGGCTGGAAACCTGCCATGTTTTCCATCCTCTCCCCATCTGAGCTGGATATGAACGACCACTTCCCGCTGTTTGCAAGCCAGAACGTAGCAGCCAATGACATCAAACCTCCCAACTGCTTGTTTCAAAGGGAATTCTCCCAGAGTTTGCTCTTCAGCAACTCACAGAGGCTGTTTGAGGAACAAAAGTTTGATTCCTGCTTTTTAAAGACTGACCTGAACAATCAGCTTAATGCGCCTTGGGTTTCTCCCTTCATTCCCGAAAGGAAAAATAAAAATATGAGCCAGTCAACCAAGAGGAAAATTCAGAGCGGCCTTTCTAGTGCCAGTCCCTCCAAAACTACCAAAAACTGATTCTGCTTGGAAATAAAACGTGACTCAAAAGTTGTCAACCTGCGAATGCTTAGGATTTCCCAAGTGAACTTCATTTTTAATGACTTCCACACAATCTGGTCCTGTCTTTTCTGACCAGGTGAAAACTGAATGTTCCCTTTGCCCCGATAAGCCCGTTCCTAGGGCAGAACCATTCCAGATTCTCTTCTTTAGCACGACATTTTGTTTACTTGGATTTATGGGGGGTTGGGGTTTTTCTTTTTCTTTTCAGTTGAGGTAACCTTCCAGATGTGAGCTGGGCTTAGCAGCTTCCTTAAACAGGACGGATGTAAGTGCTCTTGTCACATCAGTCATTTATGTAGGGGAAGAACTTGTTCTGAAGGTTATGCTTCCCACTCCTGAAGGTTACGTGTCCTGCGTGCCAGCCACGTGCTGGCTATACTGTGGATTCATGAAACTGCTATAAAACACTGTCGATTTTGCCATAAAACCTGTCTCTCAGAGAAAAATGTTGCTGCTTAGACTGTTTCATAGCACCGTACTGTACTGAAACTCTTGGTTTAAGTAGATAGAAGGTAGCAGTCTCTTTCTCTTTGGGGTTACAGCACTTCGGTTAGAAAATGTCTCTTCCTTAAGTTGGCAAACATGGCTTGTATTTTGGGAAGTTAAGCACAATTTTTAATTTTGTTGCCCCGAAGCATTGCTATGCCGAGCGTGTTCAGTTTGCCTGTATAGAGGGTAAAAATGGGTTTGTATGCTAATGACTTGTTTACCTAATGTGCACTGAACATTTTACATTAATACTGTACCATTTTACATTAATACTGCATGCTTTTTTATGTGAATTGAATAAAAGATGTTACAAGCACTGTAATCCTTGCTGTTGCCTCAAATATTGAATTAGCCCAAGAAGAATTAAGAAACTTTTTTTTTTGATAGTTTTGAAAATATCAAAGTTTTGTAAGATGTAAATGTGAATTTATTCACATCAAAAAAAAAGGTCAAGTCTGCCTTTCTCCCCCTCCTTGGACATACTGCCCTTCTGGAGGGCATCAGGGCGGCTGATGGAAATGGCTTTTGGTGACTGTAGTGTACTGCGTAGGTCAGCATAACGGGGTGGCCTGGTACAGGCAGGAGACCGAATTAAGCAAATTGGTGTTTTGCATTATTGAGCTTAAGGTTTTCTGAAGGTGTATTTAATTGTAAGGTACGGGTTTTCCTCCCTGTATAGACCTTGCTGTCCTTGCTGCCATCCTTGATTCCTCAATCGGTGTGATACGAAAACCCCCTGCGCTGCCCCCAGGCCCCGTGCAGAGAGGAACCGATCCCTCGGAAGGCCTCCGTAGACTCGGCTCGTCCTGTGCGAAGCAGCAAAGCCTCCAGCAGCGAGGGCTGGAAGTACGTTTTGCTCTGCAATGCGTGCTCCCCTTGGTGCAATCGCTGGGTTTGTTCTGCTAGGGGAATGCAGTGTTTTAAGGAATAGCTTTACCCAAAATTCCCCATTTCCTGATAACAGGCAGTGTGGCTTTTTCCATATTGCTTCCAGTATTAGTCTTCACAGAAGCCTCATCATTCTCTTCTCATTTAGATTTTTCAGAAATTAAGAAGCCGATTGAGCTCTCTGCACACAAACTACAACTTGATTTGCCCAATTTCTTCTAAGAAGTCCAGAAAAAGGTGTTACCTCAACCTGACTCTTTGGAGGTAAGAAGGGAGTGTTTTCTCTCAAAAACATTCTTAAAATATCCCCACGTTGCAGAGCAACCACAAAGATGAATCTACATTGAGTAAGTCCTGGGGTCACTGGGGGGGTTCGCTGTGATGGGAGGGATGCCTCCGGGATGAATCTGCTTCACAAGTAACTTTTGTTGATGAGAGCAGGAATAACACTGGTATCAACCTCGAATAAAGGAAGATTTCTTTTTTTGAAGTCACTTGTTAGTCTTTTGGACAGGAACCACCACTTCCTAGTTTACCCTACTTGTTCTAACTTGGCATGTCACATGGCTGCAAAGCAAGGAAGAAAAAGCCAAAGGTTTAAACAAACCAACCAACCCCCTAAGCCCACCGCTGCCTCCGACTTCAGCTGTGGACACACCGAGTGGATCTGGTCACGTCCCCTGCTGTGAACAGGATTGTGTTTCAGGACTTGCAAAGCTGAAACTGACTGATTTCTTGTATATCAGCCTCGCTTTGATGGGCCTTTTATTTTTTTTTTTTTAAGAAGCACCTTTGAGAAGCTGCCACATTTTCAGTTCTAATATTTTTCTAGTTAGAATAAAAGGGTTAAATATGATTATGATAGTTATGCAGTAGTGTACAGGAACTGGAATACGCAAGAGCTAAAACTGCACTAGAAGGTTTAAGACCATATTAATCAAGGTGATATGGACATGTTTGTGTGTGATATATGGTATCAAATGGTGTGCAACGGCTCGTGAATTCCTCCCTTACTCCTTACTGGGCTGCACACTAGGCAGCTTGCAGGTGTCGAGAGGAGCATCTGCTCCCCGGGAGCGTTTGATGGCGCAGCAGGGATTCTCCAGCCCTTTCCCACGGAGCCTGCTGGGTCAGTGTTCCACCTCTGACATCTCGTCTTTTCTGAATGCACCTTAAAAGTAAAGAGAGGAAGAGATCAGCGCGTTGCCCACTCCACGTGCACTGTGCTGAACTGCACCTCTCCCTTCCCCTTGCCGTGTCTGGATTCTTTCCCTGAGCGAGTCATGGTATCCAAAGGCAGTTTGACCTAACTAGGCCTGGCCCTGATCCCTGCGCAGCATCACGGAGTGTTCCCGGGAGGCTGGGCCGCTGCCACCCCTTCTGCACCGCTCTTGAGCTCCGTGTTCTGCCAGCCGCGACACGGCCGGGCCTTCCCGGCTGCTCCGGCCGCAGGAGGGGCCCCGCGAGGCCGCCTGCTTGTCCGCGCTCTCCTCCCGAGCCCTCTGAGGGGCCGGATCGGGCTGGTGACCCTGCCGTGCTCGGGAGCTGCTGCCCGGCTCTGCGTGCGAGCCCCGTCCCCGTGCGCGGGAGCGCGGGCCGGGCGCGGCAGGGCCGCCCCCCATCACCCCGAGCCGCGAGGAGAGGAAAGGGGGAGAGGAGCCTTCCACGGCTGGGAGACCGTGTGTGCGGGGGATCTAACTAGCCTGACCAGGAGCAAAGTTTAACACTCCCGAATACGCTCGGCTTTTCCCGGTGGGAATTGCCATCTCCTTTCTCTAACGCTCCTGTGGGCTGTCTCCGCATTCCCTTTTCCTCAGGGAAACCGAAGGGATGCGGCCAAGGGCCTGGCGGGTGCCTGACGGGCCGGTCTCACTCCGCTCCCGTGTTAGTCTCACCCCGCTTCCGTAACACTTTCACTCCCCCCTTGTCAGTTTCATCCCCTCCTTGTCACTTTCACTCCTCCCGTGTCACTTTCACTCCACCAGTGTCACTTTCACTCCCCCGTGTCCGTTTCGCTGGGCGCCGTGTCCGGCCGTCGCCCTCTCGGGCCAAGATGCGCCGGGAGCGCGCGGGGCCGGGGGCTCCGGGAAGCTTTTCCCGAGCATCCCAAACCGGCTGGAAACGGCAGAACTGGTCCTGCCCTCGCGCCCGGGCTGCAGCAGCGGCGCGGAGAGGCCGTAGCGCGGAGGGAGGAAGGCAGCGCGGCTCCTCCTCGGCGGCTCTGCCCCCCTCGGGCCGGGCTCGCACGACGCGGATCCCCCGGCCCCTCGCCACGTCCCGAGGGGCGCCCGGGCCGCTCTCCCCGCCCCGGCCGGGCCCGTGCTGCGGCCTCCCGCCTGCCTCGCCCGCATCGACCCGGGCACAGACCCCCCCTGGGCGCCCCCCGCTCCCTCCGCTGCCCGCCAAACCCGGGGATTAAGACGCGAAACTAACAAAGAGTTTCTCTTCCACCTTAACCTTGCACACAATCCTTTAACAAATTAATTAATCCTAATGAATTAACACTTCATTTATTTAAACGCGCTACAGTTCATGAATTAAATTTTCATGCAGTGATTAAAGGCTGTTAAAATATGCATGATTTCGTTAAAATTTTATAATAAATCAGGGCAATGTGTTACATGACAAGGCAACTACTTCCCAGCCCCTCGGAACGCGCTTTGATTTGTGCGGGGCTGGGCGGGCGACGGCTCCGCTGCGGGTTTTGGCAGCTGAGCGGGGCTCGGAGCGAGGACCCGGGATGGACTCGGCGCGGGATGGAGCCGCGCGCCCCTCTGCGGGGTGTCTGACCCGCCGGGAGAGGCGCCGGTCGCGGCCGCACATGGAAACCAGCAGGAGCTTCGCCCTCGGGATGGGCAGGATGGGACCTGGAAGGGAGGCAGCGACCCGGGTCGGGGGGGGTCCTCGCTGCGCGCCTGATTCCTCCGCATCTCTCCAAAGAAAGAACGGGAAACTTCCAAGTTCTTCCAGACTTTTTTTTTTTTTTTTTTTTTTTTTTTTTTTTGGCGGCTGGACCTCTGCCGAGCTCCCCCAGCCTCCTTCCTTTCCCGAAAGGGGGACGTCGGGAACCACCTTGGGACTGAAATCACCATCAAGCGCTTCAATTTTTAATATGACAACACTCTACACTTTGGCTGCAAAAGCAATTATTGCAGCTTGTACATCGGTAATTAGCAGGTCTTTGCTGATGTAAGGAAAGTCCTCATTAGGACATGGAAATACTTTTTGTGCATTCACCCCAAAGGGTTTTTTTTTTAAGGTTGATTTTTTTTTATCATCTAAAGGGAAAATAGCTTTTACACTAAATGGGATATTGACTTTCTGTGAACTTCGCCAAATAACACATGTCCTGTAGGTTTTCTCTCAGTGCTCTCCCTGACACTCGGAGTAGGACAAACACCGCGACTAAGATCTGTAAAGCTGAGGTTTAGTGAAATAAAAATATCCACCAGGTTTAGTGTGAGCGGTTCTGTAGGCTCCACAGTGACTCTTTTCTTCCTAAGTCAGGGTGTACACCAAACTATGAGGAGACGCTGACAACTCAATATCGCAGGCGTTAGCATATTCATCTTTGGGGAATCCTAGAAAGAGAAATCAAATATAATGGGTTACAGTAATTAATTTATAAACCGTTTCACTGTGGGAATAAGGGGTTACTTTATTACTTTCCTGAGATAGGCGGTGCAGTCAATTAAGGAAAGCTGCCTATTTCTTGCACCCGAAGCCCGAGAAAAGTACTGGAGACAAGTAAATGCGTTATATATGGATACGTGCCTCCCTCGCTCTGCGGAGCCTCCTCGGCCGCAGAAGAGGGGCTGCCACAGGCTCGTGTGGCCCGCGAAGCTGGCGAGGGGGCCACCGTGGGCACCCACGGGGCTGGCCGTGGGAACAGAGACAAGAGCAAGCGCTTGGGTGAAAATCTATTGGGAGGCCCGTGCGCGGCTCCGCCCGGATCCAGGGGCCGCTTCCCGAGCCCGGGATCGGGGCTGGCGACCGGAGGGGCTGGCGGCGAGCGGGGCTGGTCCTGGGGAGCCGGCGCTGCGGGAGCCGTCGGGTCAGGTGGGACGAGCAGACTCGTGGCGGGTCTTAAGCTTGAGAAATTAAGTAAGGAACTAAATAAATAAGTAACTGGGAGAGGACCGAGACTTAAAGCGCTGGTTTGACTATCGGCACTTCACAAAACACTCATAAAATACAGCAGGAAGTTCCCCAGGGCTGCGGGCTGTCCCGTTCCAGGAGGCGCCCGGGGACAGAGGCAGGAGCGCCCGGGACCGGCCGGAGGGGCCGGGCGGGGGAACCTGGGGGGTCCCGGCCGCGCTGGCGGCCCCGAAACCCCTCGCCCTGCGAGCGGTGCCGGGCACAGAGAGGAGGTGGCCGACGGATTCGGCCTTTGGCCGGAGAAAACGGAGCACTTAAATGAATGGGGGGGTTTTGAAAGTCCTGGAGCTGCCGCAGCTGCTGGGAGCCGCGGGGGGAGCTGGTTGGAGACCCCCGCCCGAAGCCCCATCTCTCTGCACTGGGAGGGTCCAAGCGGCCGAGGGGCAGCGCACACAGGGCAGTCCCCAGAGCGGGGGAACCTTCTCCTGCCCCCTGCCCATCTGCCCGGCGGCTCCATTCCCGTCCTCGGCTCCGGCCGGGGGATGGGGCGCTGCTGTCTCCTCGCCTGGGCGCTATTTATTTATTTATTTATTTATTTATTTATTTATTTATTTATTTACCTTCCCTGGAGCTGTTTCGCCTCTGAGCGATGGGCAAATCTCAGTCGTCTCTCCCGGTTTCTTCCCCTCCTACCTCAGCAGATCTTTTTTTGTTGTTGTTGTTTGATTGATTGATTGACTACAACGCACATTATCTTAGAAATAGCCAGAATAAGTCATGTTAAACCCATGCGAAGTCCCGTTCGCCCCCCCGACGCGAAGATTTCCGTAAATAAGACACCTCCTGCGGCCCGGCCCAGCACGTTCCGGTCTCGAGCTGACCCCCTGGGAGAGGAGGCTGCACCCAGCGCTCCCCGGGGACGCGGTGGCGGCTGCAGCCCCGGCTCCCCCTTCGCACGAGCAGGTGCCAGTCACCCCTCCCGGGACAAAACCGGGGGAGCCTCACGGAGCAACGGCGGGACTGACCGGGAGCCGCGCGGAGGGCCCCGCTGCCCGCACCTCCCCTCCCGTCCCGTCCCGTCCGGTTCCGACGCGTTCCCGCCGGGACACGGGGCTGTCACCGCAGCCTCCGCGCGGCCGCCGCCAGCCGGGGGGACCTGCCCGCCCCCGAGGACAGGGCCCAACCGGGACAGCCGCGGGGGGGTCTCGCTGCTCCCGAGGACAGATGAACGGGCTCGCTCAGCCGGCGGGGCTGCGGCCCCCAGCGCATTCCGACTTCACCGGCAGCTGATACGTATAAACGTACATGCCCTAAGTCTGGGCCGTAACCCCCGGTATCGTTCACGAAACGCAGTGCGAGTCTGTAACTCTGCTGCTGCTCTTATAGTTGGTATCATTCAAATGTAAAAGTATTCAGAGAATAAAGCACAGAAAGAGAGAGAGAGAAAAGAGGGGTGAAGAATAAATAGAAAGAACAGGGGAGGGAGAGAAAGAGAAAAGAAGGAAAGTGAGAAAGACCTTTCTCACGAAGTCTTTTCCCCCCCCTCTCTCTCTCCTT
>PTEX01000152.1:0-67686 GCA_003342815.1 Eudromia elegans | reverse complement strand
GAAAGAAAGAAAGAAAGAAAGAAAGAAAGAAAGAAAGAAAGAAAGAAAGAAAGAAAGAAAGAAAGAAAGAAAGAAAGAAAGAAAGAAAGAAAGATGCTTTTTCTGCTGTGCGAGCTGAAGCTGCATTTTATTTATTTATATATTTTAAATGTGACCGCCTTCCGCGAACGCAAATTCCGCCTAGTGAATGCTATTATTATTACCATTATTTGTAACAACATGCTTTGTCTGTCTGTCTGTCTATCTGTCCATCCATCCATCCATCCATTCCCCCCCTAGGTTAGGAGGATAGACAGATAGATAAATACATAAATACAGGAACGAAGGAGCGCGTAAATAAATAAACAAACAAATAGAGGCCGCGCTTTCTCCCAGCGGCGCCGCTCGCGCGGGGCTGGTGCGGAGGGAGGTCGCCAGGCGGCTCCGCGCGCGCGGAGCCCCGCGAGGGGCCGCGGTTTTGGGGGGGGTGGTTGTTGACTCTGCAGAGGGCGGCCTGGGGGCGGCGGGCGGTGCGCGGCGCGCAGCCCTCCCGCGCAGCAGCCTCTAATATGTTAATGGCCGCGGGCGATGCCCGCGGTAGCCTCGCAAGCTGCCGCGCACGCCATATGTCGGGCCGGTCGCCACATGGATCTATTAATCAAAGGTGGAGGCTGGGGGGAGGAGAGAGAGCGAGGGGGAGAAGGGAAAAAAAGAGCTTTTAATGCCCCCCGCCCCTGCCCATTTCCCGGGTGCTTTCGCCTCGCGGCTCTCCTGAGCATAAAGACCCCGGGTGCCTCCAGGGCGCAGCTGGGCTCCCCGTCCGAGGCGCTCGCTTTTCCCCCGCGTGAACAGCTCGTCCCGCCGCGGGGGGCACCGCGTTCCCCTCGGCCTGGGGCTTGGTTGGAAGGGGATGTCGCAAAGGGACCCCCCCGCCCGGTACCGGGGCTGAGGGCCCGGGGTCTCCCAGCAGCGCCGCGCTCGGGACCAGTGGGCCCGGCCCAGCGCGGGCCGAGGGGCGAGGGGAGACGCGCCCGGGTGTCTGGAGCGAAGGCTCGGGAAGGAGCTCCCGGGCCGGCCTCCTTCAGGCTCTATAAGGCTCGGGAAGGTCCTCCCGGGTCTCATCTCTGCTCTTTGCTAACCCTTATTTATTTATTTAATTAATTATTTTTCCCAGGGTTAGCTTGCCCACTGTATGCACCCGCTCACACGGGCCTCGATCCCGCTGAGCAGCGCCTGGGCTGTACTTCGGGACCCAGCCTGGGCATCGACACCCCCAGTGAAACTCTTAGGCAGGAGAGCTTTTACTCTCCTTTTCTTCTTTTTTTCTTTTTCTTCTTTTATTTTTTCTTCCTTTCTTTTTTGTTTTTGTTTTTTTTTTTTTTTTCCTTCCCCAACATACTATGTAAAGTTTTGAAACTTAACATTAGCTAAAAACAAACAAACAAACAAGCAAAGATCCCCCAGCGGATTAACGAAGTGTCGAGCGGAGGAGGAAGAGGGGCGCAGGGCGCAACTCGGGCGCCTGGATGCCGGCGCGGGTCCCCCGCGGGGCTGCGCGGGCTCCGTCCCCACGCGCTGCCCCCCAGGTCCGCGCCCAGGGGCCGTCCCGCGGGCGCCGGGTTTGGGTGCAAACGCCCGCGGAAAGGGCTGGGGCACGGGCTGGTTCGGGACCAGCAACACGCGGAGAAACTCCGGTTTATATTTCGATTTATTTATTTATTATTTTTAAAAAGTCCTGTGCCATCTAGCTCATTAAAATTCCCAGTGTTGGCGCAGTCTATCACAGAGAGACAAGTTGGAGCGAAGAAGCGTTTGAGAGAGTTTCCGAGGTGGCAGGCATAGCACCGCAAACCTATGGGTTGCGTTGTACAGTGCGCTGAGGAGCTCGTGCTGGAGTCAGTTTTAAAGACACGCTTATTTCCTGACCTTCCTCCCCTCGCTCTGCCTTTCCGGGGATGGAAAAATAATGAGTGCATCTGTGCTCGGATCCGAAGCTGGCACCCCTCTCTTCGGGAAGATTTTCTTTTAATCTAGATTGCATTTAACCTGCAAAACGCAGGAAAAGCCTTCCCGAGCAGCACTTTGCACCAGCCCAGCGCCAAGGCACGGGCTGAGTGTCACATATTGTTCCTTTCCACCTAGCGAGGGTCTTACTCCCTTTAAATTTTGGTGTACGCGCCACCCATCGCTTCCTTCTTCCATTTGAAAGGTAACCCATATATCTGTCGTTTTAGGTTTCCAAAGACTCGTAACTTAATTCCTTCAGGCTATTCATCAGCACAGTAATTAAACTAGCAAATGGATGTAAATAAAGTGAAATTGGTTTCATGACAGATGAGCCGAAGAGGCCTCTGACATGAAACAAGCCAGGACAATAATTATTTCTGCACCGGGCTATATGAGGAACTCCATCTGGATTTATTAGGTGCTGCAAGTTATTTGCTGGGAGCAGGCAAGACAGGAGGACTCGCTTTAATTTGACGGCTTTTTTTTTTTTTTTTTTTTGCATCCTAAGTAGGTTACAGAAATGTAAACGCGGCATTCGCTCGGCCGCTTCTCTGCGAAGCCTCTGCACACCGCAGACACCCTCGGCCTTGGAAATGAGCAGCGGGGGAACGGCCGATCAAACAGCGTCTCCCCGAGACGCTGCGGGCAAGCCCAGCCCCGCGGGCGGCCGCGGCTAGCCCGTGGGGCAGAGCGCGGGGGCGGCAAATACGCGCACGCTCTTCTGCGCCTCGGTGCCAGATATAGAGGGAACAAAAGAAACGAACGAACGAAAAAGGCAGATCTGCGGAGCCTGGAATTTCCTAAATGCTTCTCATATATACATATATGTATAGACGTATGCATATATGTATTCAGCTAAACGGTATCCCCCCCAAACTGGTGCTCTTCCACTTTCTTTTTTTTTTTCCGCGGAGCAAAAGTTGATACCTGCGGAGAACCAGATTAAAAAAAAAAATCTGGGAAAAGGAGGGTATGGATTCCACAGGGCTCAACTGTAATTGGAGCCATCAGGTCCAGCTTGGAGGGGAAGTAATATCCAGAACAAATAAATAAATATATAAAAGGGGCTCTCACAGCAGGTGCGGATTAGACCGTTTTCTTTTCTCCCCCCGAAAAAGATTGGGAAGTGGCTGCTTGGTGCTTAAACGCGCTCTCAATTATTTAAGCGCCCCTTCCGTGATTAGCAAGCAAACGCCGCGCTCCCAAACGCCGGAGAGATGGAGCAGGACGGAGGCGGCTCCCGCACCCCCCAAGCCCCTAACATGTGTATACATATACGCATATATATATATATATATGTATATAGGCTACAGCTCAAACGCACTTCGCAGGAGATTTTTTTTTCCGGGAATGCTGGACCCTCACGTCGTTTCCAGTAGAAGGGGGAAAGGAAAAAACATCCCAAAGCATTCAAAAAGAAAAAAATGCACAAAAATCCCCAGCGAATCCACCCTGTTTGAATGGACTGGAAACGACCTGAAAACGCGTCTATAATGCTAGATAGAGCAGTTTGATGAGAGTTCATATCCTTTTTCTTTTTATTATTATTACTATTGTTTTATTATTATTATTATTTGCTATTAAACCGGCGGCGTTTTCCATCCTTCCTCGCGGAAGGGACTGTGATAACTGCAAAGCCGGGGAGAGATCCTAAAGGGACTGCAATCCCCTTATGTCTGGGGCTCTCCCTTTTAACACACACACCAGACTAATTATTTAAAAGTTCTTGCAAAATTAGGAGGCGCAGCCCGGTCCTTTAATTAGAATACGGTGTGAATAGGGATAGCATATGGAGGGGAATGTCAAGAAGAGGGTGCCAGGGGCAGATCCTAGGAAATCTGTATTCATTTCTGCCTCCTATTTGTTCAGTAATCTCTACCATCATAACTAAATCTTGGAGCACTGATGTAGTTCGAGTTGTTGTTGACTCAACGTCAAAATTCAATCACTGGGGGTTTTGCATCAGCCGGGCTACTTATTTGTCTAATAAATCCGTCATTTTGTAAGAAAAATATTTGAGCAGCCGTACTTGACCTCTTGGTATCCACGAGCCACATTTATTCCTACCAGTTTACAAATGCAAAATGGAGATGATCATCTTAATGCCTCGAGGTGCTGTGTTGATTTCTGATTGGATTTTAGATGGAAATGTCTATTTTAAATACCCCGTGATTAAATTGTACATATAATAGAATTCATACCTCTCCACCCCAATCCTGCTTTGCGAAGCCTGGCTTTATTTCACGAGAAATACTATTTAAGCATAAATGGCTTTCTTAAATAATTTGTCACCCCCCTCGCTGCAGGATATTCCCATAGCGGGGTGTAGCTCATTGGGAAACTTAGGTGGACCCTGGAATATTTTGGACTGGATGATGCCAGACTGGGAGTGGGACGGGACTCCACCAGTGTGAGGAGCTGCCTGGCCCGGGGTATCCCGCAGGGATGTGGAGGGGAGGATGTCCTGCCTTTATCTTCCTGCCCGCTTCTTTTGGGAAGAGGGCAGCGCCGCGGGAGTCTAGGCGCAGAGGGGACATTAGGGACAACCAGGGGACATTAGGGACGGGGAGGGGGAGAAGAAGGAAGGTCGGAACCGGGTGGGGAGTCGATGGAAAGGGCGGGTGAGTCCCGGGACCGCCCCGTCGGGCCGGGCCGGGCCAGGGCAGAGCCGCCGCTGCCGGCGGGGCCGCTTTTAGTCGCGGCTGCTGCTGTTGCTGTTGGTGCTGTTGCCGTTAGGGCCATTGCTGCCATTGCTGCCATTGCTGCCATTGCTGCCATTGCTGCCGTCACTATTATCACCAATAACATTACTACGACTACCAATACCGTTACGATTGCCATGGTCATTACCACTCCTATTGCTATCATCGCTAGTACTGCCAATACTATTACTAGTACCACCAAATACTACTGATATTAGTATCATTGCTATTGCTAGTACTGCTAATAATATTACTATTACTCCACTCCTACTTGTTTTGTGGCTCCTTCCCTTGAGCTTCCCTCTTTAGCTGCTGCCAGGGTCTTCGAGCCTCCATGGAAGGAGAAATAGTCGCCCTCGATACCAGCCCTAGTTCTGACGTGTCACTTGGTGCCCCCCTCGCCAGCATCCCCTCACCAAGGACCCCAGCACTGCTGTGGGCCCAGGAGGGGCTGGAGCCACGCGGGCTCCATGGGAGCTCCCTGGTGAGCTTCCCATGGCGGCTCTCCCTTGTGGACTCCTTAATGAAACGCCCAGGACGAGGAAGGAGGGAAAGAACGGGAAATAATTCAGCATATTGAAAATATTAATGTTGGCTTGGAGGAATTAATGTAATGGGCCATAGTTATTAACAACTTATAAAGGCTTAAATCAATATAAATTAATTTAATTATGATTTCTAATTGCATTATGCATGATCAATTTGAAACACTACATTAAAGATAATTAGAGCAGGGTGCTAGTCACTAATCACTTCCCTAATAGCTTAATGAAAAGAAATGTCTTGTATTACCTATGGGGTGGACCTACAAAAT
Organism: Eudromia elegans; assembly: GCA_003342815.1. NCBI lineage: Eukaryota > Metazoa > Chordata > Aves > Tinamiformes > Tinamidae > Eudromia > Eudromia elegans. The sequence continues at coordinate 62,184 of PTEX01000152.1, read as the reverse complement.
AATATAAACGCTTATTTTCCAATAGGAAATAGTTGTAGCTTTTAATAGACTCTTTCATCACTTTACTGCAAGTGCAGAATGGATTTGTACTTTTCTTTTTTTGCATGGTCTTGCTTAAATTTTATTAGTGTTGACTGAAATGCTGATGTATTATGTCTGCCTATTGATGACCTGAAGGAAGACTAACTTTTATGTGGAAGTATTGTGCGGGCCTCAGAAGCTTGTGCCAAGGGGTCACAGGAGATGGAGGTCCCAGCTTAGCATAATGGGTTTAACATTTCCATGACATCATCAGGGAATCTGAAAAGGAGTCTAAGGATAATCAGAGTGGTCATTCAGAAGCAGAGTAAATATTTTATGAGGATATATAGAAGACAGGAAAGGAGGTGGTCAGAAAGGTGAATCTCTACTTCTTCATGTCCTGTGAAGAAGGTTTTTCACTTGGTACCAATTCTGATTGAAGCTCTGTGTATTGTTAATAAAAAAAAGAAAGGAGAAAAAAGGATTCTTGGAGGGGTGAATCCCAGTGTGCTTCAGCGGTGATCTGAATATATTTGTATTCACTGTAGCCATCGTAGGTTGCACATCATTCGTTTTTGTGCAGTTAACTTTTTAGATTATAAATAAGAATTTGCTTGATTCTCGGTTCACATTGTCACTCAGCACGGCCCAGCTTCCAGTTTAACAAAGCCTCCAAGGCTAAAATGAACAGAAAACCAAATAAATGAACCTATGCAGGTGAGTAGATGGTATGAGGCAGCTTAATTGGGAATTCTTTTTATGATTATCTTTATTTTCACATTTTTGCCTATTAACAATTCTTGACTGGCCTCAGTATTTAATTCTATTAGGAGCAAGGGTTTAATGAGGGATAGAAAGAGCACTAGTGTCTAATAACTACCTTTGCCACTGCAATGCCTGCTTGAAGATTTTTCATGCTTTTAAGGCTCTATAGATGCCAACAAGTTTTGGAATTCTCTAGGAAAATAACATCTGAATAAGAGTAAAGTATGAGAGGAAGAGCCAAGGAGTATAACCTTTTTAAGGCAAAGTTATTAGAAATATACTGATTTTAAAACACCAAGCTATGGTAGTAGGTGTTTCTGTAGAAAGAGTGATGGGAGAGATACACAGCTGTTCCTCGTCTCAGAGGCCCCTGCTTAAGAGGACACAGTAGAATAGCTGTATTTTTTCCCCACATCCCGCAGAAGGAAGGTACAGGTAGGAAAGAGCTTACTTCATGTAATAGTTCCCAAGAATTCCAGTGAGGTAGGATGAATTGTAGGAACGAATTCCCTTATTGCACACACCTGGAAATCACATGGCATCATCCTGATGAGATCCAGTGGCAAGATGCACGGAAAGTTCTAAAAAGTGCAGAAGATCAAGCTTCAGACTTGCCATTTTTTTCTTAAGAAAAATCTTTCATGGAAGTTATCAGCCCCTGGAAGGAGAGATCTGATAAATACAGTGGAGTAGCAATAGGCGTACTGCAGTCAACCCCCTGAACTAAGCCTGGCGTATTACAGTTCAAAATATCCAGGAGCATTTGCCTTATAAATGCTGGTGAAGATGAACTCTTGCTGCCTCTATGTCACCTCAGTCGTGCCATGTGCTGCCGTGGCTTTCCTCTTGCAGAGCTCCAGGATGCCACGCAACCCCTTGCCTTAAATGGAGTAATTTCCACAACCACGGCTCTGGGTCTGGCCGGGATTCAGGGGTTCCCCTGCATGGCTCTGCCGTAGCCCAGGACCTCCCAAAGGAAATTTGTCCACCGGTTTTCACAGAACGGCCCAAGGAGCAGAGCCCTCCTTGCAGACTCGCTTTGCTGTATAGTTAACCTTAGCCCCCATGTAGAGAATAAGGGGTCCCCCTTCAGTCTTCAGCCGGCATGGGAGTTAGGAGACTCCTGCCTATAGAAAGGGGAAGGTGTGACATACAGAGTAGATGATAAGATTACTTGCAAGAGTATTGATACTTATTTATTTATTTATTTATTTATTTATTTATTTATTTATTTATTTATTTATTTATTTATTGTAATTACAATGAAGGCAAATTCATCTCTGGGCAGGGAGGGCCTCACTATAAAAGCCTCCCCTGTGCACTCTTTGAGCAGCTAGCATGAAAGTTACATGAAATCTCTGCTCTTTTCTTTTCTTTTCTACAGCAATTAATTTTAGCTCTGTAAACTAAGGGTGGAGCGTGAGTGTCACTTATATAGCATAGAAAAGAATGTAAGCATTTAAGTGAGTTAAAGGAATAACCAAAGTATATGGCCTTGTAGCTGTGGGGATATCCTCTCTTTAAGCTAATTCCAGTAGTTAATGCATCTGTGGTTCAAACAAATTTTTCCATCATTTAATAAAGCTTCTGACTGTTTTGGCAATCACGGCATTTCATTGCAGCCTTAATACCCATTCCTGATTTTTTTTGTCCAATTTATTGAATGTAAATTGATCCTTCTTCTCACCTAAAACAAAAAGGATGAATTTTAAAAATTCCTTTAAATGGTTTACTTGATTTAAATATGCATTTGGTGCCTCACATTGCAAGGCTAATTTTGGTTTTTTTTTTCCTTTTTCTTTTCTGATTGATTTTAGCACAAGTCACTGATGAATGCAGGCCTAGTAACAGAAAGTTAGCCTTAGTGGAAACTTTAATAAAGTCTTTGGTTTACAAAGCTTCAAATCTAACCTGCTAGTTCTGCCCCACAGTGTTAGAGCTGAGTACATTTTGATCGGTGGCCCATGTTAGAGCGCTGCAGATAGGATAATGAAGCAGGACCACGTTGTGGTTGCGGACCCGGCAGCCACTGCCATGCTCTGTGTGAATCTCTTTGGGTTGCAATACTACATTTCTTGAAAATTTAAGCTGTACTGAAGCCTCAGCTAATTGGACACTGGGCACCATGATTTCATGCGCTAGTACAGGCTTGTGTTAGGAAAGTTTTTAAGCAACATCAAGCAATAACAGGGAAGCTCTTTTCAGCATCCATGGGAGACTGAAAGGGGATGATGCTCTTAGCATGTAATTAAATATTAATATTAGGGAGAGATTGGGCTTATTTTTATGCCCTAAAACAATGTTAATAGGTCTCAGCCTGCCACTGAAAACATCAGGCACATTGCTCTGTGTCTTACCTATTTAACCCTGATTGCCTGTTTAAGTAAACACATTTTAAGATCTTTTGTGTTAGTGATTGGTGACAAAAACAATCTGTATGTTAAATCAGTCCTGGGCTCTGGAGAGGAGCATTCTCTGGCTCAAACTCATCCTGTTGCCAACCAAGTAAAGAATGAGAGTCACCAATCGTTTTGTCTGTATTTGAACTGTGCACAAATTGGTTGTCCAAAACAAAGAGCAAGAATGCAGAGCTTATATATCATATAAAAATGTGGAAATGATGAAAAAAAAAAGGATTAGGAAACAGATGAATATAATGACCTTCCTTACTCTCAATCATATGCTGCCAGCTAAGTGTTTGAGTCTGAAAAATTGCACTAATGAAGCTATTTGAAGGCTTTTGTGGACAACTGCTTCCTCTTTGAAGATTAAATGAATGATGTTGATGTGATTAATCTTAGTACAGGGAGTGATGCAGCAGCCAGAAAATACCTTGGTGATTTTCATAATTAAACTGAATCAACATTTCAAAGAAATGCCAGTGTTATCACTTGTATATTAGAATTACATTCATTAGACAGAAGAAACAAATAATTTGAGCAAACAAGATTTTCCTTTTGGTGTACTGAGACTTCTGTCATGTCTCAGAGTATCTTACTATAAATCATCATTACTGTTTAATTTTATCCTTGCTTTTTCAGTTACTTGTTTTCTGTTTGTTTTTTCCTCAACCATTTTAATGATTCACGGTTACTTGTTTCCTGCTTGTTTATTTCAGTATTAAATAGACTATCTCAGTTGTCCAGTTGAAGTTGCCTACCCAGTGTAGAATTTCAGACCATGGATACTGGAAAATGATGTGAATAGTTGTTTGTTTATGTGGTTAATGGAGTTAGACTTCCAAAGAGGTAGTTTTATAAGCGGTTATCTATAAAGGCTAGGAGAGACCATGGACTCAGAGGAGATAAAAAGGACAACAGCCTCCGTAGAAGACTGAAAATACAAATAATATTCCACAGTGATCTGCAGAAATAGCATTTTGGATCAGATTCTGAGCATTAAGTTCATTCTCTGAGAGTTTTACACATTTCTGTTAGGGCTGCCTGCAATAAGACTCCTTAGCAGCTCCTAAGGTGGCATAATCTGGAGTCTTAGCAATCCCAAGTGGTCTTAAAATACATATTAAAAATATTTGATTAATAAGTGGACACTATTTTATAACATGAGAGTGCTAAAATGTAAAGCATACTTGCCAGCACACATGCTTAAATGCATGCATGTGCATACATGTATCTGTACACTCCTTGATGACAGATTTACCCACCTGTCAAATAGTTTTGGTAAACACAATGACAATCACCAAAATACCATCTCTAAAGCAAAAAAAAGAGAAATTGTTATAGTTAAAGGTTGTTGCGCCAGTAAAAATTCCATGTTACTCTTTCTATCTCTGCTTCAGATTATACAAAAGGTTTCTCTATGGCTTTTGGTAACCCTGATATTTGCAATATATTTCTACTGACTTCACAGTCTTTCCTTTCAGAGTTGCTTAATAGTGAAAAAGAAATGACTTCTTCAGCATAGTAGATAAAAAGCTAGCCTTTCACCTCCAATATCTAAGTTTTAATTCTTTACACAGTCTGATGTGAAATTACGTTGGTGGTCTCCAGAGAAACTTTAATGGACAGTAATCAACAGGATAAAACTGCAGTTTTCCTTTAAATTCAGTTTAAAACATGTTTCAGCCTAAAAGGTCCACTGGTCCCAAAGAAAGGTTTCTGTGATACTCTCTAGAGGTGATAAAACAGAAATATCCTCCTTACCCTGTCTGACCTTCAGCCCTTTCACCTTTTCTTCCAATATGTAGCTTACTTGTCTTGTTCCCCTCTCCCATCCCTCACTTTTTAATGGGGAAAACATCGCATTTACTGCCATCACAGGTATCCTTTTCAGCGTTTTTTCTCTAGCCTGTGTTTTGTCCCCAGATTGGATGCTGTTCTATCCAATGTTTTGACCAGTGTCTATCCAGTGTCCATGACCAAAGAAATGCCTTTTCACCCACCGTCAGAACCGGTGTGATTGCCATGGCTATGAAGGCGTTTGCAAGCTTGAGACCCCAAGGATCATGTTGTACCTAACGGTCCAAATGCAAATCTGATGCAATCCATGTGCTGCCTGACTTCATATATACGTCTGTCAAGCTGGGTATCAACGTTATATATGTTAGCACAGACTGGTGATCGTTGCAACCAGGCAATACGGCTGATAAGCTATATGTTATATATGTTATGTTATATGTGAGCCCGTATAACGTGGCTTTCTGCTATGCCTGTAAAAACCTTGGAAATAGAGGAGTCCACCCATTCAGGAATTTTTTTTGGCTGCAGATATGGGAATATGGCTTAGAGTGATTCGTCTGAAATGAACAGCACACTGGTGGGCTGGGTATGTTGTGCTAGGAGTTCTCATCGCCTTTTCAAAGACTCAGCTTGTTTTCTTTGCCCTGAGGGGACGAGGAGGGAAAAGAGAGAAAAGAAGTTAGAACGGAGAAGCGTCCCATTTCCCCCCCCGTAGTCAATAGCAAAATGCCTTTTTAATCTTTGCTACTTATGTCTCCATAAAAAATTACTTTGACGGGCTCTGCTTATGTTATGTTTCAGATGCTTTAAACAGATTATGTCTTCCCTTCTTCTCCCCGCTCCTCACCCTAGAATTCGACTTAAGGTTCGATGAGCACCACAGACAAAAAGCCAAAATCAAAGGCTCGCTGCTGAACGTCCTTGCGGAGGCTAGACCTGATCGGCTGTGTGCTGCAGCGGGTACCACGCTGTACCAGCTGTACCAGGTACTAGGCCGGGGGGTTAGGGGTGGTTTCCTGAAGCGCGTGTTTTAGCAACGTAAAAATAACCGATGCAGGTCAGGATAGGCAGCTCGGAGGAGAGGCAGTGGGAAAGAGCAGCAGGAAACAAGTGTGAGGGCAAGACAAAGGGCACCCTCCTTTAGGCCAGAATAATTTCTTGGGGGAGGGAGGGGAGTGGGGATTTTCTTCAGTTACATTTAAACATCCCAAATCTTGAATTGGAGCTGGGTGTCAATGCAAAGGGGTAAAATGGAGATGGAAAGAGATAAACCTCTGAGGAGAGTTCTGTCTATCTTTGGTCTGGCACGTCATGTAGGTAGGATGAATCTCTGGTCTGAGGTGTGTGTTCCTCTCCCCTATTTTAGAGGGTGAAAGCCAGGGAGAATGAGACCTTTCCTCTTGTGACATAACTGGGATTTCCTTAGTCATCTGGCAAAAACCTCAAACAAGAAGGACATATCACTACAATATGTAAACCTAAACCCTGATCCGTTAATTGCTGATGTTCCTCTGTGTATCACTTATACACTTAACTTCTGTACCTATTTCAAATGTAATAGAAAAGAATGTATCTAAAAATAACATTTGATAATGACTTTGAGGTGAAATATTTTAGTAGCTGTTTATCCAAAATAATGTTGTACAGTTAGCACAAAAATGAAAAAAAATACAACATTGTTTGTTTAAGGTAAAAGTGTGTGTTTATACAGTTTACATTGCAATATTAATACTTAATGACTATACAGATGATTTTTATTTCCCTTTTTGAAAGAGCCTTGTAGGATGCTTATTTTTCAAAATGACTGAAGAGCTGGGTTTTAAATGTTAAACTTTAAAACATTTTGCAATGAAATACATATGGCTTTTTCTAGGAAGAGTTCTCCCTTAATCACATTGGGTGATACTGTTAAACATGTTATTAATCCTTACCATACAAATATCTTTCATAGGTGGCAATGGGGACATCTCAGACTAAATAGTGATGGTTGATTATGTTCATTGGATTAAGAGACTCAAAGAGCTTGGCTGCATCTCTTACAGAGGTGCTGAGAGCTGTGGAAGTGGCTGTAGGGTTTCCAAAACCCCTATGGGATGTGTGGGAACGGCAGATGACTGAGCCTACATACTCCCTCAAGTGTAGCTGAGGCCAGGTAGGATATCCTGTGTCTTCTGGAGCGGCACTAGAGGTTGTGTTTAGGAGAAGGTGTCCCTAGCTAACGTGCTCTAGACTTTGGTTTTACAGAGAGATGACCCGTACCCCTGAAGTGCCTGTTTCTCTTGGTTATGTAGAGTGGTGGGCCCATCTGTGGACATTTATGCTGGAGATGGTGAAGTTCTACACTACCAGGTCAGCTGAATCCCACCTTTGGAGACCTAGTCCAGTACTCAGGCCTTTAACCTTTTGCTCAGTGCTTCCTCATCCTGGAGGACCCACGCATTATTTAAATTCCTAACTCCTATTCATCCTCAGGATTTTATTGGGAAGGTAGGCAATTTAAGATTGAGGAGCATAAACTGATAGAAATAGATATAATAGATATATCTATTATAGATAGATATAATAGATAGATAGATAGATAGATAGATAGATAGATAGATAGATAGATAGATAGATATAATCGGAGGCTTCAGTGCTTCTGGGCCTAAAACTCATCATAGTTTACCTTTGCCAGACCTCAGAACAAGGGACCTATTTACAAATGTCTAGTGTGATTGTTGAAAGTTTGCTGGAGTTCCTTAGGAGACTTGCTCAGCTTCTTGTTCACCTACTTCAACTTGAAATGACTCAAACCTCATCTCCTACATCCCAAGAAATGACCTACCTGTGACACTGTGAGGTCAGCATGGATTAAAGGTCTTACATTCTCTCCTGTTAGAGATGAACCACTGTGTCACATTTATTATGCAGTAGTCACTGGGAATGCAAAGCAGTAGCATAGCTGGGATGCTCTTTGGGAACCAGGAATTCCTCAGAAAATGCTCACTTCTCTTTTAAAATTTTATTTATTTACTTATTTATCTATTAATTTTAGTCAATATTTATCTAAGAGAAAACAGGAAAAATTAAAAAAATGTTGTCAGGAGATCTTCAAAACTCTCCTGCATGAGACCCTGTGCCACGTGCTCTAGGTGTTCCTGCTTGAGCAGTGGGTTGGACCAGATGGTCTCTAGAGTTCCCTTCCAACCTCGACCATTCTGCAATCCTACAGCTCTGTGATTCACGTTCCAGTTTTTCTTTTCCTCTAACAGAGTACCCTAACCATGAGGCTTATGGAGCAGATCCTCAGGCATGCATTTCTTCTGCTTCCACAAATACTCTATTGTGAGATTCCACTATAACTGATTGCAAACATCATATGAAACACGCTCCTCCAGGCATTTTTCTTCAGCTAAATATTTTGGATGCTTGTATGCTGAGTTCCTTCATCTGTATGGTTCTCTGGACTTTTTTATTGCCAGTATTGCCAGTACTGAGTAGATGCTGGATTCACTTTTCCATCTGTTGCCACCAAGAGCTCTTTGAGACACTAGCTTATCCAAGATGTAGGTTTTCAGATATAACACAGATCCAAAGCGAGACACTTGTAGACCTTATGCGGTGGCCCATGAACTGTGTTCACTAGCTTACTAACGGACACGTATATGCAGACACTTAAATTTATGTCTCTGCGGTCTGGTGCTGAGTCTCTGGCTTAAGACTTGATTCACTCATCCTACCCCAAACCCTTGGTGCTATTTGACACTCCCTTGGTTTACGAGGCTGTGAAGCTGAAAGCTTTGAAAAGGTTATATAGGAAACTTTGCCCACTGATGTGGCACTTGGAGGTCTACCTTTCACCATCTCGTGTAGCTTTAGATACCTACCTTTAGACAGTTGAACTAAACTCTAAACGTCGATGCCTCAGCTTCAGATATAGTGGTATAGTGATATAGATTCAGATAGGTTGTGAGATATATATTCTGAGGTTAATGATTACTAATAACTAGCTCTAAGTGAATCTGCTCCCAGCAGGTAAATCCTCTGGGCTGCTCTTTAGGAGTGCCTAACTATCTTCACTAATCAATTAGGGAGCCTAAACATCCAATTTAAGTACTCCGTGACTGCCTAATTAATGTTCTTAATTTCCTAATTCCTATAAAGAGTTGGGAGATGATATACTTCCTTGAGCCTGTGCCCAAGTAGCCCAAGTAGAACAATATTTCATTATTAAAATCTTCTGGACAACTTGATAGTTCTCTGCATCCTCATCCATTTTGTGTAGCACACGCCTATGCAATTTTTGGATTTTCAGAGAAAATATTCTTTTAGTTATGGTGGCTGATCCAGCAAGTTATCTCAAAAGACTCATAGAAATTCGGTCTGGATTTATATTATTTATTTTATGTTTTTAACTTATTTTGTCCAACTTATTTATTGTGTAAGCAAAATTATTTTGTATTGATGGGACCGTGGCCCTGCAGATGACAGGTGATGCCAAGCCCTTCTGGGTTTGTTGCATAACTGTAGAATGGAGCACGTGCTTTAAGTAAAGTCTATGAACTTGCTTTCATTTAAGGTGGAAAACTCTGATTCAGTTCGTTCCTTTTTGTTAGGGATTTGAAAGTGCATCTCTCTCACCAAAGTGTTCTAAGCATCAGGCGCGTGGATTTTCTGGGGTTGGCTGCTCACAGTCTCTCCTTGCGCGACGTGATGTTCCACTTCACAGAGAGTGATTAAATATTCATTAAGCTAGTGAAAGAACAAGCTTTTCAGTAGAGAGAAAGAGCCTGGTACTTAAGGCAGTCACCTGGGAAAAAAGGGAGATCTGGATTCCAGTCACTGCTGTAATGATTACTTAGTATTAAATACATACACTGGTTCACGAACCGGAACCCAGCTTCTTCTTCCTCAGTGGGGGGGATGACTGCCAAGTACTGCTCAGTTTCCCTCTCTCCCAGCAATTACTTAATCACCAAGGGCGAAAGGAAAGCCCTGCCCGGGGAGCAGGTAGAACCACCCCAGGAGCTGCGAGATTGTAGCCCCACGTGTCAAAGGAAACTAGATGCACATTTCTCGGGTTCTTTATTATCCAAGAGATGGAAAAGGCCCTTTCTTTAGGCTGTAAAAGGTGGTTGTAACTCAAGGCTTTAGAGTGGTGAATCCCAAGCGGAAGAAGGCATCTCCTCTAACCCCTAAATCCAAGAGCGAGGACAAGGCTTACGGCATGTGCTTGACCTCTGCATTTCCTGAAGTGGTTGGGTCAAGCAATGCCTTTGTGGGTCCCATCTTCCTCATGCATTTTATAAGCAAACAGACATCTAACTCAGGATGGCAGGGTCTATTACCGAAGCATACCTCTAGGACAGGTGCCGTGACACTTAGCCAAATTCCCTTGCAGGTCTCGCAAGAAAAAGTCTCAGAGACCCTTTTTCTTGCCCCATAACTTCTACCAAAACCCACACGGATTTTTAATCACTGATTTAAAGGAGGTTAGAGGTAGACAAACAGGGTTCTATTTTTTATATACCCTACTTTCTTAATGTACTTTTTACAAGGAGAAATAGTAAAGTATATATTCTATTAAAAAAGAATCTCTAGAATCTTTTATGTTTGCATTGCAAAGCTGGGGAAGTTCTTCCTTCACATTTTCGCAGGTGTGTTTCTATGCTGACAAATACAAAATGATGTGCACTGACGTGAGTAATCTGAAATCCTGGTATGCCTCATGGACTGTGCGGCTCTGATTCAGCAGCGGGTGACCTAGGGACTTTCAGGACTTTGCTGCATAGGGGTGAATCTGAGCATATGTTTTAAGTTAAGTCTGTGAACTTGCTGACTCAGGACCTCAATTATCTGTATCTGTTTGAGAAAAGACTTACTGGATGCTAAAAACTCTGGCATTATTCAGCGAGGGAAAGAAAAGCAAAATAAATATTGACTTGCTTATAAAACACATTAAAGAAGAATCCAAAAAAAAAAAAAAGCAACCAAGCAAATCTTTTAAGTGTCTGAGTTTTTACCTGAAGCAATGAATACCTTTTTTCTTACCTCAGAAAGAAGCTGGAAGAAGGAGTTGAGGAAAAAGAAGGAAATAAATCTATATGAAAATTACTGAAAGTAGATACAAAATTCACATTTTTTCATTTTTTATTCTCTCCTTCCCCTGCTTTATTTATCTTTGTTCTATTTCACTCCTTTTCTTCTCCAACTGTTTTGTCTATTACTGTTTTATTTTCTTTGTGGTTCATTGTCTCTTTCCCATTTTCCTTTCCTTCATCCCTCCTTTACTCTTTTCCCTCTTTTCAACCTCAGCCATTCCAGACATTTCACAAGACAACTACCAAAATCATCCCTAAAATTAGTGATTTTACTGCAAAAGTATTCACAGCTATTTTTTTATCTCCATAGTATAAAATATGTATCTAGAAAGCCACGATAGGCAAGCTTGGATTCTCTGTGTCTCAGAACAGCCTTTGAACTTTTGAGCCAGAGGAAGTTTTCTGTTGGCTATCACTTAAAGCAAAAAACACGTTGGCTTTGTTCAGTTTTGTTCACACTCACCAAAGTTCAACAACCTTGGAGAAATAGCTGGGCCTTGATCCTTGAATCTACTGAAAGCACAAAGGGGAAAGAGGGGGGACTAGAAAGGCACGATTAGGCTACAGTGAGTGAGTGTGTGCTCTCCCATGGTTAAAAGAGAGCAAGATTAAGGATGAGACATGGATAGGATGGGGCAAGAGATTCAGAAATTCTCCCTCCAGCCGCTCTGCTAACGACCTTTACAGATCCAACCTGCCAGCAGCTTTCTGCACTGCCTGACTTTCCGAAATAGAAAAGCAAAATAGACATATTAAACACTTCCAAATGCAGTTGTGCTAAGGAAAGAGAGAAATAAAACAGAGAGGAGAAGCCATCAAGCAAGCGGGTTGCTTAGAGGTGCCCAGCCGCACTGAGCAGGCTGGGGCAGGCGGCTCGCTCGCAGGAGGCAGATGTCACTTTTCCTCTGGTGTTTCACTCCTGCCCTGACATCTGAGAATCACGTTCTGTCAACCCCTAAACTGGGAAGTGCCCCGGGCTACTTCTCGCTCACAGTTTTAATTAAAGGTAGGAAGAATCTTGGAACACGTGTGAAAGCTCCTGAGAACATTTTGCTAGTACTTATTTTATTATTGTCCTCATTTCTGTTTCCTCCTTGACTACTATGTTCTCAGCTGCTTTTTCTTTATATTTTTCCCTGAGCATTGGACTGTGCTGTCCAATAGGCAGCAGGCTGGGCTAGAGGTGTCTCTCACCTGACACAGCATGACTATCCTCACTTTCTTGTGCTTATAAAACGGAGGTTCGTACTCTGATTTCAGTCCATTTCATGAGGAAATGGATGAAATAAATGTTAAGGGGGATTTTTTTTTCCTGAATAAGGGCAAGCCATAGTCATAGACATGTGGAAAGTCAGCATATTTGACACCAAAAGCAGGAAATGGCAAGCTGAGGAGAGAAAAGGTATTTAACAACTAAAAAGACTTTTGGGAAAAAGAAAAAAAAAAGTGCTCAAAGGAAGAGGAAAGAAACAACCTATCATGTATACAGATGTAAGAATAGTCACCAGAATCAGAGAACCATCACATGAACAATGAAGTGACACGAGGATGTTGCAGAACCACAAAGCGACTGACCTGCAACAAACTCAGAGCGCGGATGAGACACAGGCAGTGGCAAAAGCAATCCGATATATCCCGCCATTTCCCGGCCGTCCCAGAGCTCCTGCGTTGTGTAACACCTCTGCTCACAGAGAGAAACAGCGGCAAGGGCGTCAGAGCAGCTCTCCCATTTCCATTCCCCTCTCTGGCAGCAGGCCTGCTCTTCCCAGATCTGAAAGGAGTGTCACCACACCAGGTAGCAGCAACAAACCAGAAACCACCACCCCTCCACAGTGGTGCTGGGACAGACATCAACAGAATCCCTTGGCTATCAGCAAGGTAGGAAAGGTGTCCAGCTCTTCAGCGGAGAGTAGCCATGAGGTGACCTGGTGTCCCACAGCCCTCCCAGCCCAAGGATGTGAATTCAAAGCTCTGTTTGCATTAACCACGTCCTTCAGACCTGCTTCAAAAAGAGAGGGGTCGGCACACACACCTGCAGAATCATCTCAGGACGATACTGCTGGCTGAGGTGTGCGCAGAATCCAGCTGCTGCCCTTCTTGGGCAGGCACTTTGAGCCTGGGATTACTGTACAGCCTGGGCTTTAACCACTAGATTAGTATGGCAGCAGCTGGGAATCATGGCTCAATCATGCTCAAAGTCGGAATGAATAAGGGACGGCCTGAGAGGATCTAACAAATCAAGGTCTCCTGGGAACTTGTCTCTGTTACTGGCATGCTGAAATGCTCATGAACGCAAAGCGGAAACCTAGAAAGTCATCCCAGTTACAAGGAGAAAAAGGGAAAAAAAGAAAAAGGTACTAAGCACATTTAGTAGCAAAGTATTAAGAAAAAATGCTTTCTGAAACTTTATTTCCCAGGGCTGACTTCGCCTGCAAGCTGTTCAAAACTGACGAGGTCCAGAGAGCAGCTGGACAGGGCAATACGGAGAAACCACCATCAAAACGCTGCAGTGCCAATTTGCTTATTCAGTGACACAGCAGAAATAAAGGAATGACAGTCAAAGCACAGAGCAGCCAGGATCTCCCTTACACCCTCAAGGCTCCTCAGCCCTGCAGTAACACCCACAGGCTGCAACTTGGAAATAGAGAGCAAAAGTGCTAATAGGTCCATCAGGCCATGGAGCGGAGCCTGCAGGAGAGATTTTGTTAGATGGAGGGTACGTACGCAGGTTGGAATTCAATCAGGATCATGCTGGGACATTTAAATTTCTATGCATATTAGATACTTGCAAGTTGTCTATTATGCTATCTAAGCATCTTTAAAAAATGAGACTGTATTTCTGATGCACAGTTAAATCTAAACACCAGTAAGTAAGGTGTACACAACACCCATCTCATGGAGTTTCTATTTTTTTCTGCTAATTTGTTTAATAACATTTTCTGGTTTCACTTGCCATAGCCTAATCAGGAAACTTTGGGGAAAAAAAAATCAAATAAGTTTTATGCTGAAAAAAACCTCTTTAACTGGGACATGTATGTGAGGAAATGCAGACAACTGTAATTTGACAGGAGATTTTAATAACAAGAAGTTTCCAGGGCACTAATGCATTGAAATACTTCTGACAACAGACGGCGTGTGCCAGCCAGCCATTGCTGGACACCTAGATACCCTTGCAGCGACCAGCCTGAAGAAAAGAAACACTCACTGCAAAGCTGGCACCGTCACCTCCACCTACGCAGACTTAATGAAAAGCAGCGGTGAAATTAAACAACGAATTACTTAATTTGTAAGATGTGACAAGAATCACTGTGTCCATTAATGAATTTATTACAGTCTTGAGAGCCAAAAAGCAAGCCTGACAGTTCATCATCACAGATGATGAAAACAGAAATATCATAAGAGCATCCAGACAGTAGCCTTTGAGATGCATTTGGTTGTGTATTGCCACGGTACTATCCCGTTTGGCACAATATTCCATCTTCATGCTACTTTTAGGTGAAAAGAAGAAAAATCTACAAATTAGAATAAAAGGGATGCAGTTGACATATATATATGATATATACTTTTTTTTTTTGTGTGCATGTTTAAATGGTTACCTGAGGTGACTATATGAATACTGGATGGAGAGATAGAGGGAGAAATTAGGAATTACTCTAATTTTCCATAGTTTCAGTAAAATATAAATCCAGTGACCTAGATCTTATTTGTTTATTTGTTTTCTTTTTCCTTTTTTTTTCCTGTTTATTTTCCCTGGTCTAGATCCATTTGCATCGGACTTCAGGATTCAGCACATCTCTCTGCTCCTTTTTTCCTTTTCTTTTTGGTCTGGGACTCTCCAGAGCCATTTCTCTGCTTCTTACGCATTATCAACACAACATGTACAAGTTTAGTTCTGCTGCTGGTTGTCTTATTGCTAATGACAGATTTCTGTGACTTTCCCTACTACTGCTGCCCTGGCATGGCTGGCACTGAAGCCACATTTATTGGATTCAGCACTAGAGGGACTGTCATCCTGACACAGAATAGATGAAGCGAGATCACATCATGGTTTTTAACAAATCTGTGTGTAAAGCTACGTTTTCACAGCAAGATTTTTTAGGATGAAACTCTACTTTGCCCTAGTTTTCTGTAAAGGGGTTTATGTGCAAAGGAAAATACATACTGTTACGTACTGATATTGAATAAATGTAATGGACAAACTGCATCTATGGGATTTATATTAAGGCAGCTTATTCCTAGGTTGTGAAAATACTATAGGAATGGTGAATTACAAGGAAAACTGAGGCATTTATATCTCTAGCTAGCGGAGTTAACACTACGTCCTTCTTTCTGAGCTAATTGTCTAGACTCTTTGCACAAAATAAGAAGAAACGGATGTTTCTGGAAAGTGACTCTTCTGAAGGTGGATGTCTAAATGAGTCAGATGGTTTGAATGCTGCAAGTGTCTGGTACTCCCCATTAGCTACAGAATTAGAAAACTAACTTAGATGGAATTATCTAAGACATATCAGGCTGGCTGGGAGGAATCGCATCCGTGACGGATTCCTTCAGGGAGAGATTCAGGGAAGTATCTATTCTACCTCAGAAAATTCCTTCCTAAACACATCTGAAGTGTAGGAATTTCAGCATTCCCATCTGCTGGGCCTTTGCCAGCTAAGCTCAAACCCACAGCATTGCTGAACTTGTACATTCAGCATCCTGGAGCTCCCTTGATCAAATGTATTTTGGTGGAGATGGCTGGATGCTCCAAAACAAAGCAAAGGAGCAAAGGAGTGCCTGCAAAGTGAACACAGTCCTGTTTGACCAGTTGGTAAATAATTTTGGAAGAAAGAGTACGAGGAGTAACTAATTTTTATTATGATTTTTTATATTTTAGCGCATTACTTTTTACAAGTATCTCGAGATTACTTTTAGTGCATGCTTTGCTTATTATGAGCAAAAGAAAGCAAATCTTTCAAGAATAAAAGTTCAGTTTGATGAAAACAGCTTCATCTATCCAGTTTATTTCCTCAGGTTTCACAGGTGTACTTACTTTTAAACTTTCGAATTGATGGTGTATCTGTGATTACATCTAGACTCATTGCTTGGTGGGTACAAACATTCTTTATTTAGGGAGATGCATCTTTGCTTGCTCATTGTGTCCTGTCCTCTTGATTTTGTTTGTCACCCTCTTGGTTTTTTTCCTCATTTTGCTCTCACTGACTGGAAATTGATTTCTCTGGGAGTAGGACAGTTATTTCTGTGCTGTTTAGCTAAGTATTTCATTTGATATTTGATATTTTCTTTATTTTCCTTCTGTTCCCGGTTTGTCTTTATTGTGAAGTGCTTTAATGCTTCTTGGTAGGCTTCCTACAAATTGATTAATTTGAACGAATAAAATGATGGTATTTATGGTAAGAAAGAAAAAAAATTATATATATTTCCTGTATATAACCTTACTCTTTTGCTCTATTTCTCCCTCTAAATGCAATCACATCATAAAATTGATTTTGCTCCTTTCCATTGCAGAGGTATAACAAAATAAAACATTAGGCAATTAAGAGAAAACATAATTACATTATACAAGTGAGGCAATGTTTATTTTCTACTATTTAGAAGGGAAAATTGAATTAATTTTCTTTCAATCTGTACGTCATGTATATTTGTGTCATGAACGCCATAAAACAGTGTTTTTAACCACATACTGTACAAGCAAAAAATTATTTGTGAGAGTCTGAAAAAGCATTTAAAACCACTACTTAGATGGAAATCAGAATTTTTTTTTCCAAGATGGACATTTTTCTCATTTCATTTAGGAGGAAAGGTGTCTCGCCACTATGAGTATAACAGACACATACAATAAAGAGTAGCAGGACAGTTTCTCACCAACTGAAGTGACAAATCTCGTTTATCTAGACACTCCGGTATAAATTTTTGTTACACTGAAAAACATCAGTTCATCTAATGTAAGATACTTGAGGAAGGGATATAAAATAAGCAATGAAAAAGGAAAATAAATGTAATTTGTTTCTAGCCAAGCAAATCTTCAAGCTGCCATCACACGCTGTGTGAACAGCAAGGCTGCAGGGCCAAACAGGGGATGGATAGAAATGGATATCCTTTAGTTTTCTTTAGTAGCTGATATATCTGTTGGGGGCCTTATACAAGCTACTTCCACATCTAGAATGAATTTTGAAGAAGACTTTATATCTGATCCTAATCAAGACCAAAGATGCTTTATCAACTGTCTAATAAGCACTTCTCTTTGCCAGACTCCTGTATCAAGACCCAAGTGAAAGAAGGGATACTGTAATGCAATGAGTTCAGTCAATAGAGACCCCATTTGATTGCTGGGGAAAGAAAAACATGTTTGAAAGCTCTGGGTCAATAGAGACAGAATAAATGCTGACAATGACTTTTTGATGTGAAAGAGTGAACAGCTGAGCAGCCACATTGGAAAAACTGGGAGACAGACGAGAGCACGAGGGCATCTAAGTGACTGGTACATTTTGTTAACAGAGTGTCCTGGCAGTGATGATATCGATAGAAAAATGTTGAGGTTGAAAAGTTCATCCTTTTCCTTTGCAGGTATTTGCATCATTATTGAAATTTCACACCAATTTAGGACATTTCAGGGCTCTCTGTGTTGGCGACCTGTCAGCAGTTGTTGGTCTTTTTAAAAAACTAACACAGAGCTGCAACTGCAAGCGGCACCGTCCTTTCCTGCTAAGTCAGTATTTCACTTGGGGTTCTTTGCTGGTAAACATCCAGCAGCACCTTTACTTTTACATCTATCAATGTGTAACCTGCCAAAACACTTTCTTCTTGTTACCACAATAACTGCTTTCATGATATAAACTAGCAAAGTCAGAACAGTGGTTGAGGAGAAGAGGAATGAAGAGAAGGGAGCATGAAAACAGGAACAAATGTGTATATAAGCAAGCTACAGTTAATAAGTATTTGGGAACACACATCAGGAGTTCCTGGAAAAGCACAATTGCAGCCACCAGTACTTAAAAATTAATCCATTAGTAGAACTGTTTGGAAACCAGAATTTTACATTTCAGAATGTGCTTAAATTTAAAATATATGAAGAGTTAAAATCCGTTTTTTCCGTATCATAGAAAACATGAAACATTTTTATTCAAGAACTTCAAAATAATTCTATTACAAATAACTGATCTGATAAAGCCAAAATATTTTGTTTGTAAAAAAAGGGTATTTTCATATGAAATAGATGTAACAGCACTTAAAACTCCATTTGGTTTTTCATTTTCCAGATTTTTCTCATGGTTTGTAAAAAGGCATATTCTGATACCTTGAAATTATCTCCCTAAAATATATATATTATCTCCTTACTTAGAGTATCTCTTTGCTGGCACTGCATATGCAGCAATCAAATCAGGAAAGGACGTTTCCCAGGCACGGTAGTAGGCACCCACAAGTCCCTTTATGAATTGCATGTTTCGGATATCCCTCTACGGCAATACTCACAATCCAGCAGAGCCAGCAATATAAATCACAGTGCGCAATGTAATGGAAAAGCAACTTGATAGAAAAGCATCCTGCAATTTCAGTAAACAGCATGGTCACAGCTTTGTTTTACAGCATGGAAAAACATTCACTAAGTGTTGATTGCTTAATGCGTTAGCTGTGGGAGCCTATTGAGTTGGACAGTGCTTTTTCCCTTGTGCACAAGTCCTGTATCAATTGGAAACTAGCAATTGTAAACGTTAGCTCTCTCCTATAATGTGGCGGAGTGGGTTTGGTGAGCTCACCATTTGACTAATGAACAATTTGGGCTATGCAGCCCGTCTCTTTGGATGGTCCCTAAAGGAGGGTACAGGAGCATACTCCTAAAAATATCATAACATCCAAAGCCACACCATTTTGGCAAAAACCCCCTAGGCCTACCTCTCTCACACCTCTCTTACCTTTATCCCTAAGTTTTTCTCAAGTTCTTGTGGTAGGTTAAATGCTGAATATGCCAGGCACTCAGGAAGCGAGTAGGAAAGGGACAGACTATTAAAGAAGCTGGATCCTGAAAGATGCAGCAAAGGAACTGTGCCTCTGTTCAGTGCCTGCAACGACGCTTGGTCGCGGGGGAAATGGTGGCTCGCTGCCTTGTTCTCAATGTCGTGATTCCTACCGTCAGAAAGAATAATTCAGAGTGTTGTAACAAGGTTCAGTGTGAAGTATCTACCCTCCCGGGATCGCCTAGAATCCCTTCCAAGGCTGAACTACTAAGGGATAGTACGTTCCTATCTAAAACTTTTGCATATAAGGCAGCAACTTTGGAGAGGAGGTCATGATGCCCCGTAGTTGGAGGACTGTGCTACCCTCCACAGCCACGGAGTTCAAACTCCTCCAGGCAAAACAGGAACTGAACCATAGTCCTGCACAGTGTGGGACCATAGTCCTGCACGCTCTGCCAAGAACCCCCTCTGACTGTGTGCTGTAGGGAGCTGAACCTCTTAGGCGTGTTGAAGACACAAAGCAGATGTTGCTGAGCACTGTTCACATTGGGGCCCTTATGGAATGGGTGAACAGGAGAAATACAGTGATCTCCGACAAGACTAAACACCCACAAATGGGACATGACGAATTGGAAGGGCTTTTGGGATCAGCCAGGATTTAAACAGAGGTCCTAAAGATATGTTTTATAGATGCATAACATAGCAGATGGGCATTTAAATGTCAACAAAACCCCTTTGTGAGTCTCAGTCTCTCCCATATTCCCTCACTCTTTGCTGCTTCGTGTTTTCCTTGCGATGAGATTTAAGTGTCCTTATTTTCTTCAGAAATGAGTTCACACTTCCATAAATGCCCCAATCTTGTGCATCTGCTTTTGAGGAGACTTGCCATCTTTCGCATGTATTTTATATATTCTATATGCTGCTTAGACACACTTTGTTTTTTTCAGTCACAAAAATGTAACATGGACCACAGCCTGCAGCAGCCAATTCGGTGCCTGTGCCAGGGTTGCAGAATTAGGCAGAAGATAAGTGGTTTATACTGACCATCAACAGTGTATTTAATTTCTTTCTCTTTAACTTTGAATTTGCCTTGCTTTTCTGGATAAACTGAACGGAAGGAAGGGAGGGAGGAAGGGAGGGAGGAAGGAAGGAAGGAAGGAAGGAAGGAAGGAAGGAAGGAAGGAAGGAAGGAAGGAAGGAAGGAAGGAAGGAAGGAAGGAAGGGACTGGAATTATCTGATGTGCTCAGCCTTTCAAAATGTTGGTCAAAGATTAGAATATAAAGCTGTATATGCTGCAGACCCTACCTGGAATAATTATCAAAAGTTTGAGATCACTCTCAGTCCTTGAGGTATTTAACAGAAATAACTGAACGTCTGTATATCTCATAGTACAGCCAGTCCTCAGTGGGTACACTCAGAATTGTTCTTTTAATCTGAATATGCTTCAGGTCACTGCTCAGAGTTGTCCTTTATAAGAGCACTACTTCCAGATTCCTTTTCTAGTATCTATAGAAATTTTTTCTAACTGCCTGGAAAAACACAATCTCTTAGGTGGCTCATAAGTAAATAACCTTTTCTATTCCAACTGTTCTGTCCAACTTAATTCTCCACTCAAATCAATACTTTCTAATATATATTTTGGTAAATTTACTTTGTCTGAAAAGATCATCTTGCCCCAAAAAGCCTTTCCAAGTTTATTTTGCTGTACCTTTTTTTTGAAACCAGTCATTCATAGAATGATTTGCATTTTGCAGGATCTGTCTTGACACCCCTTTCTGATAGATTTTTCCTCAAACATGAGAGTTCTTTTTATGGAAATGACACTTGGCTTTATGCACTTTCCATTTCTTATCCTTGACAGTCTGCGCAACTCATACAAGCCCAGCACGTTCTCAATCTGTGGCGCCCAACTGAGATTATCATCTTTGTACAACTTGTTAATGTCAGTGGCATTTAGAAGTCTCCGCACTGAGCTATGAAATAATTCAGATGCAGAGGAAAATCCCCAAAATAGACATTTGAAAAGAGCGCCTGCAGACAAAAAAATGTTAAATATCCACTATCGTGAACCTTCCCATTTAAGACAATTTTGCCAAAGAGATCTGATGCTCCCGGAATGCGAATACAGGGCATTGGCTCTCCTGGGATTCCTGGGCTAGTTAAAAAGACATAACAATCCAGCATGATGCTGGTGCTCAGCTGCAGAAGTTTTGGCTGTTTTCACAGAAACCCAGTTTCTCCCCTCCTTCTCTGCATCCTTTAAAAGGTGTATATACTCTTTATCCATGTTCTTGGCTTTCCAGTTAACTGTTCTTGATGCAATGTACTGATGCTTATTCTGTGGCATTATTCTATTCCAGCGTTGCTCTAAAAGCTATCCATAAATTTTGCTCAAAGAAGGAAAGAGGTTTTTTTGGCCCTGTTCTGCTTACATCCTTTTACGATGCTGCAGTAGTGGAAAGGCAGTAGACAAGTTATTTAGAACAAGGAATTTACAGGAGAAAAGGCACCTGCTGGAAGAGTTGAGTTTTTTTGACACTTCATGCCCTGTATTTAATCATATCAGGGAATCTGCTTTTCTATACTCATCTTTTTACAATTAAATCTGGACTGCAAATTAAAAGCAGCACCTGCATTTACTGTTCACCAAAAACTGGAATGGGTAGAACAATATTTGCAACTGGAGGACGTTAACTTGATTCCACAGTTACTTTGAGCATGTTTAAGTGGAAATGTATGTTAACTAGTGTAGAATACATCTTATAACCTTGTAGCTGGTGTCTTATAAAATAGGTAAGACCTTATTTTAGTATTTAATAATTCAAAATAGTGGATGTGTCAAAGCTCTACATCTACATCTTTGGCAAGCATGCAACTCAGGGGTTACATTCAGCATGATTTATGATCATGAGATATAGATGTCAAATAAGATCATGTTTGAAAATTCTGATTTTCTACGCTTATAGTACACTCCTGCAGTTTGCATATGTTAGGCATCTCAGGAAGAATTTTATTTTGCCAGAGCATAGATCTCTGTCTGCTATTGTTCTTGAAACGACTTGATGCAAATAGCATTTTGATACTGTCTAAAATCAGAAAATTACAAACAAACCTTGACATTTTTGGAGGCATACCTGAGCTAGACGATCTTATTTATCTGACTGTTGCTAATCCCACCAGCTGCTATTGCTGTGTGATGCAGCACAGCACAGTGCAAACACTAGCAGTGGTCCTGTAAGCATTTTAACTACATTAGAGCACTGTGGTGCTTTAAAAAAAAACTTTCCTTCTGTACAGGACTGTGTCAGTTTAGCTTTATATTCTTGTGACTATTTTGTTTCAAGTCAAATGACTATCAAGCCTTTTTTTGGGTGTTGTTATGCATATTCTCAATATAAACAGTCAGCAACTAATTTATAACTTGTTAATAGGATACAGATTATTAAATGCAAAGAAATTTCCTATAAAGTTCAGCTCTCTTGGGGTTATTATCACCAACTTTGGTTGAGTGATTGTGTGACGGAGTCAGCTCCCCGCTGCTGAAAAGTCTTGCTCTTCTCTTCCTTTCCTCTCCTGCTCTACCTGTGCAATATTGCTGTTCAACTCATGCCAGCTCAGATGCTCTTTGGGTCTCCTATGATCTGACTAATCTTATTAACTACTCTGAAAACCATCCTAGCAATAACAAGAAGGTAGCTGCTGGCAGGTCATTAAGGTGAGTCGGCATCTGACAAGCTCAAAGTCTTGGGAAAAAAGGGACAGGACCAAAGCAGGAGAAAAATAGCAACAAGGAGGAGCGATAGGCAGCAAAACACCCTCCTTTATAGGTATGGCTATAGATTAGACCAGCTGCTTGTGGAATCACAAGCTAAATAAGAAAATTAAGTTAGCGAATTCCCATGAACAAAAACCTCATAATTATGCAAAGCCAACATATGCAAAAGCTAAAGGTCATCCTTCCATGTTGCTATTCTCTGTCTTTTATAGTGGGCAGAGGGAAATTTATTTTACCAGGGTCCAACTAATCTATCAGGGTCCAACTACCAGGATTTCCTGGAAATCGCAGCTGGGACTGTATTAAATGAGACCTCTCAGATGATCTCTGATCTCCTCCTTATTTAAAAGACGATGTACTTAAAAGCCTTCTCTCCTCCCTCTCAAATATTTTTAAATAAACAAATTTTTTCACACAACGCAAGCAACTGAAACATCATAGCTCTTAATAAAGTACTCTCCCTGTGGGGAGAAAAAAGAAACAGATGAGACAGAGCAACTAGAAAGTTATCCAGCCAAATCTGATAGTACCTGGGTAATAACATGGAACTAAGGGGAGCCATAAGAGCTTTATAGGAACTAAAGATTTAAAGAATTTATTGAAGACTAAACCCCATACAGTAAATTGAGTGGCCTTGTCTAAAAAGCAGTATTTTTATCTCTGACTATGAATAACTGTAGTATTTAAGGTACATAAATATTTGATGATTAACTTTGGTTAAGAGCTACGCTATCTCTGTTCAAATCATAAATTCAAGCTCAGGAGAAAGAGCTCGGACAAAACACGGAGGACTCAATGGTGCCTGGAAGGCCGCGCTGGGGACCGCGAGGAGGCGCCGCACCTCGACGGGAGCCCCAGGAGGGCACGTGGGCACTCTGCCTCCCGGAGCCCCTGGGCAGGCGGATAATGCACCCCACTCGCACAGGGTGCAGCGCGTTCCCCTCTGCAAACACGGGCGGCTCTGCCGGCCTCGGAGACCCGCACAAGTCAGGGACCCACCGGCCTCGTGAGCGTGTCGCCCTCTCTGTCTCACGGATGAAAGCCCTAGAGAGAGGTTCACACTCTGTGCTACCTCGTATTAACCTGCAGATAAGAATAAAAAATGATAAGGTGCCTCAGCACTGCTGAGCTTTCTGTGGTGTCCTAGGACCTCACAGCTTGGGTACAGTGCAGAAACTGGCAGAAGTATCTGCCAAGAAGTGTGCAAAGATTGTAGTAATGCCTCCCCCATGCCTGCCCCATGCAGAGGAAGTGGTGAGGACAGAGGTTTTCTGTCCTCCTCTTTCCAGATCTGAACACACACTCTTGCCCTAAATCTCTGAAAATAGCTTACAGAATTGTCCTATTGTTTATTATCCTCACTGTAAGAATGAGACTAACCTAAATCTCTTGCTACTAACTTAAGCCCATTCCACTAACCACCACAGACACAGAGAAGAGATTATTTGTTCTTGCGTTTCAGCATCATTTTACATTTTTTAATCATAAAATGTCATACCAGCTTTTCTCAGGGCTTCTCTAAACTGGACAGCCTAATTAAGAAGCCAGCTTTTTATCGCAGCATCTGTTTTCTAGCACTCTGTTCATTCTTATTTCCTTCCTTTGAACTCTTCCCAAATAGTATACAGGCAATTCATGCAATGCACCTGAAGGGTTACCAGTATTGAATCAAATGGGTTGATTTGTATTGTACATAGTCTGTCATCACACTCTTCTTCACAGTAGAGCCTGAGAATGACTGTATCACACGCTGCTGACATCAGTATTTGGTGTTGTGGATAAGTCTGGGGTGAAAGAATGGCTATTTGGCCATTACATGGCTATGTAAGATTACGATTAGCAAGGGTAAAGTTAAGATTATGAGTAAATGGCATGATGTTTCAACCTTAACATGGTACGATTGAAAATCTCGTTGGAGAAACTATAACTTCAGAGGAAAGAAATCACAAATGCTGGAGTTCATTGTACTGAAAAAAAAGGGAGGAGTGAGAACAGGCATAATGGACTTCCAAAAAGCACTCTTCTACAGATGAGGGAACTCAGATAAGTAAGTAGGGTCTCCTGGGAAGATAATATAAAGGATAAGGCAATTCAGAAGGGCTGGCAGTTATTGGAAGAGACTATACTAAAGGCACATTGCAAAGTATTCTGATGAGAAGGAGGGATTGGAAGCACAGTGAGACACAATGTGGCTGAATCAGGAACTCTTTAAGGACTAAAAATAAAACATAAAAAAAAGTGGAAATAGGGATGGCTGAATAAAGGATAATAGTATAGGCATGTAGAGATGAACTCAGGAAGGCTAAAATCCAAAGTGACTTACAACTAGCAAGGGAAATGAAAGGCAACAAGACAAGGTTTTATAAATACATTAGGAGTAGAGAGAAGACAAGGAAAAGCATCATCTTGCTACTGAGGAGGGAAGGAAAGTAAATAGCAAAATGCATGGAGAAAGTATGTCATGCTTTTTTTGGCTTCCGAATTAACAAAACTAACTAAAGAAAGTTAGTATAGGACGTCAGGAGAGTTTGATGAAACTCATCCCAGAATTCACAGAACATTAAGCAATCTCTGAGTTACCACTTTGGGGAATTTCTGGGAGACGAGTCATATAGGAGGAAGGGCACGTAGGCTATGTCCGCGTTGGCAAGTCGTGCAGCACAAGAGCAGCAGATATGTAAAGCAGAGCTGGTTTCGAACATCCTAAGTCCACACAGCAGCTTTTAGGGGGCTCACTTCAAACTAGCTTTTGTTTGGCCCAATGGAGCATATTCGGTTTTCGATCGTGGGGTATTTTGATGAATGTTTTCCAGTTTAGTTTAAGACAGACTTGAGCACCCTTTGAGACTGCTCTGTGGAGTGAACTAAAGCATGAGGAACATCAAGGCACCTTCTTTAGAAGCATACTCTTCATTTCAACTAACGCATACTTCTTCATCTGAACTTAAAGGCTGATGTAGATGCAATTGAGTACAAATCAAATATGGAAAATATAGACAAATCTGCCTGTTTTCTATGGCAAGCCATTCTACCTTCTTTTTTGTTACTATTTAAATAAAAGAAAAAAGCAGTGTATGCTATAGTGACATATAATTATATGACACGTTTAACTTTGGTCCAGGTCCTAAACAGCCTCATATAGGATTTTCATGAGGAAAGCCAAGAAATAATTGGGTGAAATCACTATTAAATATGCATCTAAGAGGTGGAAAAAATTATTCAAAAATAATTATAAACTATACTATGAAGAGCACATTTCAAAAGTGATTCTGCAGAAGTCAACACCAAGAAAGATTTGAATTAATGACTTGGATGATGGAAAGGAGACTGTGTTTATACATGTTGCTCATGACAGTAAACTAAGAAATTTTATAAGGCAGCAGGGAGACAGAAGACAGAACCTAATTATACTGGATCTGATTTCAAGATGATATTAATATACTGAAAATATATTTGTCCCCAAATAAATACAGAGAAATACAGTAACAAGCTCCTAAAAGCAAAACAAACCAACCAAACAAACAAAATCTTTAAAACAGAACACCCAAACCTCAGGAGCACAAATACAACATGGGTCATATGTGGTCAGTCAGCAGCAACCCAGAGATCTAATTGGGGTGATAATCAACTGCTGAGAAAAAAGACAAGTGTTTTCAGATGTAACAACAAGAGTGTTGTGTGTAAGATAATTATTTTGTGTTACAGGTAAGGCCTCAAGGGAAATCTGTACTTGGTTTGGGCCTCAACACATGCAGAAAGAGACAGACAAATTGCAAGAGTCCAGCTAAGAACAAGAACGATATAACATCTAGGAAGCATAGGGCCCAAGAAAAAAAAAGAAGAAATGAATCACGTTTAGATCAAAGAGAAGAGAAAATTAAGGATATATATGGAAAAGTGGATATTTTCCCATCTTGGATTTCCTCTTCACTGTGGTCTAACCAGAGAAATGCAGGGCAGTAAGAGTCAATGGCAGTTTCTCTCTGTGATGAGAAAAAAACAGTGAATTCTCCCCATTATGAGCAGCTTGAAGCTACCGTCACTGAACTCCACCAGCTATATCTGTCCTCCAGCCAAGGCCTCATGCCAAGGCATGATACGGGATTTGTGACTACAAATGGGACTCTAGAGGATGAAAGGTGAGAATTTGAAATTCAAGGAGAGTTAAGAAAAAAAAAAAAGTAATAGGTAAATTTGATGCAGTCTGAAGTACAGCCCAATGGATTCACTGTAGGCACATTTTTATAGGGTCAGGGAGTTAGGCCAAGAGCATTCAAAAAAAAAGCAACCTTGCATGTGACAATATATGAAAATAAATGTTGACAGAGCAGGCAACATGAAATTCCTTGAGACTGTGTATGATATATACCATGATATGTGATACAATACTGGTCAGACAAGCCAGAGGAGGCATTAGGAAAATCAGCTCCATGATCCAATTGAAGAGAAAAAAGAACTATTGAGTTGCAGTATTTGAATGCACTGAAGAGAAGTAGGGAAACAGTAATATTTATGTAGGCTATATATCCTATGAGACCTTTAAGAGAGTGGAGTTCACCTGCACTATTGTTAAACTTGGCCTCTAATGAAGCTTGAACCCATGTCTACCGTAGTCTATTGATGTAAGGAGTGCAAGCACATGTATACGAGCAAGGTGTGCATGTGTGTAGGCAGCTTTTATAGACAGCTTTACTGGCTGGTTAAAACAGCTCTATAACAATAAACTTTGTGGCCTCATTCTATGAAAGTGCATTATTATTTTTTAAAATCAGTTATGTGGGAGGAAGTAATGAGACTTGCATTGAATTTGATTATGTTGTTAAAATGGTACTAACACTTTATTAATAAATGTCATTTTTAAAAGATTTCAGATGAGTATAAATGTCTGTGAAATTACTATTCTTACTTAGTCTCCCTTGATGTTAATAAAATGGAGTCTTAACATAAGAAAAAGACAATATCTCTCAGAGTAATAACAGAAGTTCTGTAACATAGCAAGCATAGCAAGTAACTGATACTGATAATTAAAATCTGATATTGTTTATCTTAATATACTTTTACATATTTTTATATAATTTTTTACCAAGAAATCAGCTTGCTTGAAAAAAAATCTAGCTGTATGAATTCCTATCCTCTAGTATCATTTCCTCAATGAAATGTATCAATCTTGAAAGACAGCTTCCACTAATGTGCTCGTTGCAACATTATTGGTAATAATATACTTAATTAGTGAATTTTATATAAGATTTATTTTATACGCGGGAGCTTGGTCTGATAAAATCCTTCATTCCAATTCATTTAATAGGTAGACTATGGAAACCACATTAATATTACATCTGTGAGGAAAGAGATTACTCCACAGTTAATAGTTCTCCTGGGTTGCCCTTTCTGACAAAGGCTCAGAGCCAAGAAGTTCTGGGTTTTTTTTTTTTCCCCTTTGCCCCTGAAATAAAGAAGCTTTGTTATGTAAAAAAATAAGACCTCGTGTGTGCAGGGGGGTGGGACTAGATGATCTATAAAGCTTCCTTCCAAACTTAAAGATTCTGTGATTTGCAACATCTTTTTCAATCAGATGAGAACCAATAAACTACACAAACTTGGCTCCATTTGCTATCGACAAAAATCTGCTTAGAGTTAGAAAAAAGACTACAAAGGCACTTAATACATCTGCCAAGTGACTAATAAAACATCTAGCAATAGCTGGGGATAGGAGAAGCATTAAGTGTCTTACACTCCCGCAAGGAGAGGTGTTTACATGAATCACACAGCGATTCTTCTCGGTGCATTATCTGTGCACAAGGATGGTTTGACAGCTGTGTGGCAAAGTTTCACAAATTATAATTCAGAAGATCTCATACTAACTTGTTTTGCTTCTGCTTTTGCTTTGCAAGGTTTGGAAGGATCACGGAGGTAGTACTTCTTACTGCAACATAACCTTTTCCCACTCTTCAAGCACTGCAAGGGGAGAGAGTTTGGGTATTTGTCTGACACAAATCTGGAAGAGCAGCTGGACAGGAATGTTTTGGAGTGAAAATGGAGGAATTAAATAAAAAAATCTATACCAGGTGGCTTTCACAAAGGCTTGAAGTTTGCTCTTAGCCACCCGCATTGTTCTCAATATGGAAATATATCCGTTGTTGAGTGTTACAGAAGATGTGAATAGAAAGGAAGAAATGAAAACTACATCCTTCTTGGGCATTCATCAACTTTTAGGGGTACGGATACAAAAACAGTCCCCAGTGAGTATGACATTACAGGAGAGAAACAGGCACTTCTGCCTTTGGAGAGCAATTCATCCCAGCCTATGGCGTCTAGATAAATGAGAGAAATTGCTCTTTGCAAGTACCCACCACCCTTTGCTGGGTATGCAGCCTGGCAGTAATAAGTCCTGACCTCAGAGTCTGAAAATATTCACTTTATCTTGACAAGCAGCACTGAAATCTTAAAGTCATTCAGTCAAATCTCTTAAAATTTTTCTTTGCTATCCAAATTCATGGATCTGCCAGAGGTAAGTTTTCATTCTCACTGGCTTGTTCATCCCTAGAAACTAAACAGGTCCAAGGCCCAGAACTTGGTTTGGAGGCAAAGAGAAGTTAAATACACGGATGCAAGCCATGCCATGCCATCAGCTAGCAGATGGGTCTGGACCCACTTTAGTTGATTTTACACATACAATTTCTGAGTTATATTGACTTCCATCCTATTGGAAACACTGTTGAAAGGCACTCTGTCACTTTCTATGGAAATAAAAAAAGAACATTACTATTTCCCACTATTTCATGTTTTAGATCATGTTTTAGCTCATCAAGTACCAGTAAAAATTTCCATTGCTTTATAATAGACTGATAATAAGTGTGGGGTTTTTTTTCCCTCACGATTGATTTAGTACCTCAGCTTCACCTCCACGTTAATCAATTGCAGCAGATGGTTATTGCTTCATGTACTGTTGCCCTGGAGTTGATCACTTACAGTACAAAAACTCCATCTCAGCTGCACGTACACTCTGGTTCTAGACATCACCTTCCTTTCCTGTTGCGTTTTCCGGGGCTGTGGAACAAGAATCATAACCTGTTTTGCGATCCTGGGAATAAGGAAAACAGGGGTAAAATGCATAGTGACCTACTTTTACGAAAATAATTGGAGCATATCACATATGTTTGTAACATAGAAAGCATATTAATATTTATGAGGTGGTACCTTTACTTTTGAGATTTTTTTTTTTCCATGGGCCAGTTCTGTTTTAAAAATAAACTGCATGGCTCTAATTAAATTAATCCTAATTAAAACAAAGAGCTTTAGATTAGCTGTAATATGTGTAACTGAGAGTAAGAGTCTGATATTATTTCTGCCTGCAACAGCTTGACGAAAAGGGAAATATTAAAGAAACCTGAAACTATCAAAAATTATATTTTCTATAATTTTTCACTTTAATATCTTCAAAACCTTTAAAATAGTGATGAATTGAGTTCCATAGTCAAAACATTTCTTTTGTAAAGAAACATGAATCAGAATATAATTTTTAAGCTTAGCTATGTTTATATGCATGAGTGATTATTGCATAAGGAGATTAATAATAAATCACAGAGAGATTTATAAATAAGTTATCCATGGGAAACTGAGCTAGTGCTGCCAATTTACTCCTTTACTTTGTACACACTGGATTATCATTAAACTATTTAGTTAAAAGCTATTTAGTGATTAATTCCATATACTGCCATTTTGTGAATTTAGGGAATATATATGGTGAACTTCATACCTGCTGCTCACTGGTATGTGTGGCAATCACTTTACATAGGACACTGCCTGGAAATATCCACCTGAGTAGAACTGCACAGATAGGTGTACATAAGTGCTCCCTGTCATTCAGAATCTTGCCTTGACTTCAGCTGAAGTGCATCAAGCCCCAACTCTGTAGCTATACACTGCTTCACCCTATGGTTTGTCAGCCACTATCAGCAGCTTCATCTGAAATTAGGAGAGAAATACACTTTTCTACTATAAATTGAATATGACATATCCTCGTGATGTGGAAGGATGTGGTGGGATTTTTGGGGTGGTCATATAAATTTTCTGATCAAAAAGAGGATCCATTTGTATTATGTACAAATCAAAATAATTTTTTTTTATAAGTATTTGTTGATCAAATACTAATTTTGGTCATTTATATGAAGGGAAAAGAGGCTTTTGATTAAAAGGACTTAAAAAAATAAAATAAAGAAATTGAGTGTCTTAGCTAAATCATGCAATGCAGTTGCTTTATGACCCTATCAAGTTGAGAAAGAGGGAGGGAGTAGACAGGAAGGTCTTTTGAATCTAGTTTTACATAGTCCATCTGCTGTAGCATATGACAAAAAGTCAACATCTGAACTTTTAGGAGCCATTATGGACCCTAGGTATGGATCTGGCTCCCCTCCTAGAGCCAGTGTTGATCCATCCACTGATTGCCCTGATTGACTGTTGTGTCATTTTATCCCTGGCCTTTTCTATTCCCTCACTTCGGGGGATATCAACACTAGTAATCATCAGGCAGAGCTCAATTGATTATCTTCAGAATTTTCTCTGGCTATTGACCGTAATGGAAAAAAAATACGCCTCTGAATTATTCAGAATGAAAACATACACAGAAGAAATCAATAAGGCACATCTGATATTAAAGACAAATTAAAGCAAGCAGCATAACGTATCTTGGGGCAGCTGCTACATATAAAGAAGAAAGAATTTTAGAGATAAAGAAGTCTATTTCCTTTCTTTCTTTCATTTCATTCTTTTGCAAGTATTATATTTTAACTGCTAAAATTAACAACTTTATGAATTAAGACATTCATTTCTTTTCAACTTTAGAGTTTAACTTCAGACTCAAGCACAAAAACTCCTTCTTCGCATCCCCACAGTCATTTTAACTTAAGTGTAACATGCCTGCTGGAGGGATAAAATTATAGAAAAATGTTCAGGTCACAAAAAATCACATTAACAAATATCTACAGCTAGGCAGTAAGCCTCAAAAGGCTTTGAAACTGTTAGAGATTAAACTAGTGAAGAAAAATGTGCCTCTGTTTCAAAAACATCTAACACATTAGCACTGGGAAAATGTCTCCTATTTTAAACACAGATATGATTTTAAAAAATCAGTGAAGAGGGAGATAAAAATTTTTTTTGGAGCCAGTGTTATGCTGGATTCATGTGAGCTTTTTCTCTGAGATTCTGATTCAAAACAAACTATTCAAAGTGCAGTCATGTAGAGGGCATTAAATAGCATTCCTGATTTTCCATTTATAAGATTCAGGATTTGGCTATATCAGATTAGGCATCACTTTATGTCTTCTTCAGTATTATTTCATTATCATCTTTGTAGTGAGTCCTCATTTATATGAGATTGAGAAGCGCAATCAATGTTCAAAAATATGAAGAGGAAATGTAAAAAGTATACAAATGCCTTCTTAGGAATCAGGCCCCCTAACATAAAATACCCAATCAGGGTAATCAGTGCAACAGCAATTAATGCTCACAGGAGAGACAGTTCTGTCCAGGCTCATAGCACCATCACTAAGAGTGACAGTGCTGATGTCTGAATCATCTTTCGAAGACCTCACACATTCACACTTAGTGGGTTTTGCAATTTGTAGAGGTTGTTGACCCCCTGTAACACTAAATGACTTTTTACTCAGGCTTTTCAAGGATGGAATTGAATATAAAAGGGGCTGGGGTTATGTTGAAAAGGAGAAATCTGAATGATTTCTGCTTTTAGTTTGTTTTTACTGGGAAAATGTGGATAGGCTTAAGCTGTTAATACTGGTTCATTTTTACTGTGAGAGGTAGGATTTCTAGAATTATAAATTATTGAAAGATGCAGATAAAATATTTAGAACTACTTAATGTGTTAGGTGCCTAAGTTCTCTGGATCTCAACAGAAAACAGGCACGTAAGCTGCTTAGCTGTTTAAAAAAAAATTCTCTAGTATCCCATCCTCCCACGTAAACACCTAAAGACTCTCAGAAGGCTCACTAGGAAAGCACAGTGAGCTATGGGGGAACGGTAGAGCATGCCCAAGACTCATCTCATATAATTTTAGACTCTTGATCGCAGGCTTAGGAGACCTTTTTAGCAGTTGTCTTTAGTTCCATTTGAAATGTCCTCGGGCATGGGAGAGGCCTCCATAGGATTGCCAGATATGATACAGATAGGACCCACAGAAAACCAACATCTATTTAGGATGGCAGCTTGAGGCTAGAAGGGATAGGCCATTTCAAATGGGACTAGCCATGTATGTTCAAACAACTGAATCTCATGTTGGTGGGTTACTTATTAAATGGTTTTACTCATACTACCAGATCACAAAGCATTTCTGAGATCCTTAACATGGGAACACATCCAAGCTGTGACCACCGGACAGGAGCTGGGGAGATCCACCACAGCTAAAACTAAGCACCAGGACCAGCCCAAATCTCTTATCTTTCCTGGCGGAATATTCATCTGAGATTTGAGTTATTCTACTTTTAGTTGGCTATACTTAGGTGAGATAAATCTCCTAGTAGCCATCATTTCTAAACATCCTGAGATTTTCCTTATTTTTAAGAGAAACAAATATACCTTGGAAAAGCTGGGTAAGCCTCACACTCCAGCTGCAAAACTATAATGCTGGCTGATTTTGAACCATAATTAAAACAAAATTTAAGAGAGTTTGTTCTGCTTGTAAAGAAAACAGTATTCCATACTGGTCATACGCTGCTGGTTTCCTCATTATGCTGTCTGAAGATGTCTTTTTTGCGTTTCTTTGTCATAAATGCCATCCTATGATATCTCTTAGACAAATTTGTTTCCAAAATTTGTCCTTCCATATTTACGATAGATGCAAAAAGTAGATCTCTCTGCTTTCTACTTTACCAGTCATGTGGACTACTGCTTTCCAGCTATGGTTAGAAATGGAGTTTCATTGACTCATGAAATGGAGTCAGATATACCACAGCATGCTGACTTGACTCAGTGACAGAGAACTACACGAAATTTCTGCTGGTGTAAACAAGAATTCTGAATATTGAATTGAGTAAAATGTGGTCAGTTTTACAAAGCCTATAAAACTACTGGCAACTGTTTTGTAAATGTCCTGTTGAAAATATTTTACGTGATGTAAATGGGAACACCTTTTCTGTGATTAAGATCTCTAGACTGGTCTGAACATCTTTTTTTTTTTTTTTTTTTTTTTTTTTTTCATTTGCACTACATAACTAGTGAGTGCTTGTGTAAAAAGTGTGCCTGGACTTTCTCTATCAAAACTTCATATTACATATAATACAATTTGATGCTCCTCTTTTACACTGCCTAAGAATTCTTTTCCCAATATATGATCCTTTTTAGGGGAGGTGTTCCTCTGTGAAACAGTAAGGTGAATAAATAAAGATACAGCAATATTTATGAAGAATTTCAAGCACTGAAAAACAATTAAATGTTGAAGAATGTAAAACAGACAACAAGGTACCTAAGCATGTGTCTCAGCAAAAAACCCCTAAGGGTCTTGCTGCTCGGCAACTCAGGAGACAGAGAGACTGGTGGTGCCAGGCTCTGGCCTCCAAAAAACATGAGCAGGCACTGGGAAGATCCCAACAACAAAAAAAATGCAGATTCCATCCCCCAGCTAACACAAAGGAGAAGAAACCATGATGACAACGAATGGAAAAAAGTCCATTTTTTCAAGCTCGCAGAAGAAATCCTTCTTATCCCATCTCATCCTACCAGGTACCCCATATCCGACAGGTACATGGCCGCGGAGGATAAAGAGCAATCCATGGATGTGAAAGCGAGTCCCTCTCCCCTCAAAATATTAATATGGTCAGAAACCAAACCCACCGTATTGTGGTCAGTGGCAGAAGGAAAAAAGGCGTGTAATAATTTTGAGGGATTCCTCAATACAGGGAACAGAGGGCCTGATATGTAGAAGGGACTCTTCTCTAAGGGAAGTCTGCTGCCTTCCTGGGGCCTGGGTTGAGAACATCACCAGGAAACTTCCCAGTTTGGTTCAACCTGCAGACTGTTTTCCACTGCTGGTCCTGCATTTGGGAGGAGGGGAAATGGCAACATGTTGCCTGAGGGCAATCAAAAGGGACTTTAGGGAACTGGTCAGGAACTTGGGCATGCAGGTCATCTTTTCTCCCTTTTTTCCCAGTTCTAGCAGCCACATGGAAAGAAACAGGAGGATAGAGTCCATTGACATGTGGCTCTTTGGCTGATGTCATTGCTACAATTTTGGGTTTTTCCGGAATAGAAAGCTTTACATGGCACCAGACACAATTGCACCGGATGGGATTCATTTTTCCTAAAGGGGGAAGAGGTTCCTGGGTCATTGACTTGCAGAGTTTACTGAGAAGGCTCTAAAATAGATTCAATCAGGGAAGCAGGTGATAAGGTAGGGGAAGACCTGCCAAGCTACTCACACCAGCCTAACTCCAGAGTCAGCAGGCCAAAGCCTGGAGAGGGAAAAGAGCAAAACAGGAGAGCTGCTGAAGGTTCACGTAGCCAAGTTACAGCTGTCTCAGCTAGAACGAGAGGCACATTGGGAGCCCAACTCAAATGCCTCTATGAAAACACAGGCAGCATGGGCAATAAGCAAGGAGATGCGTGTGAGACTGCAGGGCCGTGATCTCAGTGCAATTACTGAGACATGCTGGGACACCTCTCATTACTGCAATGTGGCGATGGGTGACTTTAGGCTCTTTAGGAAGGACAGGCCAAGAAGGCGAGCTGGCGGAGTTGCTCATTACGTGAGAGCAACTGGAATGTATGGAGCTCAGCACAGGGGAGGACAGAGCACAGGTCGAGAGCCTGAGGGTGAGGATTAATGGTCAGGGCAACAGGGGTGACACTGCCATGGGAATTTATTACAGTCCTCCTGACCAGGAAGAGGAAGGGGATTAGACTTTCTACAGGCAGCTGCAAGATCACAGGCTCTGATCCTTATGGGGGACTTCAACCACCCTGATGTCTGCTGGAATTACCACATCACTAGGAACAGACAGTCCAGGAGGTTCCTGCAGAACATTGCAGATAACTCCTTGATGCAGGTGGTAGATGAGCTAACAAGGAGAGAGGCGCTGTTGGACTTGTTACTAACCAACAGAGATGGTCTAGTTGGAAAGGTGAAGGTTGGGGCTATTCTTCACTGCAGTGACCATGAAATGTTGGAATTCACGATCCGGCGAGAAGGAAGCTAGGCAAGAAATAGGATTGCTACCCTGGACTTTAGGAGAGCTGACTTTGACCTCTTCAGGGAGCTCCTTGGAGGAATCCTCTCAGCGAGAGCCCTAGAAGGAAAGGGGTTCCAGAGGAGTTGGCTAATATTCAAGTACTCTTTTCTGCAAGCTTAGGATTAGTGCATTCCTACAAGGAAGAAGTCAAGCAAGGGGGGGCATGAAACTTGTGTGGATGGGCAAGGAGCCCTTGGGAAAACTTAAAGAGAAAAAGAAAGCATGCACAATGTGGAGGAAGGGTCAGACCATGTAGGAAGAATAGAGGAACATTGTTAGAGAATGCAGGGATGCAGTGAGGAAGGCCAAGACCTGTTTGGAATTAGAAATAGCAAGAGATGTCAAGGATAACAGGAAAGGCTTCTATAAATACATCA
Source organism: Eudromia elegans (assembly GCA_003342815.1). NCBI lineage: Eukaryota > Metazoa > Chordata > Aves > Tinamiformes > Tinamidae > Eudromia > Eudromia elegans. Next base: position 25,776 of record PTEX01000152.1, on the reverse strand, counting down.
TCCGAAAGAGGAAGACTAGGGAAAATGTGGATCTGCTGCTGAATGGGGTGGGTGCCTTGGTGATGGAGGATGCAGAGAAGGCAGAGTTACTAAAAGCTTTCTCTGCTTCAGTCTTCACTGCTAAGGCTGGTGCCTACGGAGCCTGGAGTCAGGAGAGAAAACTAGGAGAAAGGAAGTCTTTCTACTGGTTGAGAATGATTGAGTTAGAGATTATTTAGGCAAATTGGAGAATGTAGGGAGGATGGGACCAAATTCTTTTTGGTGGTGGTCAGCTACAGAACAAGGGGTAATGGGTACAAATTGAAACACAAGAAGTTCCATGTCCATGTGAGGAAGAACTTCTTTCCTGTGAGGGTGACAGAGCCCTGGAACAGGCTGCCCAGAGAGGCTGTGGAGTCTCCTTCTCTGGAGATCTTCCAAACCCGCCTGGATGTCACCCTGTCCCATGTGCTCTACGGGTCCCTGCTGGAGCAGGGGGGTTGGACTAAACAATTTCTAGAGGTCCCTAACTACCTCAGCCATTCTGTGATTCTATGAAAATAGTTGTCTATGGCAGAACAAGTGGTGGCAAGTGTTAATGTGAGACATACAGCTTCCATCTTTTAAATCTAAATATTCTCCTTCACCCTCCTTGGTATATGAAGCTCTTTTGTATAAGAAGTAGGTTTAGTCAGTCAACAAAGTAAAGAAATGTTATTAATGTTAGAAGGCAATTCTAAACAAGTTTCTTTTTAAATCATCCCTGCACCTATTCAGTGGGCATATTTGTGGCTGATTTCTTTTTACCTAGGTAATTTCAAAGTGCTCATAATACTCATGCTGTCTTTGTCTTATTTTAGCACAAACTCAGGGGTATAAAATATAGCCTTCGATATAATTCCACGTACAGAGACATTTTAAACATTAATAACAAGAAAAGTCCAAGTTGCAAGCCTTGTCTTTTATGAAGGTGAAAGCTCATCCTGTTCCTCAGTATAGGTCCAGTATAGGTGATTTCTGAGAAAGTGGTGCAAAAATACATATTGCAAAGAATGGAATGGAAGAAAACCTTTTAAATAAATTTATTCAAAAGATCTCAGAACTGATTGGTTGAAATGCTTTGGAAAGTTACTGGAATGTTGTTACAGAGACATTTTCCTGTTATATGGGAAGTGATATTGATTGGCTGGTTTAGAATGGTGCTACAGACAACACCTAGCTCCGAAACAGTAATCAGGCCTGCAAAGTGGTATATTGAACAGACAAGTTTAACATGTGATAAACTGCAGGTTGTAAGCAGAAATGTAAGATGCTTTAAAATGAAAAATGTGCTCAAGAGCTATGTGGTGTTTCAATGAAACCTTGGTCATACAGTGTAGACATCTTTACCAATATGGTTATTTATGCTCTACAAATTCCCTACTATCCCACTCCTGGGAATGAGGTTGTCAAGTTTATATAGTTTTATATTTTCACAAGAACAACCTATTAAAAAATAGATGTCTATAAAATGTGCCATGTTGAGGATATTTTCATCTATGACCTAAAACAAAATTATGAAACAGTTAGAAGATAATTATATAATTTTATCAGGTTTTATCAGCAACTACATTGCTTATACCTATAGAAGATCTAAGAAAGGAATTTGTTAATTAAACAAGATTACTACTATATTCAGAAAAGAAGCATACTTTAGAATTGTTTTCTCATTATTTAGCATTTAGCTATTTAGGAAAGACCAAAGGTTGAGGTAGTATGTTAGTATATTCAATTGGTAAGAAGTTATTTTGAAGCACAGCATTTGGAAAAAAGGTGAACTGACTTTAATAAACATAATGACAGCTCTGGGTTTAACACCCAAAGTTGTGGAATACTTTTGAATATGTAGTCCAGAGTGAAAGGAACTTGATGTTCCTGCTTGAGTTAGGGGGTGGAGTAGATGGTCCTTAGAGGTCCCTTCCAACTTCAATCATTTTGTGATTCTGCGAAACACCCATACCAGTATTTACGTGGACGTATTAGTGAACTGTCAAAATCAGATGAGAAATAAAATTTGATCTTGTAAAGAAATAAAAAAAATGACACTATTATTATAGTCATTGTGATTTGCAGTCTAAGCTGGAAGTGGAAAAGAGAATTATACAAACACAGAAGCAAGAGAGATTAAAATAGAAATAAATTAAAAGGAGACTTCATCTGCATTTTTAATGGCTTGACTTCATATGCCAAGAGTTTTGATGATGGCTTTATCTGAAAATGAAAGAAGTCTTATAGCTATGCCTTAATTCTTTTTCATCTCAAAGTGTTCTCATGCCTCCTTATGCTGAAATTTTTCATTGTTAGGTTCTTTTTAAGAAGTTGAGCTGGATAACGTAACTATAAATTCCAAAAAGGTCAGTTCATGAAAAGAATTAGTTTTAAATGAACACTATGCTTGTGTGGCTTTTCACGACATCCATCAAAGTGGCATATAAAAGTTTATGCTATGAAGTAAGTACTCTTTGTCCTATGATTAAAGGATGCATGGTGACCTAATGAACCACTCTTTAGACTTCCAGTGCTTCTGGCTTTAATATTCTGTACTAGATTCACGGGGCTCTTCTACAGATGCTAAGCGTTCAATCCTGAAGGCTCCACTTCATCATCAGGTAATTAGTATTTTCATTAACTTGCTTATTGTCAAGGAAAATGAGCCTTGATCATCTAATTTTTCCTCAATGAGTTGAATATTGTAATATATCTATAATTAATGTGTTTTATGCCACAAACGTGTAATGGAGTGGAAATCTGAGCCTGCTCCCAGCAGTCACTGTCAGTAAATGTTTGATGAATAAACAGAGACTTTCTAATGGGAAATGGTGGCGACTTTTATAAGCAGACACAATAAAGACTTTATTAACATACTTAAGAAGCATTCTGGGAAATAGAATTGAATGCATTATTACTGTAGGCTCCTTTTGTGAAAAGTAAATTTTACTGTTCCCATAACAAATGTTTGCTTGTTTGATGTAACTTGTAGTGTCATTCCTTTATGGAGCATTACAGTGTAAAACTGAAGCATTTTAAATTAGCTACATATTCCCTATAGGTCTATGATCTAAAAAAAAAAAAAAAAAATCCCTCTGAAAGTTATATAAACCAGTCACTTATACACCTAGCTGTAAACGAAAAAAAATAAAATAAAAAAATCAGATTTAACGGATAAGGCTGTCAAAATGAAAATGTAATGTAGGTATTCAGAGAGAAGAGGTTTGAATGTGGCATGGCAGATCATTTGCAATGCCACGTATACAAAGAACTATAACCAATACCAAATACATCTTTAAAATATATTAATGAACAGCTCCAGATGTATTATCACATGCTGTAACAAAGGAGTAGTGGAACCAAAAGTGTCTCTGAACCAGTCAGGAACTTATTTAGCATCTTGGCTGGTTCCAGAATGAAAAGTAAAAATTTAATGCCTCATTTTTCAAAGATGCTTCGCGCATACGGCCCATTATAGCAGTCAGTGACAGTCACAGACACTATAAAAAACAGCCTTCAGAAAAAAACCCCAACTTCTCTTTTGTTTGTTTATATATTTATTAACAGCTGGAATGGTTTTTACCTTCTCAGAACAAACTACATCTGGGAATGTAAAGCATAAGCAGGAAAGACACTTATCTACTCATATCTACTGCTTTAACTCAGCTAAATGTAAAATTCTCTATTGTGATTTGCACATAACTCCAAAGCCTTCAGTGGCATTGATGTAATGCAACAGAGAGGGGAGGGACAAAAAGAATAGAGGAGAAAGGCAGAAAGGCTAGAGAGGGCAGAAAGGCTAGAGAGGGCAGAAACAAGAAGTTTCCCCCAGAAGAAAATTAGAGAGAGGACAGACAGGAGCGTAAACAGACTGGTCCATGGTTATTCTTCTGTCTACATCCCTGTCTTGGGGGACAGGGATAGCTGTCAGGGATAGCTACTGTAGCTCTGAGCTACCAGTATCAAGCAGTAAGGGGTACAGGGAGCAATACTAATATCCACAGTCCCCATACAGATGATGTGATGGTTCACACCATGATACGGTTCTGCTGAAAACCAGCCAAGCTATGATGCAGCCCCAGGATGGGTAAGGCTCCCATGCCACCAATACGACCAGGAGCAGTCCAGGCATGGTGGGTTGGAGCTGTATTGGGTGGAAGACTCAGATTTGTGTTCTTTTATAGGAGCTATAAACACAAGCATAGAAAGCTGGCACAGGTCTGGTATAGGACATATGAATGAGAAATCAACAGAGAGAGCTTAGCACATCTAGGGCATGAGTCATCTGCCCTACTTTAGGTGGCTACCTTAAATTTTCTAAATCACTCTGTGTTATTTCAACTTGCTCCTTTGATGTGACGTCAAATGTTTTATTTTTTTTCCATTAAAATATTCTTAAAATTATTTTGAAACTGTCATTATTCAGAGGAAAAAGGTGATGGCCCATTTAGCGTTATTAAAGAATTTTAGTTCCATAAGGAAAATTCATGCTTTGCTTTTCATTCCAATCTGGTGGAATGAATGTCAACATTTTCTTCAAAGGGTTTTCATTTATAATTTGCTCCCGTGGATATAAAAACAAAAACTGAAATCTCAGTTCAAGTATATCCCAAGGCAGAGTTCATTTATATGGTAGATTAAGGGATTTTGCATCCAGATTTTAAAAAAGAATAAATAATCACTTCTTTATTTTAACCAACCACATGTTGGTTATGTCTACATTTTAACTAGTTGTTTAAACTCCCTTAGCAGTTAATGAAAAGGAACTGTCAAGTAGAGATTGCAATTTATCTCATACCAGTTTAGATGTCTAGAATATAAATCTCAGTGTAAGGGTGTATTTCTCCTAAATATCTTTAAAAAGAACCAAAGGTAATTAGGTCAGATATTGATATCTACTTAATAGATTCCTAGACTGAAGCTAGATATATTTCCTTTTGGAAACAAACTAGTCAAAGCACCAGGAATTTAACAGTGGGGAACAGTTTGGGATGAGGACAGAGGATGAAGTCCTCAGACAGAAGGTGATTTTTTTTTGCTCAAGGTGTAGGTCTGACATGATCTTAACTATACTGTGGTATTAAATAGGGGCGGGACAGAGAAAAATCCTGCAGTGAGTTCTAGCAGTAGCATACGAGACGCTTTCAGTGGAAAAATTCTTCACCTCTCCTAAAAAGGAAAGTGATACGTAGAAAATAATACTAAGGCCATTACCTTACATAGCTGAAAGCTGTGTCTGCTACATCTATATTTATATATATAAATAAATAAATAAAGTTAGTGTATGTCCCTTTTTTCTCACTAGCACTACCCAAGTAGAAGACAACAGACCACTGAAGCTATTGATCTTGCTGTCTCCACCTTTTCTGTAGTTCACATTATCATTATTGAGACTAATATTTGGTCCTTTCCTCTGATAAGATAAACACAACACATTTTTTCCTAGAGTTTTTACTAATATTGCATATTTTTCTGGAATTATCTGGTATTTTGGTAAGATATTTTTCTTTGGTTCAGATATTTAAATCAAAAAACCTCTTTGTATGTAGAGTAGATAAATTTATAGAGACATTAAATGGCTTAAATGATACATACATCTGAAATGTTATTGAAAAAGCAAGCTAATGAGCTTTGTGAAAAATCTTATTTAGAAACAGAGCAAACAAATACAGCAATTGAAAACCAAAGTAATATGGTATTTCCTATTTCATTCTGTAAGGAGAGAGAAGAAAAAGGTGTTGGGAAAATAATGCATATAAAGGCCAGATATCTGTGTCCTGAGGCCATCAGACACTTCCCTAATGGACTACAAAATGTGTAAAATAATTAATCATGTGGAGAAGGTATTGCCAGGGTTAGAGATGGGGTCTTCAGCTTTTAATGGAAACGCTCTGTGACTGAGCTGGAGGAAAAAAAAAAAAAAAACCCAAAAAAAAGGCCACTTCTTTAGTCAGAAGAGGGGAGCATCTATCATACTTAACTCATAATAGCTTAGGAGTCCAATAAAATACCAGACATGGTTCATCACTTTTATTTTGCAGGGTATTAAAACTATATATAATACAGGAACGGTACAAATACACAGTGAACCACTCGCAACGGTAGGTCACAGACTTCAGGAGGAATGCTTCAAAGGTTAAACTCAGGCTCTCTCAGGTCAGGTTTGTTCCCTCACTCTCTGACTAGTCCTTCTGTTACAGACTTAAAAAAACACAGTATATTTTTTACCTGTATATTTGATAGGTTGCCAAGATAGAGTAAGATCTGACTGATCATTTTATTTATTTCTTTGCTAGAGGGCTGAGCACAATAAAGATGTTTTAAAATAAAAATGAGAAGGGTGAGTTAGGATCAGAAAAAAAATATACATGTTCCACATACAAATCCTACTTGCTTGTGAAGTCTTACTTGTGAATAATTGGCTCTTAGTTGTGAAGAACAGTACTGAGATTGCAAAATGAAAGACCAGAAAACCTAAGAGGGGAAAAAACAATGGTTGATTGTGCATATGTAACCTAAGTCTGCCCCTTTGGTGTAGACGCATTAGGATATGGTCTTTAGTAATATGATTTGTATCCTACCTTTTTTTTCATGAGATACCTCCCTCGTTTACTGTGTGAGATGAACAGTATTTGTTATTTGAGCAGCTCCTTTAAATTTTGTTGCATCTCATTAGGTCAGTTGTTCAATCTTAGCTTTATTTCTTCTGTATTATTTAAATTACTCCTCCTGCAGTTTGGCTGTCCAAACTGCAGAGGCTAAGGCCTAGCTGTTTGCAGTGTAATGAATATTATGCAGTACCATATATGTTCAAAATACTAAATCCCACTGATTTTATCACTGAGGGTATTCAGTATTTCTACAAATGGCAGACTGGATGCTCAGAAAATGAGAAAGAATTAGTGACCACCTCTAAAAAGTATAACCCTCTGAAAAGTATAGGGGTTGAGTGTGTTAGTCAACAAAAGAATGACTAATGGATATTGACAAAGTTTGAGAAAAATAAGATACATAGAGCTGAACAGTTTTGTTAGAGGCACTGTAGGAGGCTTCTAAGTGTCCCCATCTGAATTACAGAGTACAGATTGAGTTATACAATGAAGAAAGATGGATTCAAACTGAAATATTGTCAGAGAAAAAGGGTTAATTACAGACACTTCAGTTTTCTTTGCACTTTGAATCTGTTTTGAACCAGAAATAAAAGTACTGATATGGGTATGCAAAATAGAATTTTGTTGGCCCACATAAGCTGGAATAAATATTTCAAGAGAATCTGAAGTTGTGAGATTTCCAACTAAATCTAAAATTCAATCCAGTAATTCAGTCCAAAATCATGCCTTAAAGGATCTAATTTATGTTAATTTATGTCAGTTTAAATAATTTGCAGGGAGTTTATTAATGTTTAGAAGTTCAGTGTTAGAAGTTTAATCCCATTCAGGAAAAAAAAAAGTTTGAAATTAGCTCATTAAGGAGACAAAAAGATTTAACTGGAATATAATATGCCTGTTAACATATCCTAGTATTCACAGATGTATGAAGTGGAGAAAACCTGAGGGATCAAAATTAGGATCTTAGTAGAGTATCAAGTTGCACTGATGAATGATTAGATGAAAAGGACCCGGGGCAGGGGGAGAGCATTGGCACCAGCATACAGATACAGTAATATTAATACTGTTTTCCAACATAGGTGAGAAATCCATGCGTTCAGTTATAAAATCAAGGACAGGGCTGGTAACCCAGTACAGCGGCTCACATCACTCTGCAAGCAAGATTTTTCCAGCTATAGCCAAACCCTGCAGCCTCAAGGGCTTCATGTTCCCCCTGCTACCCTGCTGCCTTTAGATGGCCCTGCATGGATGCAGGGCATGGATGTGCATGGAGGTACATGTTCACACTAGCTTCGACCTAGACTGGATGGATGCTGTAGGATGGATATGGTAGGATGGATGCTACATCAAATCATAGAATCATGATTGGAAAAAACTTTCAAGATCATGGAATCCAACCATGAGTCCTTCACCACCCTGCCTGCTAAACCATGTCCCTAAATGCCTCATCTGCACATTTCTTGAATGCTGCCAGGGATGGTGACTCCACCTGGGCAGCCTGTTCCAAGGCTTCAGCACTCTTTCGATGCAGAAATTCTTCCTGATGTCTAACTTGAACCTCCCCTGGTGCAACTTGAAGCCTTTTCCTCTTGTCCTATTGGTACTTTTTTTTTTTTCTTTGGAGAAGACATCCACCCCCGCCTCACCACAGCCTTTTCTCAGGTAGTTGTAGAGAGCGATAAGGTCTCCCCTGAGTCTCCAAGCCCATGAAAGAGGCTGCACAAGCCTGCCTAGCACCAGGGGTGTTTGCCAAAGACGTACCACTCCTTGACACATGCATCGTTACAGCTTTAGTGCCGTCCACCCCTACTGGACCACAGAGCTGGCTCAGGCTTAGCTCTAGCTCCTCTAAGCATCAGTCAGCAAGCTAGGGTAGGCACGATGTTCCTGCAGGCTCTGCAGTTTGAATGAGGGATTCTTCAGCATCTCTGTGACTGCAAAGCTCAAGCTCAGACTTTACAGCATGAAACCTATGTCATGATGCTGAGCTAACAATAAACTCATGATGCAGCTAAATAATGTAGAAGCAAAACCATATGAGTGTGCGTGAGTGCATATCTAAAGCTTTATGTCTGTCCCTATATGTATGCAATTGTGACTTTTTTTTTGAATTCTTAACAAGACAGATCTATAAAGTGGAGGCTAAAGGTACATTAAAGCACCGATAGATCCTAAAGAGCAATGGGTTAAGGTGGTGGGAGGGAGGAGGTCTGGTGTGTGAATGTCACAGCTGTGGCCCGATGATGGACAGGCTGGGCCAGCAGAGGCTAGAAGGATGGTCATATGACGGTAGTTGAAGTGTCAAGAGGGTACAATTTATTGAAAAGCAGATCACAAAGGAGAAAATCCTTCCTGCATATTATTAAAGCTATTGATTGATTTATATAGTGCATTCCTTAAGCAAAGCTCTTTATAGAATTACAAACTATTAAAGCTGAGTGAATAACTCACAATGAATAATTTATCTCATGAATTTAACCTTTCTTTCTGCTCATGAAATAGCCACAAAGAGATCTCTATTTCCTTAATTATTCAATGAATTTTTTAATGAACTTTTAAAACTCCATGAATTGATCACCAGGAACGTTCTGGGAATACAGGATAGCCCGGCTCGCTTTGCGTCTCGGTTTTTGTGGAGGCTTCGGGACACGTGGCTCACAAAGGGACACACACTGCCCCACGCAATCAGGTGGCTTGGGGCATGTGCTGGCTACACATCTTGGCAATGTGTGGTGATACCCGAGCTGTCTTTGGGACAGAGAGCAGTACGGCTGCGGCAACGTGGCACTACAGCCCCTCTGTGTCTGGCACCATGAGTAGTCAGTCAAGGCCCTGAATTTGAAATCTGTGCCATTCTAAAAATTCTTTTCCTATAAATATTCAGGTAATGTACGTATCTATTCCTTGAAATATTTGTGCCACGATAGCTGAATTCCGTAACTATTGGCAGAAGATGGACTCCAAAGAAGAGAGGACTGCAATCTGTGACAAGATAGCTAGAGAAGATCTGCACCATGCACTTGACCTACAGACCATTGGTCGTCTGGAGTCGTTTTGTTTCATTTGTGTTAAACATCAGTCATTGCTAGGTAAAAAGGAACTAAGGAGTAATAAGTATAGCAGGATCAGTATACAGTAATTTATGGAGAGGACAATATTCTAAAAAAAGGAATAGGAATGGAGGTTTCCTTGGGGAATCTAAAGAGAGTGGGGTTGCAGCTCCTGTAAACCCGCCCTCTGTACTGTAGCAGGTATTATTGTGGGTTGTTTGGGCGATGTTCTAAAGTAATGGGGCTCATCAGCTCATCATTTAGCTCATTTCCTCTCACATTGTGCCATTGGACTTAAAAAAAAAAATTCTTCACAATTGAAGTTTCATGCCATGCAGAGGGAGAAAAATGAGCATCCACTATAGCTCTGCATTCTGGCAATGGCCAGTCACATTTTAATCACAGAACAAACTTTCAGATATGCCATGGTCGCTATAGTCTGGTGCCACAGCAAACAGGACTGAAGAGTAATGCATTTTGGACCTGCTGCTGAGGGTGTTTGTTAGAGCTCCCAAGCGTTAATAATCTGGGCTCAGCAGCAGTGAATCACTAGTAGATTAGTGATTTACCTGTAACAACCCAGCCTAGTCTTTACAGCAAGATATTAACACTATCTGCAGATGTTTTTTAAAAGGACAACTTAATTTGGTGTAAAGAAGTACAAAACTTGGGTCTCTGCTGAGTTTTCAGGTGGAGAGCAGCAGATTGGAGCCTGTGCTCGCCATACGTGCTCAGGACTGCAGTTTTACCTTCTTTAGCTGAAGACAGTTGTTACCTGCCCTGTGAGCAGTGTGAACCAGCACCTCTGGCAGGCACAGGGGAGATCTTCTGGGCTGGACCTCCATGTCTCCCCACAAGCAAGGGCTGGGTCCGTGTCATGGAGCAGTCCTGGGCACACAAACCCCACTCCTCCTGGAGGGAGCCAATCCAGGGATGCACTTGGACTGCTCATGGGCTTTCACATCCCAGGACCACACTGGGACCAGTCTAGCACAACTCGAACGGAACAGGTCATGGGTAGATGTCAGGTTCTCAGCAGGGCTTTGTTCTATAACAAGAACATTGTTATAGAATTCCTGGTTTTCCACACTAAATGCCAAAGTATGCATAGCCTTAGTTAAGGAAAGGGCAAGCAGTCTAACTTATATCCAGTTTGAGGCAATCTAGAGATCAATGTACCAAAAATAATATATGGGTAGAGGTAAAACACTGATCTTCTTTTCTGATAAAAGTTTAAGAGTCTCCTAGATCATAATTACTGCTTAAGAAAGTAGCTATAATATGTAATATTATTAAAACACTTGCCTATTATGGTAATGCGTCATTGCCATCTTAGCAAGCTAAACAATCCCTGTACCTTCATAATATTTAAACAGAGATTTAGATCATTCTGGATACCTGATCATGGTGCACTTCAGAGGTTTAACAAATGTTATGAGCATAAGTGTGCATCTCAAATGTATATTTATACTGTTGTGCATGGAGTAATGTGTCTTCAGGGTCCTATTGTAAACAAGCTGTCAAGCTTAACTGGGTTAGCCTGTAAAAATATCTTTCCATAAATAAATTGAAAAAAAAAAAGAATTCAAGCAGCCTATTCTAATGGGCTTGATTGGAAGAAATCAGAGGAAAATATAATATTATAGCGGTGCAGTCTTGAGCACATTGCTTCTCATGACCTCAGTACTTGTAACTTTGGGATATGCCCAGATCTTGGCCACTTTTCTTTGTTCTCTGCTTGATGATGTGGAAAATTCCAGATTCAATTATGTCCAGTCACGCCCAGGTTGTTATTCATCTATTCAGGTTCACTCATGTCCTGCCAACTTAGATATAACTAAAATTATCCACAGAGAGATGAAGAGTCCATTTGCCTGCAACACGCTTGACGCCGCAGCGACAGAGCAAAAGCAGGATGGAGTCAAACAGAAAAGAGTGGCTTTTACAGACAGCCCAGGACTAGTGGAGGATTAAAAGTAATGCACAGAATCTAGAGGTTATTCCTGATAAAATTATAAAGGGAAAATATTAAGAGAGATCAAACCTAATTTATTTTGGCTCCTTCTCTGTGCGTGAAATCTCTGTTGCCGTGGCTGTTTGTCTCCTCTCTGTCACCCTCTTTGATCTACTTTGTTTTCTCATACAAATACTGTATGTAATTATGACATTTATGCCAGGCTTTAAAATAAAATCTCTTTTGTTTTGAGGAGGGTAACATAGTAGTACTACCAGACTTCTCATAAAGCCAGGGTAAAATGCTCTGACATCCTAACAGATGACAAAATAATTAATTTTATAAAACTTATTTTAGAACTTGCTAATTAAGGATATGAACTGCTCCCATTAAAACCTCCAGTTTAGTTATTCATTTTTGTAAGAAACAAAATGGTCCCTGTTCTAGTCTTAGGGATGAATATTTTTCTTCTTTTTTAATTTCCTAAATGGAAATTAAAGGTCACTGATGAGAGAGGCAAAATAATGACTTTTGTTTTCTCACTTTTCAAAAAAAGATTTAAAAATAACTAGGTCATGGCAGCAAAATTTGCAAAGGCTCTCCAGTGCAAACAGTGTTCAGTGAGGTTCAGGCAATGGGCGTATGGAAACTGACAGAGATGCATTTGGAAGATTTTGCAGATTGCTTTCCAGGATGCATTAGAAGATTGAGAAACTGAAAAGTTTATCTCGTTATATCTCTCCTTAGCATGAACTCATACAGAGAATTAGTTTTGTCCTAGATTGCAACTGGTGCCAGATGCTCAATCACCTTCATCTTAAATAGTCTCTGATGTCAATACAAAGGAGAAAATGCATGCCATCATTCAGACCTCTTTTTGACTAAATATGCATAATTTCAGATGGTTTCACAAAATTACAGAGCAACAAGGAGCCAGTTATTCTGGAAACAGCCGCTGAATTAGAGACTAACCAAAAATATGCTGTGAGAGGATGGGGTGAGGAGTTCAGCTGACTTGAACACTGTTCAAGTGTTCAAATTCACTGTTTAAATTGCTGTTGTTTTGCACATAAGAATGGAATTATCTAATGAAATATAATGATTCCTCTTCCAGATCCATAGTATCAGGGCTTAAAAGGACTGTACAGAATAGGAGGCTTCAAAAAATCATTCTCTTCCTTCTAGGACCAGTTGGCATTCAACATCAAAATTTGTGTATTATGCTGAGAAAAATAGGCGGAATTTGACCTGAGGCTAATCCCATCTTTTGAAACTTTCCTACTGTTGTCATCATCATTCCGAGTTTTGCCCATTTTGTGTTGCTGTCTATTGCTGTATAATGATACATTGTACAGTTAATTTCAAATAACTTCATATTGTTTTTGTTTTCCTGATTGGAAGTTTTACCCCTGGACCAAAGCAGCTTATCACCAAATAATAAATACTTTCTTTTTATTCCCTAACCTCTGAATGAACTAGAAACAAACTATAAGTATCGTAACTGTGCTGAATGTATGGATCTCCCCTCCCCTGGAGTGTAGTTTTGTCCGCGGGTGGCATCACGTACCGGTTCTGCCCTGATGCGGTGGTGGTGTTTGACCTGTCTCAGCTGTTACTCAGACGAGGGGATGCATCTGCAGTACCAAGACTGGTGAAGCCTTGGGGGAGCCTCTCTTTTCCGTAAAGCTGTTGCCAGTACGTCCCATTGCTGCTATCCAGATGTTTTCTCTGTACCAGTGGCAAGTGCTCGATTTCTGCAGACCCTCCAGCCTATCTCCCTAGCTCACTTTGTCCCTTCCTGCTTGAGCAGACAGCACGTTCCCTCTCTGCTCCTAAGAGGGTCTCTGCAGCCATCCTGTTCAACTGGATCCTCATGTAGCTGCACTTCCATTTCAAAATCCCACACAACCTCTATTCCTTAGGTACCAGCTGGGGGCTTTCCTCTTTGCCTGTGTTTGCAGGCCATTTTACAGGGACTATGTCACAGCCAGGCGGCCTAATGTGGGCACGCTGTGAAAAACTACTGCCTTTTCTCCTTCTTTCCAAGTGTTTATTTCTTGGTATCTATTTTTGAATAAGAGAAATGCAAATATGTTGTTTGCTTCAGTTGTGCCTTGCCACTTTTTTGGACCTAACTCCCTGTGCATATCTTGACCCCACAGACACCCCCCTTGCCAATAAGATGCTAAAGATGTATGTGTGTACAAGCAGAAAATATGATTATTACTAAGATAGCATCTTTTCCTGATTGTTTGGTTTGCTCCTGTTGAAATTTGCAGTCTCTTCCTGGCATTTCTATAGTGTGTTTTGACAGGCTTGATTTTTCCTTCTGCTGTCTCTGTATTTTATTTCTTCCCTGTCCTGTGTTTATATCCCATAAAATGTATATTGCCCCAACTGGAAGCTGCTATCTTTGTTTGACCTGAAAATCAGGCATAGAAATAGCAGAACAAGTTAAACTGAAGTTAGAGACGGTGGTTCCAGACTATTATAGAACAATTCATACCAAATAGCAGTGGGCCCATGCTGACATATTAACAATAAAAAGGAATCATCTGTGGAAGCAGAGATGGTAAGTCACAGAGGGCATATATAAGTGCAGCCTCAGAGCTATAAAAGCCAGACTGACATTTATCACTCTGTGCATATTGGAGCTGTCATGTTGGTCCTCAGATGATCGTGTTACTACCTTCAAGACATTTTTTTAGATATGAAGCAAAGATTAGAGAGGGAATGAGAGAGAGAGAGAGAGAGAGAAGCTTGTTAATAAGTATAGGATGAAAGCCACATAAAGGAATTAGCATTTATATTATTTATTGTCCCTTTTTCATCAGCCATACCCCCCTTCTTTTTAATTTTCCCTTCCTTTGGATTTTTCTAACCCTGCACTGAGAAGATCCTTGCACATTAAACCTAGTTCTGCTTCAGAATGGATTAAAATCAGTATGACTAAATATTATGTTCAGTGAACAATAAATTCACAGCTTCACACATTATTATTTGTGCTAAAAGCGATTATGTAAATATATTGGCTTATATAACCTTAAATAGGATGACACAGGAATGCAAAGATAGGGCATACATACAGATCTATTGAAATGATACTCTCTAAGCACATCCTCTAATAGAAAATTGCATATTTTCACTCAGAGGGCAGGAAAGAATCATATGTCTATTTTAGTGGTTATGTCCTGAAATGATGCACTTACTCCTTTTATAATATTTTGAAATAAATACATATGGGACTGGTCAGATGTCAACAGTGGCACTGAAAAGAGTATGAATTAGTCACACTGGCACACAGGGCCCTGGAACAATGAGCGCTGCTCTGGAAGACCCTTGAATGCAAGCCTATTTGCCTCTTAATCCAAATGAATAATTAATGATAATTATCATGCTGCAGTTATTATCTGTGATAATAATATATCCGTAAGGTGAATAAATTCAATCTGCTACTATGCAGAAATGGCAACTCATAATATTCTTAAGAAATACAGATATAATTATCAGTATTAACGGTCAAGAAAAAAAAGATTTTTATATAAAGTATTACAGCAAAAGGTCTAAAGTTTAGCAAGAAGGAATTTGATTGCCTTATGTTTATTTTTTAGCTGTCATTTCTGTGGCATGAGTTTGCGATCTTTTCACTGCTTATTTTCCTTTTTTTGTATAGTTAAAGCTGAAGTGAGCATTCATTTGTTATAATCTATCCATAGCTTTTCCATCAACCCACTGCTAGAGAAGATCAGGCTTGGGATCTTGCAAATGTCCCTGTGCAAACTGGTCCATGTGTGGAGTTCACTACGATGCCAATTTTCCTCAGCTACAAAAACTTTAAAGTATTAAAGCAAAAATCAATAAAACCAGATAAAACATTGAAAGGTCAAACACATGTTTGAAGCCCATACAAAAACAGCCATAACATTTATTTTTGAAAGCATTGTAGGTGAGCTGTCAGCTAAGCAGAATAGTAGGCAATCGTATTTAATCCGATATCCCTCATCAGCCTTGTTGTGACAAAGGAAAATGGTAGGGGGATGGGTGAATGGGAGCAAGAGGAAGCCACTGCCCTTCTATTCTTTCTGAAATTGTTTTTATAACTCTTTATTTTGATTATTGAGCTTCTCAATTGCATAAATTAAAGACTTTAAAGATCACTTATGTTGAATTAAATTAATGATTGTGACAAAGCTTTGAAATTCAAAGTTCATGCAGACCTTTAACTTGCATCAGGAAGGCTTGGATTTTCCCTCCTTCTTTTCATCATATGATTTGAGAACTGGTTTACCCAGGGGAATGGTAATGAGATGTAGAGTTTCTCACCTCTAGGTCATTGCTTCAAATCTGGTCCAGGTTGGTAGGAACCAAAATTCATTATCATCTACTTACAGTTCAGTGGCCTATGCAAAATGAGTTGATGGTCTTTCTGTCTAATTTTCAGTGGGCAAATGTCCACATAATAATAAACACTAATTAGCACAGCAATAGGGCTGAGAGTTGTATTCCAAACATAACGTCCAGGGATTGTTGTAACAAGCCCTCCAAACTCTGGCACCTTCTGGGACTTCTTTCCAAAAGAAGGAGTTTAAGTCTTTTATAATTATCGCTATGATTCATCCATTGTTTTTTTTTTTCCTGAAGAAACGGGCAAAAGAAATCGCCTCTTATTCAGTCTTTTTTTTTTTTTTTTTTTTTTTTGTGAGAAAACAACAGATTTCCCTCAAAGTAGATCCTGACAGGTGACAAGAATAATAACGTGTAAGAGTCAGTAAAAGGATGCATTATTAATCACCCTGGGTTTCATTTAGGCCGTGAGCTCAGTGGGTGAGCTCTGTAGAAGGAATAGTGGAGGTATTATCATTATTATTTACTTGTCCACCTAGGAGTCATGAACCAGGACATCATTGTATTAAGCAATGTGCAAACACAGAACAGAGAGGTAGTCCCTGTCCTAAAGAGCATACAATTTGTCCATAAAACAAGAAATCGTGTATACTTACAGGCAGATGGGCATAGATGGAGGATTACAGAGAAATGACTTGGCTACACTTGCCAGTGTAGTGGTTATTCTTAATAGTAGCATGATACATTTGGAAATAAAATGTTAAAAATGATGTTAAACTGTGGTGAGCATCACAGGAAGGAGGGATTCTGGAAAGGAGAACCGGTAAAAAAAAAGTTGTATTTACAGATGTTTAAGTACTCATAAAGGCAGACTGAAGAATAAAAAAAAGGCACTTATTTGAAAACAGAAAATTATAATTGCATCTGCTGGGCAAGTAGGAAGGAAGAGTCACAAGGAAGAGGAAAGAGGGTCTTGCAAAAGTTGTCTGAGTACAACAAGACTGTTTTCTTTAAGGGCGGAGAAATAGTTTTTTCTGGAGTATTGTCTGGATAAAAGGTGAGGAAAGACAGGTTCTGTGTGTGTATGTTTATGCGTGTGAGGGAAACACGCATAACTTCTGAATGGGAAGGCAATAGAGAATTCACCTTGAAGATGCTTGGCTAAAAAGCTTGGAAAGCTTAGATATAGTCTGCATGGGAACTAAAATATAGGTATTATTCAAGAAAGTTATTTTGATAATATGTTTGAACAATAGAGAAGAAGATTGTAGTGTCTACTGTGATCTAGAAAGATGTTTTTGGAGAGTATTTGTCAGAAGATAGTTAAGGGCCTTGCTTAGCCTTCTTAAACTTGAGATAAATCATTTGATTTCAAGAAGTAAAAATTTACAAACAATACTTTTTTCTGGAATGAAATAAGGAAGTCTAGATTAGAGAGGTTAGATCTGTGATCATCTGTAGTTCATTTCCTTATATGAATAATATAATATATAATATAATAATAAATGTAAAAGTGGTCAGAGCAATTTAGCAAGCCATCCCTGTATGGGAAAGAAGTATAAAGGGGAATTTATAAAAGATGTGACAAAAACATGAATAGAAAGAAAGACTAGCAGAAAATAAATTCATGAAAAGCAAAGGAGCCCATATGTAAAGAAAAGGAGGCAGCATATCTATGTTAGAGATGGCTGATGTGCCAAGGATGAGCATAAGAATGTCTAGGCTGGGGTTATTAGACTATCGGACAAGAACAGCTCAGTAGAGGAGAGGGAGCAGAAACCTCTGCTGGTGAGGGAGGAGAATTATCAGTTCTTATTGTTGAAAAACGATTTGACAAACTTAAATAAAATGGAGAAGGAAGTGAAAGAAAGGTCAAAGGTAAAGTTTTCTAAGACTGAAGTGACTAAAGCATATTGTACTGTGAGGGGAAAGTCAAAGTAGAGTGTGAGTTTAAGGAGAAGAGTAAGAGAAAGGCTGTGTGCAGGGACAAAGCACAACGGGAGAGGGGGTGGAGTGGGTCATCAGGGCATGTGGGTGTGACTTGAAGAAGAGAGCTAAGATGAAATATCAAAGTCTATGACAGAATTGCTCTGTTGAGTAATATCTGTAGAAGGAGGAGGAAAAAGGAGATGTAAGCCAAAGCAACGAAGGAAGGTCATGATATGTTATGTTTTCATGGAAGAACGTTAGGAAAAACTGGCAGAGACAGAAGTAGAGGCAGGAAAGAAAGTTTGAGAAATGGGTTAAAACTGGTAGAAAGTCATCTGGGACTGTCCAGGGATTCAGTTAAGCTAGAGCTGAGTAAGTGGGAAGGCATCAAAAATGAAAGGATGAGTCTGCAGTGGAGCTTGGCAGGAAGGACTGACAGTTCATGCAGTGTGTACGCCGGTGTATGCTGGTGGTGAACCAGGGAGAGAAAACAGCATAACAGAGTCTGAACTGGGAAAGAGGAGCCAAAGGACAACTGTGCAGCAGGAGACATGCTGCTGAGTCTCCACGACTCAGTTGCACAAAGCAAAAGTAGGTGCCTTATTGCGTATTGATTGGTGGTGGTACTGGATGGAGGAGGGATGGATTTTGTTTCTTAAAGTTTCAAAACGTATTTCCTAGATTCTGGGGGAAAGGCATGTAAAGAAAGCTTGATTGCTCTTCCTTTCCAGATGATAGATTACCTACCAAAGGACATGTCCTGCCTTGACACCAGCACAAACAAATCCCTGAGCTGGTTTACAGTTGACAGTATCAGCACCAAAGTGCAACAAAAATTGCACTTCTTCATCACTCCAGTTAGGCTGTACCACAAATTTAACTGCAGATGTAAACATTTTTTATTTCCTTTCCTTGAAATTACTAAACTCTCTTTTGAAGATGGTGAAGATGTTTAACACTAATGTGTAAGACATATCAGAAATGCTGTTTTGGACTTGTTCATCACTTTTTGCGCTTGAATACTAGATTCATAATAGATCCTTAGCATCTATTTTACATAGGCATTTTTTTTCATCTCAATCCTCTCCCTTTACACACATCATAATGTTAACCTATCTTCCAGGTACCTCTTGAAGGCATGTTATCCCCTGAGACAGGATATTTATGAATATACTATTTATTCATATTTAAAAGTACATTTCCTAACATTTTGAGTATGCTTTACACATGATTTCTGTAGCGACAACCAACTCATTGCCAATGCAAATGATAATGCAATATTCTATGAGTCAGACTTCACATAAGAGCAAGTGAGGAGGAAACAATCAAGATTGATGCACCTATGGATGTGGTAGGCAGGTGTCAGTGGTTAATTTCCATGATTAATTTTGAAGCATTAGAACTGAGGGCTGCCGCAAGTCCTAAGGACTGCTAGGCTGAGCTCATCTCGCTAGTCTTTTAGGCAACTTTGCCTTTTCTATATGGTTTTCCATGGGACAGTATTTATCTTTATCCACTGTATCACAGTCATGGTTTATTCAAGGTCATTATTGTCATGTCCGAAAGACCAAAAAGTGATCTGTTAATCTGATGTTTGAGCAAATATGGCATCCTAACAGTCTTGCATCCTCATAGTCTTACAGTCTTGACAAATTCTTGATCTTCTCTCTATTACTGCTGTGTTATTTATTGATTTAGAGACAGACAGTTAACAAACAGCAGCAATGTTCAAAAGCAACATGAACAGCATAGGGAAGAGGTAGAGATGATGCATGAGAGAGGACTGCATTGGGGTAGAGGCTGCCAGCAGGGAAGAACTGGATCATTAGAAAAAGTATGCTCAGGAATATGGGAAGGAAGGGAGGAAGGTAGGGAGGTAGAGAAGGACAGAGGGAGGGAGAGAGGGATGGAGAGAAGAAGGAAGGAAGGAAGGAAGGAAGGAAGGAAGGAAGGAAGGAAGGAAGGAAGGAAGGAAGGAAGGAAGGACTGTTGTTTAGAGGAGGAACAGACAAGGGAAAACAGGTGGAACGCCACATAGTTGTGTTTCACATGACCAACTTGTTGCATTATTTCTCTCCTCTTGTTTTGCACAACTTTTCCAAACACTTTTTTTTTTTTTTTTTTTTTTAAATATTTAGGCCCCTAGACCGCAGTTTGGCAAAGCACTTCAGTGTGTGCTTGACTTAAACAAATGAGATATATGCAGTTCTTCATTGACTGGGAGATCTAAATAGGTCTCAAGGTACATTTAATATTAAGTCTATGCATGCATCCTCTACTGGTTTAGACGTTAAATGATGCGAAGGATGTTACCATTCTGAACCAAGAGAAATGGAAGCTAGCCATAGGTAACAGATAGGAAATTTTAACTGCTCACTCTGAGAGTACCTTTGGGATCCTGCTATGTTACGGAGATACTTGTTACTAATAGAAATAGTGAATAATAATAATTAATTGGTATGCTGCATAAGACATTTATGACCAGCACATTCTTTTTGCAGTTTCTCCTCTTGGGTACATTTCTCTTATTTCAATGCACTATTATTCAAGTATACTTGGGACTGACAGAACTACTGAGTGTAAAAGAATTCTGGCAAGATGAGTAAGACTGCAAATAAATAAATAAATAAATAAATAAATAAATAAATGTTTCCCAGAGCATTACTTTTCTTGTGAATTCTTTGTTAATCCTCATTGCTTTCATTAAATGCCTGTTTAGCACTAGCATATATTACTACTTTTAACACAAATTGCAAGAGCCCATAATGTACTGACTGGAATGGAGAAAAAAGAAGTCAGGATACTGCTCTGTTTCATGCAGCAACACCTTTGCTTCAGTGTGCTTGCACCTGCAGAGGAATTAAGTAATGCACTCTCTCCATGAATATTCAAGAAATGACTACAATTTCTTTAGAGTTCCAGAGAAAACATTTTCATAAGGAAATTGTTTCTCAGGTAATTACTCCAAAGAGCTTTAACAGCAGTTGCTGTTAACTATTGAGATAAAACCTTGATATTGCCTCTTTCAATGATTTTCTATGATTTTATCTTTTCATGAAATAGAGTTTTCAAGCAGCCAATTACCAGCATTTATCTGTAGGATATTATTGGAGAATACTTTTATTTATGGAAATAGTCCGTCCAATCTGAAATGTCAGTAAGAATCCTGAGCTGTCATCCTCCTCTCCAAGGAAAGATAAAGGAGATTTTTCTTTGCAGACCCAAGTTTGGCCATCAGCAGATATGCTGACAGGGGAATAGAATGATCAGGACCCTCCACCTTCTTCTGTATATGTTCTACAATATAAAAAAAAATTGAGACAAAATGTAATTTTCATTTGCAACATGTATCTGCATGACAATAGGTGCTGGTGTAAAAACAAGAGAGTGAAAATCTTTGTCTTTATGCATAGGATGCATAGGATCCTGCACCTACTGCACCTGCATAGGATGCATAGGATCCTGCACCTACTGTTGTTATACCAGTTATCCTAGATGCATAGATCCCGACATTCTAGATGCATAGGATCTATGCATCCTATGCATCCTTTCTTCTAAATTTCTTTTATTATCCAAATAGTCTGAATTGCTTTCTGGAGTAACCTGCATCTTCCAAGGCTTTACAGAGAAAACCTAAGACAAGTTGTCACTAATTTAGGTATCCCGTGAAGTTGCTAAGTTAAGTTCTGATATATTTGGGTCTAAATTTAACACTACAGAAACAATTTTGATCATCTATAGCAAAAATTAATTCATCACTAAGACACAGACTCCATTGTGTTAAGAGATTTTCCTAGCACAGGAATTTCATATTGCTTATATAGAATAAAAAACTAAATTATGCTTTTCTGACTGTGAAATATATTGTTTTACAAAACACTTATTTTTGATAGGCTAATTCACACCAATGCCAGTAGGAGCAATGTGACTGGATGGTTAGAGAAAGCTTAAGTGAGGGCAGCTATTCTCATGCCAAGTGGACAGGTTTTTATGCCACTTTTCAAGGGCCTTGTGGATTGGATGATCTTAGAAATGTTGTGTGAATGACATTATTTGTAATCTTTTGACTCTGCATGGAGACAACTAGGAAACAATTAGAAGCAATTCAGCATTGCAGAGGGCTGAACTTCTGGGAGGTGTGCAAGTATTGATAGATCTTAAGCTGATCTAATTTCCTTACTTGGGCACACACAGTTGCTTCTTTTGTCCACAGAAATCAGAGACTTTTTCAAGGTCTATTGGTACTGGAAAGGTACAAATGAGTTTTGTCAGAAAATAAAAAGCAAAACAAAACACGAATTTCTGATTTAAGGTGGAAGCTTGTAAAAGGCACGAGAAGCCTCCTTACTTTACTTCTTTCAGCTCTTCAAAGACCAATTGCAAAATCTTTTCTTCCCCAACAGTATGTACCCTTCAGGTGAGCTCTTTTTTAGGGAAGACAAGTAGCTATAATCCTTTGAAAGTATAAGCTGCGTGTTTTGTCTCTGTAACGTCTCCGTTGGGCCATGAAGTACCTGTTCTTTTCAAACTGAATTATGGTTCTCCTGGCTTATAAATTCATAGAATCCGATGGGTATTTTATAGCTTTGGAGCCCTTAAGTTCTTAACCATATAAACCTACTAGGAACTCTTTGAATTGTCAGCAAGGGAAACCTGGGACACCTGCTGCCCCTGCTATGGGCCAATTATTACCCAAATGGGGAAGCCCAGACCTATCATTCAAGCAGAAAATCACAGAGATAAGAGGACTTAAATCTTGCTATGATGGAGGAGCAAAAAATGATAAGTGAGGAATACAATATCTTAGAATTCAGACATTTACCCACAGCTGTCAGTTCACGTCTATCTAAAATACACTGTCAAATCACAGATTAACTCCAGAGATTTGAATACCATTCCCATTTGGGATAACACAGGGTTTATCCACAAAGTCCTTTGAAAAGTTTATTCAAACTGATGGTTAACCCAAGAATGAATGTCACGCTGATACACACGAACAGGATTTTCCAGTTGACAGTGTAAGTCTCCACAAATTGAAATAAGTACTGTTTTCTTGAGGGACTATGAAAGTAAGTCGCTACGCCAAATATTTGATCTGTTCTGCTCTCTTGCAAGATGTATACTCTGCATAAAACGCTCTCTGAAATGGGGCCTGCTTGTCCAGATGAATACATTATTCCACTGTGTGGAGAAAGGCTGATCTAGAGGCAAATTACTGAGCGTAATTTATTCCATATCCTTGCTGGAATAACTTGCGCTCCTGAGTCTCCTCAGATGTGTAGTCAGTAGGGAACTGTCTGGCTACATGAGGTTTCTTAATACATCTTTCAGCTAAATCAGACATTCAAATGCAAAATCCAGCACTCAGGGAGATCATCTGAATCTGTGATGCTCCCTGGAGAACCAGAGGTCTATAAACCAATGAATGGATTACAATGAAATGTAAATTCAGTATTTTCAACTCTGGGAATGATGACGATACTCCAATATTTTCAAGTGGTATATATCTTCCTCATTCAAACAATGACACTTCTCAGCATTTATCAAGTCTTTAATGCACTTTGGGAGAAAGTTTAAATGCTGATGGCAATTAAAAATAGAGTTCTTATATGTTTTTAGAATTGACTTCATGCTGGGAATTGTCTACTTTTCCTAAACATTTTCAGTAATGTGCTGAGCACATCTATTCAGGTTTAATTGTGGTTATTTGTTTGTTTGTTTCTAGTCTGTTGCAATAAATAATGTTTAAAAGACTCTTTCTGCAATGAGTGAAAAGTCTTAATTGGGAATCAGCAGGCAGAAAGGAGCTGCTTTATCCATAGCAGAGTCTATCAGGAAAACTTAGCCTATGGCACCTACGGATGGTTCAAACCACAAGTGAGAGAACAGAGCTGCTACGGTGAAGAGCAGAAATTGTGCTGCCACGAGCCTGTGTTTGAGGTGGGATGCTCTGTTCACACTGTACTGTTTTGAACTACCTGTGAGTGTTGCATAGTTTGAAATTTGATGTGGCAATCCTGCAGGCTAAATAGGGTTAAGCAAAGTAGGTTGAATGGGAAGGGAGATCTCAACCCCACATAAACCACTGAGAGGCAGGAGTTGATCTTTCTCCCTGCATTTCTGCCCTGCTTTTAAGTACCAAAGCAGTGTGATAGTTTCAGCTACCAGATTTATATTTGTGACTGACAGATCAACCCTTTTACTTCACATCTGTCTCCTTCCTCCTAAAGATATTTTCCAGCCAATTCTGTCACTTCCAGGCTTGGAAGTATATGGAGGCTATCATCAGCGCAGAGGAGCCCCTCGACTGCCCCTCATCACCATATGAAAGAGGACGGAAAATGCGTGTCAGCTTCGCCGACAGGCGCCACGTGCAGACAGAAAGACTCGCCCTCCCCTCGCCGCAGTCTGCGGTGGCTCTTGGATCACAGCGCGACGTTGCTGGGGATGAAGCTCGTGCTAGCTGCAAGCCCCAGGCGTGCATCATGCGTGTGTAAGGGCTGCACCGCAAAGGGGCAGGGCTGTACGGCTCCCCAGTGCACCACTTGGTCCGTGTTTCCACCAAGAGAGAAAGGATTCCATGGGAATCCGTGGTGCGTGTCCATATTTACTGGATGGCACCAAGAGGAGATGCTACATTTCAAAGACCCCTGGAGTAGTACGATTTCAGAAGACACACTATTAAAGTGGAAGTGGCAGTCATTACAGAGTTTATAACTGACAAATCTAAGTGCTGAAAAGCTCAAAGATGAAACAGTTTCTCCTTCATGTTATGCCACCAACTGCACTAAGCTACAGGCCAAGTTCTTCTCTCACAGAGTCCAAAGCAGCTCTTGTTGACTACAGGGTGTGCACACAGGATTTAACCTTTAGCTATTGAATTTTCTGCAGGGCAGCTTTGTTTCAATTTTTTACCGGGAGGGAGTGAATTTGATTCTGATTTGGGCTCTACAGTAATATCCACGGGTAGTGACAATGGAGTAAAAAAAGTCTCACTCAAAAGCAGAATTTTTAAAAAAACAACCTGTGTTCATGGAACTGAGCAGATTCTCAAGTGTTGTTTATTCATCCTGGAATGAAAGAAGAGTTGCAGAAACTCTCGACATGAGTGTAAGGGTGTCAGAATCTGCTCCTTAATATCAATGGACTTTAAATATTATTTCTGGCCAAGTATTACCTATGAACCAAGCATGTGACTTGAGGATTAGAGAGCAAGAGTTTGTTCCTGAGCTGATCCGAGTCAGTTTTATACTTGTAAACACCTTTTGATTTCAGTGGAGTCAATTAATATTTTCAATAATGCAGAGAATTAATACGGAGAAGAGCATTTATGTGCCTTTTTAGAAGAACCTGAGGACCGTCTTGGTGCATGAAGGAAAACTGCTACTGTCAGAATCAGTGAGAAGAAACCAAAGCAATTGGCTTACAGCAGGTATCCTCACTGAAACTAGTTGAGGTGGAAAGCACAGCTCACTGGAGGAGGTATTTCCCTGAAAGATTTAGCACTGGACAGTATGTGTGTACTTACTGCAGTTTCCACATTAAATGAGGTATATGAGAAACATTTTTCATCCAAGGGCCAAGACATTAAACTTGTTTTGCTAAGAACCCCCCTTTATGCTAAAACCAGAGAAAGGGATGGATAAGAGAAGGAATTTGGAAAGGTACATTTCCAGTATTTTCTCTCTCACAAATTATGTAAGGTTAAGAGAAAGAAAGAAGTAAAACGGAAGGTTGATGGAAGGTTAAAATATTCACAGACAAACGTGATTTATTCAGACCTTTTGAAGTCCCAAGTAACACGTTTAGCGGGAGCTGAAAGACCTGAAAAGAAACCTGCTTGTGAAGCAGAGCAGACTAATGTGGAAAGAAAAAAAAAAAAAAA